>CM033800.1:1570386-1602404 GCA_019656835.1 Rhododendron ovatum
ACCTGCTTGCAAAAGTAGGTTGGCTTGAAAACAAAAAGTCTACACCAATCACTTTCAATTTTACCGTCCAAAGTATTTCGGATGGTCGGATTTTTAAAAACTCTTTGTAGAGAAGAGTTAAAATCCGGACCATTAATTGCCGAGACGGACGGTGAAATTGAACGCTGTGGTAAAACAGAGCGGTGAGGGTAACGGTCTAGCCTGAAAATGACCTCCTCACCTCCCCGTCTTGTGTTGTATTGCATTATTATTATGGAGTAGTAGAATTATCCAAAAAGGAATCCAAATATAACTTCACACACTTAGAGCAACTCGAGCCATTACGCTACTCCTTCCCAAAATTCAAAATCACAATCAAACAATTAAAATGAGTTTTATCTTCTCTCTCAGATTTATACTTGGATATTACTTACAATGGACTGCTAGTCTGCTATTTTGATTACATATTGTAATGGGTCAAATCATGCAAAATGTTTTCCCCTTTCCATGTGACTTGGTTTTATTTTTAGGTTGGTTTGCTTTCTATGAATGGTAATTTACCAAAAAAAGAAAAGAAAAGAGGTTCATCTTGAGTTCAAATGATTTCGGTAAAGTTATAATTCAACTAACTAGTAACTACCGTGTAGAAAAGCAATAAGTGTTTGACCTCCATGATGTCGCATGCTTGAATCCCACGGAAGCCAAACATTCCAAATCTTGAGGCTACTAGATGGTTTGTCCCATCGTTAAGCCATTTTGATAGTGTTGTATTTCTCATCTCTTCCAATTACCTTTCCCCAACTTCAAAATTTTGTGTTCTAGAGCATCAATCTAACTCTAGCTAGAGTTTGGATTCACTTAAATTTCTTTTGCAGGAAATCATATCTGTGACTAAGAGAGGCCCGCGGTAAGGGACATAGACGTTGTGATCCATAAAATTGGTCCAGATAAATCAAAAATTACTCACGTAAGAGTGCATATGAAGGTGAAAGCCTAGAGAATAAAATACTTCACAGGTAATATTCCTTGTTTGAAAAAAAAAAATGATAAAGATCTAAATAGTTTAGAAGTGCTTATCTAAAATTTCAGGATAAATCAGAAAGTTCCTTTTTTTGACGACTGAGGAATTCATTGAAAGAGCAGAAACAAGATACAGGGAACTAGGGAAGGTATACCTTCCGAAAATACAAGTCTAGCAACTAGCTAACATTAAACAAGAAAGTTAGAAATATGCCAAGAATGGCATGAGGCATGACAAGAGCAGGGTTTTGAACAGAGAATCATGTATTATCCAACCACCGGGGTGTAGTTCAAGTGGCTAGGCAGTCGGGTTAAAATCCTCTTCTTCCCACCGGCCTTGAGTTCGAGTTGACTTAGGATCAGATGGTTGGATTGTGGGGGCTTCATGTCCACTTGCATTTTGGTGGGGTTCTGGTGATGAGTCTGCAACATGGTGATAAGACAAATGTGTCCTCCCCTACTGATCAACTATGGCTCAAATCTGAACATTCCAGGGCAGGTGGGTTCCCTTATGGTCACGCCCAAGGAAAATCAACTACGCTGGTCGCCCCAGCCCACCTTTTCATTGAGCAAAGAAAATTGTTATTGATTATCCAAGTTTTGTCCAATCATACTAGAGTTTTTTTTTTTTTTTTTTTTGGGGAGGGGGGGGGGGGGGGGGGGGGTGGGGGGGTGGTGGTGGGTTGGGGGGAGGTTGCATTTATTTTGTTACATTGCATATTGCATTACTGAAGTTGGTGGCTCAAAAATATGCAACATGGATCTATTTATTCAAAAATATGCAATATAGATATTGTTTGAAAGATCCTTTAAACGATGCAAAAAAAATACAGTATAAAAAATTATTTTGTACACATTATTTTTAACCTTAAAAATTGAAAATAAATACTTATTTTTTAAGAAGGTGTAGCGGAATGGACTCAGAGCATCTTTTTGGTGTTTCTTGAAAAGATATAGCATGGTTTGTTCTTAAAGAGTCAGATTTATGGAAAGAAGACTCTCCAAACATTTGTTTTGGTCGACGGTTTGTGAAACTTATGTTTGGTTTACGTTCACCGGTAAGTAAGATGGGAAAACGATATGAAAACGATGAGCGCTCTTATTTTCAAAGCAGATTGTAAAATATAGCATTTGGTGAAGTACTTATGAAAACAACCAAACAAGACCGCCATTCATGGCAAATTCAAAATGTTTGAAATTTTGCAAGTGTCTAGAAGGAAGCCTCCATCCATCTGGAAAGTATTGACTAGTATAACTTTGCTCTCAAATAGGGGCAAACATTACATCGAAAGCCAAAATCCAAAATTAGGCAGGCAAGCAGTGAGCAAACTTTGAAAGTAACATGCTAGTTGGCTCAAAATTTCCCAAGGCATTAAAGACTTGGTCACCGTACAGGATGCAATATTTCAGGTGGATATCCGGGTCAGGTTACGTACACCTTAACTGATCCCCTCCCCGATCTGATCAAATGCAGGCCATCCACATGGGAACTAGGTTTCACAACCAGTTGTTAAAAGGGTGATTAGTAACATTAAGGGCCGTTTTGTAGCCCACTAGTTTGGGTTGAATTATTTACTATAAGAGGACGATAGACAGACGGTTGAAATTGTTAAGACGAGAGATTAGTTTATACTTGGTCTAGTTTATAATTTGTATGGGTGGAAAAAATGGGGTGGGTGATTTTAAAAAATGACAACTTTAACCCTTCAAATTCCATTTCATGCCCAAGTTTGGAGGTGGGGAGAGGTAATTATGGACAGGGCATTTCCGTAAATAGTCTGGTTGCAGATGGGACTAGTTTCCGGGATAACTAATCCGGATGTGTGTGTGTATCATACACCGAATTAATAGTCCCAGATTGGTTAGTTCGGACAATTACTCTATCCGGTCCGTCACAAAACAGCCCCAAAGGGGACAGACGAATTTTCATTCCAAGAGAAGAATTGAACAGTAGCAATAACTCATCACAGAACTAATCAGTAACTCGAAAAGTTTTTATACAGAAAGCTGGTGAAGTACAATGACCAAACTCGTGGTACGTTGTGCTCATACGAAAATGTACAAAGTGATCCGGAAAATGGTCTATCTGAGTGTTTTCAAGAACAAAACAGAAAAATCCTGCAACTAAAAAATAACCAAAGAGCTCTTTGTGTCCGGAAAATTTACATCAAGACGTAATTACAGATCTCTTCTGCATAGAGGGCAAGAACCATGTCTTACCAGCCACTCATCAATGCATGGTAGGTGGAACATGTGATGACAATGGGGCAAACTTCTAACAGTCTCACCAAGCTGAAAGTCCTGAACATGTAAAATGCAGAGTGTGTGATTAGATAAGGTTATTAACAAGAAAATCTTACTCGCGCACTTGAGCAAGGACATGTGCAACGTGTTAAACATATCAACTGGTCATTCAGTTGGAAGTATATTTAGCGGTTAAAGTTACCGTGTCACTATGCATTAACCTCGCATATTAAATGAAAACCATTACCTTGTTAACTTCGAAAACAACAGAAATGTGTTACAACATATGAATATTTTGCGGTGTCCAGATCCAATACCTGAAGACACACGGAACAGGAGGCTTTCTCCCCGGATGCATCTACATTGTTGTTGCTAGTTATTTTGACCTTCGGGATCTTTTCAACTCTATCTCCAGCCAAACCCTTAGAGCCCCCAGTGTCAAACATATTGGGGATCTCTTCAAAACTTACTTCAACAGCACCCATCTAATCAAACACATTGAAATCATCAGCAAATATAAGTTTAAAAAGTCATCATCAGTATAAGGCTTTACATAGCTTGTGTCTGAGGTGTAAGTACCTGACTTTGCACTGCACTCAACATGGCCGGACCGATTCTCTCACGCACCAGTCTACCACTTAGAAGGCTTGCAATAACATCAATCTTCAAAAAATTTAAAAGATTCATCAAATGATTTTCAAATTGAGATTTTGCTTTTTAAATATGTAAATATCGGAATAATTCATCAACTAAAACGGAACATGTGTGGGCTGTGCTTGGATTTTGTAGAGGAACTTCACGGAATGGACAATGAGAAGGAAACAAAGAAATCAATTTGATTCTTTGCCTCATTATCTTCTTATATTGTCATTTGAACTATTCATTCCCCTTAACAAATCCCTCGACAAATCCACGACCCCAACACAGCTATCTTGAAACCGGCCGGAAAAACGATCGCTTACCAAGTAGAGCAGACACACAATTCCAGATTCATCTGATTGCCAGAGAACAAGTGAAGCTTCGAAAACCTCAATAGAGAAACAGCTCCAGAGATGGCTCCAACTGCAGCCCCACGCACAAACCCGCTCTCGGTCTCTTGGCCTATCAAAGCTCCCGTCATTGCTCCTAATAAAGTACCCACTGTCCATAACAAGGCAATTCCTCGCATTACTAGCTACTCAGCATAATATTTTCATAAGCAGACAAAAAGTGAAAAACATGCATCGTGTTCCTGTCATTCTATACAAATCTTTGTTTTGATGACACGGGTCAGGGCTAGGTTCCAACAAATCCTCGGGCTAAATCCTTGGGCATATCAACCGCAAGAAGTAAGGAATGAAATTAACCATTAGTCCACCCATTGAAATTGGAACATGAGACCTCCTGATTCTACGCATAATAGATTTGGATGGCCATATCTTTCAACGAACACGTGTGTATCTCATTCTCTTCAACCATCCCGGCTCAAATCCAACAAACAGTAGAGTTAAATCCTTAACCCACAAGGCAGCCTTTTACTGTTCAAAGAATTGAAAGATCAGGATGCTAAGTGGATGTATGGGAGGGATTGTTTGGCTTCATTTTGGAATGTGCGATTGTGATTATAGATTATAGATTGTTCGCAAGGAATTCACAGAATGCATTATTAAACCAGGCATAAGGTAATCCAACGCCACCTCAAATTATTAAACCCCAATTCACATTCTATAAAACCTGGGAGTAAGTGTTAAACATTGAGCCAAGAACACAACCAAATTCAATGTTTTTCCAACCAAAGACATTGCAATGATAAATCGCCATTTGATCAACAAAACCATAGAATTCAGACTCCGTAACAATCTTTTTTATTTGATAACTTAACTGTCCAGGCCAGCTCACACGTGCACCTTGACTAATCCCAGGATACCAACCCCACCGTCCGCTAATAATTTGTACTAATCGAAGGAAGAACATTACTTCTCAAAGAATTTGAAGGCAATGTCTCTAATTAAACACCGCGTATTATCAACCCCAATTCATGATCTACAACCAATTAACCATGATTGCGAAGGGTTGATATTACAGCAAAATAACCTCAAAGGCACAAACTAATACCAGTCTTTTGCAAACCCAGGTCAGAAAACAAATGCATTTTGCAAACCCAGGACAGCAATCTGGAAAACAAATTTGAGCAAAGGAAATATACGTACCTAAAGCGAAGAAGAAGGTGAAAATCGCAGAAAACACATTCCCAATGACCGTAGAGACCCCGAATCTGAAGAATTCTTTGGCTTTATCGATCAAATTCCCGAACGAATACAAGGCAGGGAATGAGACGGGTATCCATAAACCTCCATCGATTTTACCAAGAACTAGTTTAATTTTCCTTTCTCTGATCGAATTTTGCGTGCATATAAAAATACACACGCATACGTCTGTGTATATATATGGGGTTACTAAGGGAAGAGTTGGAGGGGATTTTCAATCGAGTATGCTGAGTCGTAAGAGAAGGTGAAAAGAACCCACATGTGAGAAACGAAACCAACTCGCATTAATTGGCTGCCTTTTTTCCTTCTTTTTCTACCCTTTCTATGAACGTCTCTCTCTCTCCCCGACGGACCAAATCAAAATGGGTTTCAATGAAGAAATGGTTGTTCAATCAAAGACACGAGACCATGTCAAAAAAAAAAAAAAAATCAAAGACACGAGAGAGGGAAGGTTTCTCGGTTGACAAATTGGAGGTGAAGAGTAGGCGTCCACACGAGATCACAGGCCAAAGTTTATGATTTATTGTCAAATCACTCGTTTTCTCTCCACGGAGAAAATTAGGAGAGAGATGGGCAGGAGAGAGAGAGCCCCTGGTTGCGAGACTAGTTGATTGGTGGATTTGCTACCCATTAATCAGGTTAGATTTTTGAAGTCAAGTCGCAACAAGAGAATTAGAGTCCGTTCCAGAATACCTCTTAAAAAATAATAAGTACTTATTTTATATTTTTAAATTAAAAAATAATGCAAATAAAAAATAATTTTTTAATTTTTTTTGCACCGTATTAAAGATCTTAATGAGATTTTTCAAATAAGATCCATATTGCATATTTTTAGATTTTAATAAACTTATCATTTTGAGTTTGAAATTGTCTTCTTAAAAAATAAGTTCTTATTTCGCGTTGTGGAACGTGGCCTAATTAGTGTTGATGGTTTGCTTTGACCAGATTAAGGGTTAGTCTTCTTCTTTTTTTTTATCAGCGAGGGCTATTCTTGTTAGAGAGAACCCTGAGGGCTAATATGATTGGTTGGCAAGTTTGCTCTCTATTAATCATGGTTCGATTCTTGATGTTAGATCACAAGAAAAATCATCTAATTCCAATGTTGATGGTCTGCCTTTGACCCGACCGAGGCTAGTCTGGTTAGAGAAAATCCTGAGGGCTAGTTTGATTGGTTGGTAAGTTTGTTCCTCATTGAGCAACGTTTGAATCTTAAAGTCAGTCGCATGAAAATAACTTCTCATGAATTCTCTACTTTCGATGCATATTGTCTGCCTCTCAACGACAGATCGGAGATGAGATTAGTTGAGGTAATTTTGATGGAAAAAAAAAGGAGAGAGAAGAAGGGTATATGTATAGGTGGCAGAGATATTTTCATTGGGTGGGTCCGTTTGTATGTGATTGCGTGTGAGATCTAGACCGTGGAATAAAGTGCTTCTAGTCTTTTAATTGGTTGGGTTGGATCGGATGCTGGAATGTATACGTGTTGCGTGGAGCAACAACCATGAGATTGTGACCGTGACAACATGCCTAGTAGTTGATAACTTGATATGAGTGTGTGAACGCGAGCGCGATCGTGAAAATGTCTTTTAAAATGTATCCTAAACTATTGAAATTCGCGAGAACACAAGAATAGTGCGAGAATTGAGAGTCGGAGGACAGTGATCTCATGTGACTAAAATCTAACTACATAATGATTTTATTTTTTTTGAATTGACCACACTATGAAATTGAAATTGAAATATTAAATGTTAAAATGCATTAGGAGCCTTAAACATTGAGGATCGGTTCCTCGTCAGTACCTCAAAGAAGTTGAACCGTTTAATCCGCTCGTTAGTGGGTCCTTTGTACGCCCATTTCTAAGATCGTTTCACTTTTTAGACACCATCGAGAAAGTCAATTAGGCTAAAAATCATGTTTATCGACTTTAGTTTGTTATTTTTTCAAAGCATATTCGAGTAATCAAAAATGGTAAAATTTCTTTTTTTGAAACAAATCAGAACTCATTTTTCACAACAAAGATGTATTCTAAAAAGCATATCGGTGTTTTTGATCTAAAATGGCACTATTATTTGAGGAGCCAGCCTTGTTTGTTTTGAGATTTCAAAACTCTGGGCACGGTATCTGATAAATTTTCTCCATCTATCTCTCAAATTATTACTCTAAATAAAAAACATCCCACAAAACTCAAAGTATTAGACTGGAGATTTAAAAAAGACAAGAAATACTTTTTGAAATAAATAAGCATGCAAAGAATAAGACGTATTTGGGTGGGCCAAATCAAGGTCCACCTGTGCCTGATTGCGGTCAAAACGTGTACTAATATTTACAGAAAATTCTATCCTGCATGAGAAAATCTTCTTTACAGTTGTTTCATAAAAAAGAAGTTACGGAGTTTCATCGCGATCGTCTAAAGTATTTTTAGATGATTTAAATATTAATAAATTTTTGAAGAAAGAGTTAATTATGATCAATCATAATTGAAAATGAATTTTAGCCATTAATTACGCAAATGTTCGACTGAGAAATTGCTCCGCACCGTGAACTGATTGTTCATGGAGCCTACTTGAAATCCTATCTCATTGTACATATACTATTCCAATTTTGGCATACAATTTCAAAAACCCCACGAATAGTAGGTCAACAAGATCATCCCTCATACTCTTGCGGCCTTGCCATTATTCCCTACTGCTAGCTACCACCTGTAAAACTTGATTCCATTTCAAAGAGCATGCTAATCTTGATTGCAGTTTTAGGGTTTTCTGCTTATTATTTATGGTTTCGTTTGTTTCGAAGTAAAATGTTTTTCGATGTAAATTTTTTTTTTCATGTAAAATGATTTTGCAAAAAAAAAGTTTAATTTTTATTTTTCGGTGTTTGGTTGATAGTTGGTTGATTGTTGTAAAATGATGTATATATGTATGTACGTATGTATTACATACCAAATTTAATCATCTTTGATGAGAAAGCACATGGTTAGGTCAAAGGTGGATGAGATTGGAACCATGAGAGAACTCAGTAGAGTAATGTAATTATTAGTCAAGCAGTGAAGCTAAGTTCAGAAAATAACTTACCACCTTTTCAAGAAGAAAACATTTTCAACCATATAAAGTAAAATGTTTTACCTGGTGTCCTGGTCTAATCCCAAACATTTTCAACCATACAAGTTGTGCCCATCTAGACCGTTGATCTCGAAAATCAACAGTCCGAATTGCCAAACGGGGTAAACGGTTGAGATTATGCACACAAACTGTTGGATCCGGTCAGTTAATTGCCGAGCATGGACAATCTAGATGGTGATAAGTGCCGAAATAGTAATATTTTGGCTCTCCAAACTACATTTGTTAGTAATTTATATTTGTTACTTGATATATTTTGTATTTATTTTGTTTATAGGTTGATCGAGCTCATTGCCCAAAATGTTGGATAAAAAGAAGATTCAAAAAGTTTGGGTCAAAGTGCCAAGGATTTCAAAGATGAAAATTTTACAGCCACAAATGTAAATTTCCATTTGTACGTACGAGAGATCAGGGATGACATTTGTTTTCCTTCAACTGCATGCACCAGTTGAACAATCAAATGTGTTGCCTGATGGAGCATGTTTAAGGCTACTTACGCGGCAATAGCCATGGGGAACTCGATGTGGAACCACCTTTTTTCGAAAACATGACCGAGCATGTTCCCTCCGGGACGGACCGCATGGAGTGACAGATGCCTACTGCCTGCTTGTCTTTGGAGACTCTCTTCCGATTGACCACATCGATGTCACCGGCTGGAAGCATTCACAGCGATAGTCCTGCTGCCAATACCTCATGGAACATGGGTTTGATAGAAGAGACTTCATTCATATGGGAGTCGTCGTGGTAATCATATGATGCTGTGTTTGGATTGTGTTTTGAAATTTTTTTTGAAAATAGTAGGGGTAATAAGTGGAGAGAGATAGAGAGAAAAATAGTAAAAGTAGGGAGAATCAAGGGGGATTTTTTGAAAAATTCTTTTGAGAAGAGAGAGAACAAGGCATTAGTTATGATCATGAGGGAAACTTCGCGAATGTTCACCTCCGGAACAAACTATTGGGAGAAGTTGGGCCGAAAGTGATTCATATTCCCAGTGGTGAGAGGCTCTCCATGTGGATGCTGCCATGGTAAAATGTCTTCTAGACTCTTACTCTTTTCTTGGATTTTCACAGCGAGAGATGCTGATACACACTGTCAATATGGAAAGCTGAATCCAGAATATCCCAATTGGGGGAATATCTCTCGAGGGGAAAAATAAGTAACCTAGGAGATATTGATGCTCCAAACTCCTTTTCTCCTCGATAAAACAGACTTACTGCAATGGCAAAGCCTCCTACTTTTATCACGTAACGCGATAGTTGAAGCAGCATGTGGGGGGTTTTGTCGCAACTTAAATCACAAGAAAATCGATTTCTGCTAAAAGCTGTTTTTGAACCAAAAGCAAAAGCATAAGTTGTGGCGAATGACTCGCCTAGTTATCAAAATGGAAAAAAGAGGAAGAGAGAACTAAAAGCTCGTTTTACAGGCTGCAACAACCACCCTCATGGATGATCATAACTTGTAGCTCTGGTGGTAAATTCTACAAGGCATTTCGCGAGGAGCCTTTTTACTTTCTTTTCAAATTTCTGGCTTAATACTTCTATTTCAATCTGAGCAGAGGTACAAGAGTGAGGGCCATGATACCATTATTTTGGCCGGCGCCGAATACGGGACTGGAAGTTCTCGGGGCTGGGTTGCCAAGTGTCCAATGCCACTGGTGCGCCCGATATATCACCGCTATGCCTTTTAATTCCCGTTATTTACTACTATTTCGCCTTCTAAATAGCACCTTAAGTTATTACTCTGATTCAGGGGGTGAAAGCGGTAATAGCCAAGAGCTTTGAAAGCACTCACAGGAGCAATTTGGTGGGCATGGGTATCCTACCGTTATGCTTTAAAGACGGGGAGGATGCCGAGACACTTGGTTTGACAGGACGTGAAAGCTACACCATCGACCTCCCAAGTAGCGGGAGCGAGATGAAGCCTGGACAAGACATTCCAGTCCCATCGGACAATGGGAAGTCATTCACATGTACCCTACGATTCGATACCGAGGTGTGAACAAACAAACTCTGCATTTTGTTTTAGTAAGGCTTGTTTATCGAAGAAAATGATGCAGAAACAAAAGATTCATGCAAAAATTCTACCAGAATCATGTGCAAAGTTGCATTTTTCGAGTTATGAGCCACCGAATCATGTGCCACTTTCTCCCTATGTTCGTGTCACTCGACTATCAGATGTCAATGCATTTCTTCTTTGGTGCAGGTAGAACTGGCTTATTTTGATCATGGAGGTATTCTGCATTATGTCATCAGGAAGTTACTCGGCGATGCAAAGCATCAATGAATCGTAAGTTTCCAAAAGCGGGGCATCACTTCAGAATCACAAGAAGCATACAAATCTTTGGAATGACCAATGCAATATAAGTCACATTCGGAGTTGTGAATTTAGAGTCGAAAATCATCGGTTCTTGTTTACTTCGTTCAATAGTTGCACTAATGCTTCACCACATCTCCATTGTTGCCATGAACTGTATGCAACTCTTAAAAATTAAGGAACAAATAGAACTAGGGGTGTAAATGCCGAATGGAACATAGAATGAGTAGAATGGCACGGAAGCGTGTATTAGCCTTAGTAGCTTCGATAATCTTGAATTGATCTACTTTTGACCTATTTTTCATTGACAAAACTTTATTACTTTTATGGTTGAATTCCACCATCTTCCATTACTTTGAAAATACTCTTTTATCGATATAAAATAGGTTTTGATCCGATTTAAAATGTAGGTGATGCAAAGATTTTTCCAAAACGATGTGTTTTCCGACCTGTTGAGGGTAAAATCATCGTACCTTTGCAAATAATTTGAATCCAAACTAGTATGGTTAGAAAGTAGACTCATCAAGCTTTTCAACGGTTAAAATCACACACAAATCGAAGTTTGGGAATGCACATGGTATTCGTGAAGTTTGGCCTTGTGTGCGATGCACCTGGGGCACTATGAAATGCGCCTGAGACGCAATTAGATGCGCCCGGGCGCATGTAATTGCTCCTGGGCGCATTATAAAACGACGCCTTTGAAGTTTGGCCTTGTGTGCGATGCACCTGGGGCGCTATGCACGTGCCTAAGACGCACTTGGATGCGCCCGGGCGCATGTAATTGCTTCTAAGGTGAACTATACGACAACGCCTTTGAAGTTTGGCCTTGTGTGCGATGCATCCGGGGCGCTATGCAATGCGCCTGAGACGCACTTGGATGCGCCCGGGCGCATGTAATTGCTTCTAGGCGTATGTAATTGCTCCTGGGCGCATTAAACAACGACGCCTTTGAAGTTTGGCCTTGTGCGATGCACCTGGGGTGCTATGCAACCCGCCTGAGACGCACTTGGATGTGCCCGGGCGCATGTAATTGCTCCTGAGGCGCATTATACAACAACGCCTTTGAAGTTTGGCCTTGTGTGCAATGCATCCGGGGTGCTATGCAATGTGCCTGAGACGCACTTGGATGCGCCCGGGCGCATGTAATTGCTCCTGGGCGAATTAAACAACGACGCCTTTGAAGTTGGGTCTTGTGCGATGCACCTGGGGTGCTATGCAACGCGCCTGAGACGCACTTGGATGCGCCCGGGCGCATGTAATTGCTCCTGAGGCGCATTATACAATAACGCCTTTGAAGTTTGGCCTTGTGTGCGATGCATCCGGGGTGCTATGCAATGCGCCTGAGACGCACTTGGATGCGCCCGGGCGCATGTAATTGCTCCCGAGGCACATTATACAACACCGCCTTTGAAGTTTGGCCTTGTGTGTGATGCATCCGGGACGCTATGCAATGCGCCTGAGACACACTTTGATGCGCCCAGGCACATGTAATTGCTCTTGAGGTGCACTATACAACGCCTCCTCTCCTCTGTCAATTTGTCTCACTCCTCATCAACTCAGCCTCCTCCTCTGTCTCACTCTTCATCAACCACGCCTTCTTTACTCTTCCTCCTCCTTCACCACCACCACCACCTTACCACCCAAATCAAGATCCAATCCCGTGAAATTAGTTTTTAGGTACTTTCTCCCTATGTTCGCGTCACTCAACTATCGGATCTCAATGCATTTCTTCCTCTTGTTGCCCTTTTGACCTGGGGTTCCTTTTGTTTGGTGCAGGTAGAACGGCTTACTTTGATCATGGAGGCATTCTGCATTATGTTATCAGGAAGTTACTCCGCGATGCAAAGCATTAATGAATCGTAAGTTTCCAAGAGCGGGGCGTCACTTCAGAAGAACAAGAAGCATACAGATCTTTGGAATGACCGATGCAATTATAAGTCACATTCGGAGTTGCGAATTTAGAGTCGAAACAGGGTTCATCGGTTCTTGTTTACATACGTACAATAGATGCCGTGATTGTAGCTAGGTGTTCGTTCTGAATCGCCATCTCTCTTACACCATGCTTAGATGTTATGCATGTCTCTGTGTGTGTGTGAGAGAGAGAGAGCGCTAGCGAGCTTGGATGATATAAATGAGCAGGCTGATTTACTTCTTGTAGCCCATGCTATTGGCAGAGTTCTTCGTAATTTTTGGAACTCCACTTTTTGTTTTGGTATTTTGTTCATTTTTTCTATTTTTTCCGTTAGATTCACGTTTTTTTTTTTTTTAGAATTAATCTTTTATCTCAACGAGAGGAATTTGAAAATGAGTAAAAAATTGTGATCAAAAGAAAATGAAAAATAACTAAGCAGGAGTAGTATTTTTTGTCGTCGACTTAAGTAGATTTTTTTTTTCAACTTCAGTTCTCATTTTCATTTGTCTGTCTTATTTGAATTTTTTAACTCGGTTCTCATTTTCATATTTTTCGGATTTCTCTCGTCAAGACATATGATTAATTTCAAAAATCATAATGAAAAATTATAAACAAAAAATGCCAAAAAAAAAAAAAACCTCAGACCAAAATTTTAGGGGAAACTCACTTCGTCTTCCCACCAGTCGCGTAGTTACTTCTGTTCCTAGTTGTTTGGTTTTACCGGAACGTTAATTTCTCAAAAGGAATG
Organism: Rhododendron ovatum; assembly: GCA_019656835.1. NCBI lineage: Eukaryota > Viridiplantae > Streptophyta > Magnoliopsida > Ericales > Ericaceae > Rhododendron > Rhododendron ovatum. The sequence continues at coordinate 1,583,965 of CM033800.1, forward strand.
ATCTTGCTAAAATATACATCAGTGAGTCCTTAGGAAAATAAACCCCTGGATTAACAGGGAAAAAAAATGATGTCATGTATACATTCATTAGGTACTATAAAGTGGCATGATAATTCCTCACATTAAAAACATTGCTTAACAGAAAATAAATTAGCAAAAAAAGAGTAATAATTGGAAATATGGACAAAAAATAAATTAGCAAAAAAGAGTAACCAAACTGAGCCTTATGTCCTAATCACTTAGGGTCGACTACATGAATCATTTTCCATTGATTGTCAAGAGCCACTTGTTCACAAAACAGGAGAGTAATAATTGGTAATGATTGGAGAGAGATAAAGAAAAAAATGAGAGTAATAATTGGAGAAAAATAAGATAATGATTAGAATCCAAAATTCAAAACCCTTAAACCAACGGGGTCTTGTAGACCAAAATCGTTGGTTTATCAGACTCTTTGCAGACTCTATGCAGAGGAGCTCTTGCCCGTATCATCCAATACAATCAGTATGCCCAAGAGAAGAGAAGTCATTTGTATACCTGCCAACAGGAAAAAGATACAAAGAAACAAGCAATCAAGTACTGCAAGTGGAGCAATTCCTATGTAGAAACTATATTTCAAACATGTCTTTGATGATAATACACTGATAAGAGCACTTGACCTTTCAAGCTTGATTTGAAAGTTTAAACGAGTTTTGGAACATATTAATATTATAGCTGGGGTAGTTTATGAGATGAGCCTATTTCAAACGAGTTTTAATCAGCGATCCCGAACAGCTTGAATTTTTAAACAAATGAGCCAAGTAATATCTTGTTCGAGCTTCATTTAAAAACTTAAAAAGTGTCAAAAAACATTTAAGCTTGGTTTGCTTGTGTAATAAGCCAATCTCGAACAAGTTTTTAATGAGTGAACGCTAGCACGAACTTTCTACGATTTCGTTCATTCTCAGCCCTATATATAAACCATGCAATGGTAGGTTAAATTACAGGATTCAAATAATCTCATCTGGAAAATTACCTTTGGTATTGGCATATTAATAAGCCTTGAATTCGCCGACGTGCAGCCATTTTGTAGAAGACCACTTATTCCCTTTAATGACCGGGCAAGCACCTGAACCAAATCAAAGAAACTTTTAATTTCCTCAATAAACATGAAGGCGGATTTAAAGCTTTTACAGAATGCTAATTAGAGCACATGGTTTTACAACCAACAGGGTTTTAAACCCATCATATGGCACATTTTGGTTATCTAAACATTGCATAAGCCTACTAATCGCCGAGATGTGAGCTAGGATTCAGGAGGTTGCAGGTCAAGGCGTGCGGCCGATGCCCCTTCATGCCCTGCAGCCCTCCTGGCTAGGTTGTGAACAGCTAGTCCTTTGAGGAGCGGTAGAAATTTAAGAGCGAGTGGTTCCTCACAGGGCTGGCTGTGGATCTGGAGTCCTTGTGGTCATGCCCAGGAGAGTCAGCTATAGGCAGTTGCCCCTCTAAACTCTCCTCTTGACAACACACAGAAAGAAAAAATAGAACCAGCGTCTCTAGACATCTACACTGCACGTTTTAAGAGCTAAAACAATTGAAAATAACTAACCGTGCAAGCTTAAAGAATCTAGAGTTCCATCAGGTTTCATGCTCCAGAAAAGCAAAGCATCACCCATCTTTGGTTTAACGGAAAGTCCCTTCTTTCCAGATTGAGACAGTTCAACAGCACTAACATTTCCTTTGGCAGCAGGGAACACTGTCTCACCCCCTTCTTCTACATCTGAGCTGTGCCAATGAAAGCAGTGACAGAAAAAGAGATTAGAAGGCTGTACCAAAAATGCCAAGCATTACGAAGAAAGATGCGGTGGATGCTTTAACTTACAGGTACATTAGAACGGTAGCCATCCGTTGACCACCATTCTTAATGCTAAATCGTTCTGAAAGTAGTCATGGTGAGGCTCAAACTTTTGGCCCACCTCGTAGTGCAGAATTTGAAGCCCTTCACCATGCTCTATAAATTACAACATTAAGACAAATTAATACCAAACGGCAATTGGGTTTAAAAGAAAGTAGCAGTTAAAATTAAATTGTATCTGCTATGTGAAGACTTAAGCAAATCTTATGGTTGTACTCAGATTAAAAGGAAATCAAACTGGTTTGAAAAAATTTCGACTTCAGAAATAGAATAGGGTTGTCAAAACCTTGCACAGGTGTACTGCCAGCGAGTGTATAGAATGAGGTAATGAGGTATACCTAAAGTTTGCACTTCTCATCGTCTTCTGTGTTTTTGATAGTAGCCAAATCACCCTATAGTCCTGCTAATAAACCAGTTGTGTCAAGCGTGCGAAGCAACAAGTTATGAGTCAAAACTAATTCATTCCCACTGGCCCACCAGCAAGGCTCGGCATAACTACGGACTCAGAAACTAATCGAGAACGTGGAAGCACCAAGGGACGAAGGGGAAGCGAGAATTTCAGCTAAAAAGTTGGAGGGCATTTGATGCCCCATCAGTACCACAGTTATGTCGTACAAATTGCAGAAAATGACTCGAGCAAAAAGATTTATGCTCTAGGACTCATGGTGGGGACAAAGTAGTTCAAACATATCAGCAACAGCAATAACAAATCTCTATAGCAGTAATCAAGGGATTGAGTGTGAATTTCGTAATAGGAGAATTATAATAAGGAAAAGATTCTTCTAATACGCTTTCCAAACTCCTTTTTAGTATACCAGTATACCACAAGAAGAATAAGGGTTCGGGCTCACTGATCTCCAATACTTATTTTACACAAAAAACTCCATTAGTCACACACACCGAGGCCCTATCCAAAGCCTTCTCTTTTCCACATTAAAACGTGTAGGAATCAAAATCGAAGCTCACCCAAAATCAAAAGAGCCTTGAAACGCTCTTTGTTGAGATCAAAAGGATTAATGAGATGTTCATCAGCCACGTACCTATGGGGATTAAAGTGAAATCTGCAATTCTTTTCTCAATGGTTTGGACTATTTTATCTCGCCCTCTAGCCAGAAATGTACCAGAGCTAGTACGTGCACTGTAAGCAAAAAGAAAAGAAAGAGGAAAAATCTCAAAGGTCTCGACATAAAAGAATGTCAAAAGCAATCAATAAATGGAGAAGTCACTTCAAATTGCCAAGAGATGAAGCAGGAAAAGCACACCTACTATCTATACCCTTGCCAGTTGTCCTATCTATAACTTTTGACCTTTTCAAGTGAGGCTTAGCAAGATTGATTAGGTATTCACATTCATCCTTAGACTGCACAAGAGAAACAGAATGAAGATTCACAAGGCATTTAACGAAACTTCGATCAGGAACGAAATAGATCAAAACATAACGATATCAAAATCAAAACCCCAGCATTCTTTTAGCGCCAGCAGATATATGGAAGACAACCCTACAATTGTAGGTTCATAGCCAATCTGTGTAATTATCACGTGAAATGTAGTGTATTTCTCCAAATAATTTTACCAAAAGACATTCAACAGTCAGTGGCTGCAATTACCCAAAAAAAAAAATTCAATAGGAGAGTTTGAACCCTTAAAATATCTTAAATACATACCAAGATGGCAAGATACTAACTATTCTGAGCCTGAGCTCAAAAGATTCCCAATTAATACATATCTGTTTAATTCTTATCCGGGCAATCAGTCTGCTCTTCTGGACACCTATACCAAAAATGTGTTTACCAAATGATACGACTAAAGAAAGTCCCAACTTACCTTATGAAGTATCAAGAAATAGTATTTTCACAAGGTTTCAGCGCAATCCAGGATCTCAAATCATGCAAAATTGATGGAGCTCTATAACTCTGTTTTGTGTATTAAGCGAGAAGAAAAGAAATGATATTTTCCCACCAACGCTCAAAATATTTTGTCTGAAACATAACTAGCTGACTTCTATAGGAGAGTTTTATTTCTATCCATTTCTCATCCTTTCTTACGCCATCTCCAGTTTACGCAGAACACATAATTTCCCCCACATCAATCACATACAAATTCGTGCATAACTATTACAACGAACACTCTCTTGGTGTGAACGGTGATTCTGAACAAGGCTCCACACTTTTACTTTTCCTAATCTACTATCCATAATTAGCCAAACAAAAAACTGCCAAGAATAGACAGAAAAAATAAACGACCACCCTCATTTTCTTCTCCTCTCTTTTCTACTTCCACATCTCGTATAGTCATATTTCCATTACACACGGATGAATTTCAATTTGAAGTTTTTTCACTTTTTCTCTTTTAGACAATATGATTTGCACACACATTCCCCAGGCGTCTAGTAGGGAAAAAATACAGAGACAAATAAAAAACGCAGTTACCTACCCAAAGAAACTGCCAAGAATAGAAGAAGAAAAAAAAAACTACCACCCTAATTTTCTACTTTCACATATCAAATTTGAGATTAAATTATATACACCGGCAGTGTAAACATTCTTTTCCTCCAAATCAATTAAATTGTGCCACATGTCAAAACAGTGGTCCCAATTAGCAGAACATGGCGACATGGTGCAATCTAATTGATTTGGAGGAAAATAATGTTTACACCGGCAATGCATATAATTTAATTTCCTCAAATTTCATTACAGATGAATATCAATTGAACATTTTCACCTTTCCCCTTCTACATAATACAATTCCAGGCGTCTAGTAGGGAAAAATACTGAGACAAATCAAAACGCAGTTAAACGAAAACTGGTAAAATTTTACCAAGAAATTATGGTAAATGGAAGCTCTTGGCTCCGAAGAGATGACTTCAACCCACTGATCTCCTCTCCCATCATCTACTACATCACTCCTGCACACCAAATTCCCCGAAAGCCAAACCAAGTCAGCATCGGATCTCATCATAATTCGACCAAATTACAAAAAAATCAAAACAAAATAAACGACGTAGAAACTTTATATCCAACCCAAAATCAATTGGCAATGAGTGGAAAGGCTGCCCAGACAATAATTAAACCAATGTGGATAATTGCCAACACTCCCCTCACGTGCGAACCACCCCTGACTCACACGAGGTCAACAAATGATCCGGAACATATACGGATCACAACGAAATAAAGTGCAACTACGGCACAAAACAAAGGGTGAAAGTGTCTAAAAACCTAGCTTTATATCATGTAAAGCATCCAACTCTATTTCCTTAACAAACGAGCTCGATTCAACGCAAATGACCGGTCGACGGTCTTGTGGACGATTGTGCTGAGATCGTGAGCCTTGGGGGAGCTGCGAGAAGTGCTTGTGATGGAGATGAATTTGAGGGATAGAAGGACGACGATGATTTAGGAGCAGGTAACTAGGAGAGAGAAAATGACTGTAGCCGAGGAGGAGGATTTGCGAAAGGCATGCCGCGGAGTGTGTGTGTGTGTGTGAGAGAGAGAGAGAGAGAGAGAGAGAGAGAGAGAGAGTGTGTTTCAAATGTCTTTCTTCCTTCACAGAGTGGTGGCAAGTTGGCAACGGTTTCTTGAGAATACGGTGGGCTTTTCTTCAAAATTGCCGCCTGTTTTTATGTGAAAGATGTTTTCTTGTACTTCCTCGGTCTCCAAATAAATGTCCGACGCACAAATCTAAACCTTCAAAAACATGTATTTGTTTCGTTAAAAAAATCAATTTTTTTCACAAATCAATAGATAGCAATGAGTTCTATTAGATTGTGAAAAAAAATTAAATTTTTTAATGAAGAACATGCATATTTTGTAAGGTCTAATTTTGCGCGTCGAACACTTATTTAAGGACACTTATTTAGGGACAGAGGGAGTATTATTTAGCTTTCTTCTTCTCTATATATATTTTGGCTATTCAATAAGGCTTTGTTCGGATGTCGGGAATCTTGCGTTAAGTATGAATTCTCAAAAAAAAAAAAAAAAAAAAGAATTGCGCTGAAGTAAAAGTAAAGTGTAAACTCTATCGAAAGTATGTAAATCACATAAGACTTACATAATGAAGAGTGCAGTAGAATACTTTTAGCCTTTCAATATCTATGAACTGAGACCCGCTCTACAAGCATGAACCACGAATCGCGAACGCGAATACGAACACCGTCTTCTATTCTCACCAAGTAGAGTTAATATCTGCACCACAAATTTCTAGGATTCTTAGATGGAACCTGTAGAGAAAACTGTAGAGAGAAGATTATTTGACAATGAGAATATTATTTAGAGGAGGAGAGATGGGACTCTAACTCTTTTTTGTTGTGAAAGTCTTTAAACTCTCCCAACAGATAGAGATAAGGAGTCTATCTCATTCTTCTAACCACATAATATATAACTCATGTAGACGACCCATGTAAATTGGGTCCGGTCCAAACCGACCATTTTACTAACATAAGAAAAAATAAATGTGTGTTCTATTAACCGACCCATTTTACTGACATAATGAAAAAATAAACGTGTGTTCTATTTATGTGTGTTCTACTTACGAGGAATCTTGCGGGGGCATGTTGTGCGGCAACAATACAGTGCCATCTGATCGTGTCGTTTTCATATTAAAAATAATTTATAAAATAAAATTATTATTATTATCAAAAAGATAGCAATAAGTATTTCGAGTATCGTAAAAAAAAAGTATTCAGAGTATCGTCCTCAAGAATTAGGAAAGTTAAGTTACAATTATTTCAATTAATTTCTAAGTTAATTGAGAAAGAGATTTGATTGTTTGGTTCTTAAAATATTAAAGGCTAAATTAAATTAAAGCAATCAAAAGTGGAAAGAATTTATGAGTGAAAAGATCTAGGGTTTTGAATCCACTGATCCGTTGTAACAATTTCTATGCGATAAAAGTTAATTATTCAAATCAATCCGGATATTGTTTGGGTTCGCGGGCCCTTATGGTGTCGCCAAAATATTTCTATGAATCACCATCACCAAATAGTATGGCGTATCATCGCCTAACACGAACCGTTTTAACTTGTACGACCTGTTTCTATGGCATGGATTATCTAATAGCATGGCACGGATTGTCTAATAGCACGACACGCTCTTACGGAGTATAGCACATTTTACTCAGTTATCATAAAATAATTAAGAACCGTTATATGAACGTACATAAACCTAGAAAATCATACTCAAGATTTGATGGAAAGAAATAATATCGCAAAAAAATTCCTCAAATCATGCAATCCCGATTCAAATAGTAAAAACACTGAATCAAAACATAAACGTTGTTACTCATAGTGCGAGCTTTATCAATGCCCTAGAAGATGGTGTAGTCCACACGTCTACGGCCGAGACCCACTTCACGTTCAAAACCAATTTCCCCGACGTCATAAGGCGGCATCCAATTCCTTATATAAGGGTATGGTGCATTAATTACACAAAGTATCCTTGGACTTTCTCTTATAACAAACTAATTTTTCATCTTTGAAATCCTTTGCACTTTGACCCAAACTTCTTTTTATCCAACATTTCGGGCAATGAGCTCGATCAACATATAAATATCAAATAACAAATATAAATGATTAACCAACGTAGTTTGGAGGGCCAAAATATTACTATTTCGACACTTATCACCATCCAGATCATCCGTGCTCGGCAATCAATGGTTTGGATCCAACGCCAACAATTTTGTGCATAATCTCAACCGTTTATCCGTTCGGCAATCCGGACCATTGATTTTCGAGATCAACGGCCCAGATGACACAACATTGTGCACAACACAATGCCACACTACACATCTCCTGAGTCGAGTAGGATCTAGATTGCAAGAGAAAGTTAAAGTTATGGGTCCCATAATTTTCTTGGTAACTGAACACGTACCTTTTTCGAGTCAGGTAGATTCTTGTTTACTTAGTACTTACGAACAATAGTTGCCGTGATTGTAGGTGTTCTTAGTCACCATATCTCTTGCCCCACATTTAGATGTTATGAGAGAGAGAGAGAGAGCGCGCGCTTGGATGATGATAAATTATGAGCAGGCTGATTTACTTCTTGTAGCCTGTACTAATTGCAAAGTTCTCCCTAAATTTTTGGTATTTTTTGTTTTGGTATTTTGTTTGTCTTTTCTAGTTTTTTTTTTTTAGATTCACGTTTTATTTTTAGAATTAATCATTTATTTTGACGAGAGAAATTTAAAAAATTTAAAGTTTTGATCAAAAAAAGACAAAAAATAACCAAGCAGCTAGTGCTTTTTTTCGTCTGATTTGATTTTTTTTTTTCAACTTTCGGTTCTCATTTTCATTTGTTGCCTTATTTGAATTTTTCTTCAACTTAGGTTCTCAATTTTCATACTTTCTTAATTTCTCTCGTTGAGACAAATGATTAATCACAAAAATTATGATGAAAAATGAAACAAAAAATTAAAAAAAAAAGTACAATTGCCAAAAAAAATACCAAACCAAAAATTTAGGGGAAACTTACTGCGTCTTCCAACCAGTTGCATATTTCTGTTCCTAACTTCCTAGTTGTTTGGTTTAGAGGGACGTTAATTTGTCAAAGGAATGATCTTGCTAAAGTATAAAGTCCTTAGGAAAATAAACCCCTAGAAGAACAGGAAGAAGATGACGTCATGTATACATTCAGTAGGCACTATAAAGAGGCATGATAATAATTCCTCACATTTTAGTCCTCAAGTTAAAAACATTTCTTAACAGAAAATAAATTAGCGAAAAAGAAATTGCATGACTAAAATCGCCGTATGTATCAAGGGAAAAGGTTCAAGGTTGGTTTATCAGACTCTATGCAGGCAGAAGAGCTCTTGCCAGTATCATCGGTTTGTTACAAACAACTCAATCAGTATGACCAAGAGAAGAGAAGTCATCAGTATACCTGCCAACAGAAAAAGGATCCAAGAAACAAGCAACCAAGTTATTACGAGTGGAGCAATTCTTATTTAAACATCACAATTTGAACGAGCCAAGTAGAATCTTGTTGAGCTTCATTTGAAAACTTAATGAGTGGCAAAAAATTGGTAAGCTTGGTTTACTCATGTAATAAGCCGATCTCGAGCAAGCTTTTTAATGAGCGAACACTAGCGTGAACTCTAACAATTGAGTTTGTGTATCAGCCCATATATAAGCCTTGCAATGGTAGGTTAAATTACAGGATTCGGATAATCCCATCTGGAAAATTACCTTTGGTATTTGCATATTAACCTTGAATTCGCCAACGCGCATCCATTTTGTAGAAGACCACTTATTCCCTTTAATGACTGGGCAACCACCTAAACCAAATCAAAGAAACTTTTAGTTTCCTCAATAAACATGAAGCCGGATTTAAAGCTTTTTCAGAATGCTAATTAGAGCACATGGTTTTACAACCAAAAGGATTTTAAACCAGAGTCATATAGGTTATCTAAACACTGCATAAGCGGACTAATCGCCGAGACGTGAGCTAGGATTCAGGAGGCTGCAGGTTCAAGGCGTGCGGCCGACGCCCCTACATGCCTTGCAACCCAGAGCAAGTGGTCCCTCACAGGGCCCGCTGTGGATCTGGAGTCCTTGAGGTCACACCTAGGAGAATTAGCTATAGGCGGTTGCTCCTCTCCACCCTCCACTCTCCTCTTAACAACACAGAATGAAAAATAAGACCAGTCGTCTCTAGACATCTATACTGCACGTTTTAAGAGCTAAAACAATTGAAAACAACTAACCGTGCAAGCTTGAAGAATCTAGAGATGCATCAGGCTTCATGCTCCAGAAAAGCAAAGCATCACCCATCTTTGGTTTAACAGAAAGTCCCTCCTTTCCACATTGAGACAGTTCATTCCACCAAGGAACAGCACTAATATTTCCTTTGGCAGCAGGGAACACTGTCTCACCCCCTTCTTCTACATCCGAGCTGTGCCAATGAAAGCAGTGTAAGAAAAAGAGATTAGAGGCTGTACCAAAAATGTAAAGCATTAATGAGAAAAAATACTCTGGTGGATGCTTTACTTACAGGTACATTAGAACAGTAGCAATCCGTTGACCACCATTTTTAGTGTTGAACTCGTCGAGAAAGTAGTCATAGTGGTTTTCATATTTTTGGCCCACCTCATAGTGCAGAATTTGAAGCCCTTCGCCATGCTCTATAAATTAGGGCATTGACACAAATTAATACCAACAGACAGTAGGATGTTAAAAAAATAGCACAGTTAAAATTGTATGTCCTATGTGAAGACTTGAGCAATTCTTCTGGCCCTCTGGGTATACTCAGGTGAAAGAAAATCAAACTGGTCTACAAAAATTTCAACTTCAGTAAAGAATAGGGTTGTCTTGCTACTGCCAGCGACTGTATAGCAAGAAGTATACCTAAAGTTTGCACTACGATGAGTTTTTGATAAGTAACCAAATCACCCGATAGTCAGATGCTAATAAACCAATTGTGCAAAGCAACAAGTTACCAGTCGAAACTAATTCATTGCCACCCGCTCACCAGCAAGGCTCAGCATAACTAACGACTCAGAAACTGATCGAGAATGAGGAAATATTCCACCAAGGGACAGAGCGGTGACAAGAATTTCAGCTCAAAAATTGGTGGGAATTTGAGCCCCATCTGTACCACAGTTTTGTTGCTGAGCTTGCAGAAAATGACTCTAGGGCAAAAAACTTTATGCTATAGGACTCACAGCAGGGACAAAATAGTTAAAAATATTAGCAACTACAATAACAAATCTGAAATCTCTAATGCAGACATCAAGGGATTGAGTGTGAATTGCCCAATGGGAGAATTATACTAAGGAAAGGTTCTAATACGTTTTCCAAACTCCTTTTTAGTATAGCCCAAGCAGAATATAGGGTTCGGTTCACTGATCTACGTTACTTTTTTTCCCCAAAAACTCCATTATTTCATCCACACAAAGGTCCTATCCAAAGCCTTCTCTTTTGCACATTAAGATGTGTAGGAATCAAAATCAAAGCTCACCAAGAATCAAACGAGACTAGAAACGCTCTTTCTTGAGATCAAAGGATTAATGGGATGTTCCTCAGCCACGTACCTACAGGGATGAAGGTGAAATCTGCAATTCTTTTCTCAATGGTTCGGATTATCTTATCTCGCCCTCTAGCCAGAAATGTACCAGAGCTGGTACGTACTCTGCATGCAAAAAGAAAATAAAAAAGGGAAAATCTCAAAGTTCTCCACATGTAAGAATGTCAAAAGCAATAAATAAATGGAGCAGTCACTTCAAATTGCCAAGATGAGGCAGGAAAAGCACACCTACTGTCTTTACTCTGGCCAGTTGCGCTATCTACAACAGATGACTTTTGCATATGAGGCTTGGCAAGATTGATTAGGTATTCACATTCATCCTTAGACTACACAACAGAAACAGAGTGAAGATTCACAAGGTATGTAATGAAACTTCAATCAGGCACTGAATAGGGCTAAACATAACAATATCAAAATCAAAACCCCAGCATCCTTTTCCCGCTCATAGATATATGTAAGACAACCCTACAATTGTATGTACATAGCTGATCTGTGTCATTATCACGTGAAATGTAGAATTTCTCCAGACAATTGTGCCGAAAGACATTCAACATTCAGTAGTTGCAATTACCCAAAAAAAAAAAAATCAGTGGTTGCAGTACAGCACAAATAGAATGTCACTTAAGCATAAATGTCAAAAAAATTTGAACCATTAAAGAATCTAACACATACATACCAAGATGGCAAGATACTAGATATTCCAAGCCTGAGGTCCAAAGATTTCCAATGTATACGAATCTATAGCATTCTTGTCTGAGGAAGCAGTCTTCTCTTCTGGACTACTATACCAGCAAATGTGTCTGCTCGGTCTTACCACAAGATATGACTCAAGAAAGCCCCAACATACCTTATGAATTATCAGGATACAGATATTTTTACAAGATTTCACTGAAATCCAGGAGCTCAAACAAATCATGCAAAATCCAGAGAGCTCTCTATGAGTTCGTTTGGTGTATAGTAACTAGTAAGCGACAAAGGAAAAGAAATGGTATTTCCCATTGATGCTCTATGATTTTTTGTCCGTAATAAAACTAGCAAACTACCATAGGAGAGTTTTCTTCTATCCATTTCTCATCCTTTCTCACCTCATGTCCACTCCTTGCATTGGACAGAATTCTTATCATTACTCCAACATCAATCACATAAAATTTTGCACACAACTCCTATAAAGGGAACCCCTCTCTTGGTGTGGATGGCGGTTCTGAAGAAGGCTCACACTTTTATTATCCTATAAACTACCCATTTAACTACCCAAAGAGACTGCAAAGAAACTTTATGTCCATCTCAAAGCCAATTGGCAATGAGTGGAGAGGTCCCAAATATTATTAAGTGATCACTCATTCCACCCCCAAACAATGTGAGACTCTATTTCCTTAACAAAAAAACTACCACCCTAATTTTCCTCTCCCCCTTTTCTTCTTTCACATCTCAGATTTCATTATGCGGATGACTTTCAATTGAAGATGTTTCACTTTTCCCTTCTACGTATTACGATTTCCACATGCATCACATGTGCCGGGCGTCTAGCAGGGAAAAATATAGAGACAAAAATAAACAAGGCAATTAAAACGAAAACTTTAAAATTTTACCAATTGCGTGTGCCGGGGCGTGTAGTAGGGGAAAATACAGAGACAAATCAAAACGCCGTTGAAATTGAAAACTTGTAAAATTTTACCATTTCCACACGCATCGCATGTGCCGGGGCGTCTAGTAGGGAAAAGTACGGAGACAAATAAAAACGCAGTTAAAACGAAAACTTGTAGTAAAATTTTACCAAGAAATTATGGTAAATGAAAGCTCTTGGCTCCCAAGAGATGACTTCAACCCACTGATCTCCTCTCCCATCATCTACATCACTCCTGCACACCCAATTCCCCCAAAATCAAACCAAATCACCTGCAGATCACACCATAATTCGACCAAATCAAGCTCGATTCGACGCGAATTACCTGTCGACGGTCTTGTGGACTATTGTGCTGAGATCGTGAGCTTTGGGAGAGCTGCGAGAAGTGCTTGGAATCGAGATGACTTTCAGGGATAAGAGGACGACGATGAAGAAGGAGCAGGTGACCAGGAGAGAGAAACGACTGTAGCCGAGGAGGAGGAGGATGGACTTGCGAGAGGGATGGCGCGGGTAAAGCCTCCCTTTTGCCGCCATTGTTGTTGTAGTTCTTGACGGGATTGGAAGCCTAGAAATTAATTCGAGTTCAATCGCTGACTAGATCTCAGAGAGAGAGAGAGAGAGAGAGAGAGCATTTTCAAATGTCGTTCTCCTTCCTTGAGAGTGTGGTGGCAAGTTGGCAAAGGTGTCTTGAGAATACGGTGGGCTTTTTTACAAAATTGCCGCCTGTTTTTATGCGACCAAACCAACGGTGTCTCGTATGGAATGGGAGATGCTGAGCGAATGCAGGCGGCCGATCGGACTGTTCATTTTGATAATCGACAGCTAGAATCTTAATCAAATAAGATGGTTAAGATTTGTATGCGTTCAGTTTCAATCGAAATTGTTCGTGCCGAGATAAACGGTTGGATCGACCGCTCTGCACCCACTCAATAGAGAGCTGCTCGGAAGCATCCCGGGTCGATCTTGTATCCGTTTTCTTCTTTTCTGTATACTATTTTCTCATTTCCATGACTACCCAAAATATGGATAAAGCAACTAAATGTGTTTAGAGTCATTTGATACACACAGATAATATAGAAGTGGAATACTTTAGACATATCTTCGTCCGGATCTTTTACGTCAATTTTGTCTTGAAAACTATTGCAAACCCATGGTAATAATTTAATTTTTCTTTTTCCATATTCGCAGCGAAGAGAAAGGATTTTATTGTTGAATCACCATATAACATTGCCAACATCTGATTGGGTAAATTTAGACTTCATTTGGAACGCAAGGAAAAAAGAAGAAGGAAAATGGGAGAAAAAATTTACTATTTACTAAATTTGAAAATTTTATTTTCTTCTCTATTTTTCTTCCAATCAAATAATAGAAGGGAATTTTTTTTTAATTTTTCTTTATTTTCCTTTCTTTTCTTTGAGTTTCAAATAGAGCCTTACTTTGGGCCGAGCTGAATATTCAAGATCCTGTTTTGTATATATTAAAAATATTGCATGTGGTTGGTGACGTAGAGCTTGTGGTCAAAGCTTTTAGATCAATTCAATTGCAAGTTGCCAAAATCCATTAAAATAAATGGCATTTTTTTTTTTATTATCTAAAGTCAGACTTTTGTAGAGAGAAAGTCCACATGTGAAGTTTGTTTGGAACTTTCCTCTTGTAGCTATTGCACCTGAGCTGGATCCTGTTCGTATGAGTTTTGAGGGAGATTTTTTATAGTAACAAATAAGAGAGATAGATAGCGAAAATTTATTAGAGACCGTGTCCAGGAGTTTTGAGACCCCAAAATGAACAATTCCTCAAGATGAATCTTCCGTCCACTAGTGGAGCCCTATTTACTCCACTGTCGGTGTTAGGGGTCTGGCTTCTCGTCTTGGTTACGGATAATCAACAAAATTTGAGATCTTATTCACTTCCTTCTATTGATGCTAACAATTACCAAGCCCAGTCAAGAAAAGGGCTATAACCTAGTACAAACAAATCTCAATCCATTTCAGTGATCATTTGCAGGAAAAACTATTGGTGCTCCTCGAACAATGTCACGTGACGGTGCTCCTCGAATAATTACTCCATTTACGGAGTCCTATCGGCAAAGACTTGCCACCAGAAATCAAAGAAAATGCAGCAAACAAGGAAAAATGTGAAATTCTGCTAACTGTTACATGTTCAGCAAACCGATCTCAGCACGCCATACGAACGACAGTTCAATCAATTTAAGTAGTCCAAACTAATCTAAAAGACGCCAAATGAGGCGGTTGGCGGAGGAGCAGGCTTGTAGTTGCAAAAATTTGGAATGTAAGCGGAGGTTCGGTGCTTGGGTGGATCCATCGACTCGATGGCTGGTTGGTTCAAGTACGCATACTTGCTCTTTGTCCACCTGCAATTGTCGATTGAGCAATTCTGTGTTAACAAAAAAATGAATCTTCTCATTATTGGAGGTATGCATAATGCATACATCTATGAATCACATTGAACATGTCTGGAGTTGCGTCTGAGTTACCAGTCCTTTATTCCGACACGTAGCTCTTTGCTAATCTCGTCTGTTTTGCTGGAGTCGGTGGTGGTAGCGGCAGCAGCGGCACCATCTTCCTTACTTTCTTGATCCTCCTTCAGAGCCTCTTCGAAGAGCTTGTAGTCTTCCTCCTGTCAAAGGAGAAATCTCATGTTAAACGGTGCGTTGGTGTTACATTTCAACAACCCTGTTTAAAGGCTGTTTCCAATCAGGGATGTACCAAGGGGCTGGTGAGCAAGGGCGACCGCCCCTCAAGTTCCAACATAACCCGTTATTATAGTAGGATTTGGTTACATCATGAAAAGATTAGTAGATTACGTAGCGCTTTCCCCGCTTAGATTCAATATATGTTTGTTCATCAATTTCACTGTCTATACATTACAATCAGCCAAACCAAGCCTTGTGTTCCAATTAATTCGGTTCGGCTAATTTTTTATTTTTTACTGTCTGTACATTCGCCACTGGAATGTTCAAATTTTGCTTCTGTCCTTGTTTCCAATTCCAACACTTGACAGAGGGTGTTCTTTTTTCTGACCAGATAAAAAGGGTATTTGTATTCATACAATAGAGATTTCAAGATATCAACAAACAAAGCCGTCAAATTTTTGGGTGCAAATTGGGTATAGTCCACGTGTACTCGAGCGCTCATTCTAGCCGTCCAAAACGTGTTTTAGACGGCCAAGATTTAGAGGCCAAGAAAGAGGAGAGAGAGTGGTTGGTTGAGTAGGAGTGAGAGTGCTCGGATTTAGACCGTCCAAAACACGTTTGGACGGCTCGGATGCGCAACGAGGTACCCAATTTGCACCCAAAAACTTCTTAACAAATTCTAGTCAGTCAAATCCTTCTGTGATTTAACAAGCATTGAATCACAAGTAAACCTTACCGTGAGTTTTCGTGCCCGGATACGGGCTGCGGCCTTAATAGCAGAGACGAGATGGTCTTCCTCATCTATCCGCTTCTGCCTCCAAAACCTCGCAATCTCTTGATTCGTCACACTCACCGCAGACGCCGCCGGCTTCGTCTTGGCCCAGAAATTCGGCAGCGGCAGAGGAGGTGGAGGCGGCGGAGGGGCGGCCCCTTTCAACTTCGCATCACCACCTTCAGTTCCCACCTCCATTTGCTTCATCCCCACACACCCTCCTGCCTAATTCACTCTCTCGGTTCTGCTTGTGTCACAAGGTTGCAATTGCTATAGGACAGGAGATATAAAGATAAAAAGTCTCAAAGTGAAGGATCTCTACACTGATGATCGCTACTTGTATGGAGCTACTAATCCTACCTAACTTTTACGAAATGACTGATTGGTTGGACCTTGTTTCCCAACCGTTAGGTGGAATTTCACAATGTGTACTTCAAGGCCGGCCTGTCGCTGACAATGGAAGGCGAGGAAGGCTTGCGTCTTGGGTCCCTCTGTTTTCCCCTAAAATTAGGGGCCCCCAAATTTTATATCATGTTATACTAGTACAGAAAAATAAGTCCATGATGATTCTAAAAGATTAAAAGATTGATTATGCTAACGTAATTACTACTTTTACCGCTAAAGGTGGACCTTGTTTCCCAACCGTTAGGTGGAATTTCACAACGTGAGCTTCAAGGCCGGCCTGTTGCTGACGGAAGGAGAGGAAGGCTTGCATCTTGGGTCCCCCATTTTTAAAAAAAAAAAAAATTAGGGGCCCCCAAATTTTATACGGTGTTATACTAGTACAAGAAAATAAGTTCATTATGAATCTAAAAGATTTATTATGCTAGCGTAATTACTACTTTTGCCGCTAAAAATGCAGGAAGAGTGATATTTAAGTGATACTTTTATGTTCTTGTAATGATAACTACTTTCGATAATTTAATCTACTTACCTTATTACTACTTTTTCTTTTTTTAGATTCATTTGTTGTTTATTTTATGTGCTCGTAAAGTATGTAAGGGCGTCCAACTTTAAAAGTTAGCTTTGGGCCCCGAAAATGTCTGGGACAACAAGGGTTCAAGGTCAACTATGAATGTGTCGAAGAAAAGAGGTTCTGACGGTAGATGTAAGCAGAAAGGAGTTGTCTTTCTACGGTGAAGTTTATTTATGGGGTAATGACATCAGAAATTCTTCAGTCAGAATTAAACAAAAACAAAACCCTTGGAGCATCCACACCGGTGAATACCATTTTGTCGTTGCCAATTCTATTTTTGGGCAACGAATAGTGTCGTTTTGCCAAGAAAAAGGCAGGGTGCTGCACCCATGTTTTGCCATATCCATTCTCATCTCTCAATCCCGAATGGCAGGTTTGGAAATCCTTGAATCTGACTGGTGAAACATCAGCTTCAAGAGTAAGAGCAGGAAAAAGAAGTATGTTGACTGTAAGGGGTCAACAGATGAGGAAGAAGGCATCGATTGCTTCTTGCGTGAGAGGTCACTATTCGAGGAGGTAATCTAGGAAGGAAGGAGAGTTAGGAGCCGTTTAACCGTAGCAGGAGCGCAAAAATACGAAAAACAAAGAAGCAAAAGGAGCCTTTTCGTCGTAGAAGTCTTTTAGATTTGTGAATTGTTCGTTACTCAACGGAGTCGATATTCATACACCAAATGGACAACCAATCCAAAAAACAAAGAGTAGAATCATCTATTAAACTGCAGGGTGTTATTCTTTGGAGTGACTAGTGTCTAAGTCTAATGGTGTACTCCTATGAGAGCAAAACAGGGCAAGCAGATCAAATAAGTTATTCCTCAATCTGCAGGAAAAGTTTTGCAGATGGACTACGCCGATAGCAGTATTAGTGTTCCCGGATTAAGTACGAGATTCTGACTATAAGACCAACCAATATATCGACGCTAACGACTTAATCACGTCTTTAATAACGGGAATAGATTGTCGGGTCAAACAGCCCCAGACTATAGGCTTATGGCAATCTGAGAGCCATAAGGACGCGCCGGGAGCTTCCATGTCTTGGGTTCTTCGATATCATAATGCAAACTTTTGATGAATAAGTTTTTAGTGTATTATAAGAGCATGTACATCAACAATAGCTTAAATACCGAGTAAAAAAGCACATTTTTTACTCTACCTATCCATTATTTTCTATCCCACCACACCAACGTCTCTACTACTCCTCTCTATTCCCATTAAACAGTGTAAAAAAATACTCTACTTGTGGTAAGGAATTCGGGTAGAGTGGGTGTGGGACAAAAGAGAGAGAGAAAGAACAATATTTTAATCTTTTGCTCATGAATAGTTGCTCGGTAGATGTAGAGAGGATTTTTCAAAAAGGAAAAATAGCTTTAGATTTGCGGAGACCGCTGCAAGCTGTTTTTGGGCCTTTGATTCGGTAAAACAGCTACAAAAGTGGGTTTTGCTAGTCTCACGTACATGCTCTGAGTAGGCAACATTGATGAAAATACCACCATCGTCCACTAGCGGGATATAG
>CM033800.1:1602504-1986873 GCA_019656835.1 Rhododendron ovatum
AACTTTTACACACAAGATGACAATACAACACAATAATAAAAAATTTGATGATCCAAGGACTGATTGGAGAATAACCCTGTTGCCCCCATCCCCCCTCAAACGTTACTAAAACCACGAACTATTTTGTTTCTTCTACTATTTCTCTTGATTGAACAAACTAGGGGCGAAAGAGAAACTGATTGATGAAAAAAATCGACCGATTAGTTCGGTTTTTAGTTGGGGTAAGGGTGGGTTTGGTCGGCTTCGGTTTGGACCGAATCAAACCGATTAATTTTTGTTTTGGTTTCGATTACCTGAAAATTTCTCCGAACCGAACCGAACTGATATACCCAAAACCATACTAATTTGGACCAATCAATCACAGTCATCCATCTTAAACCCAAAATGAATTAACAAATCCTAGCCATCCATCTCAATCTCAATTGTCCATTTCAATAATAACGCCGGACCAAAAACCCTGAAAACTGACCGAACCGAACCACCTCAAACCGATTTCGATCATTGTTTTTTTTTAGTCAAAGCTGGTTCTTGGCTACATTATCCAAAAACCAATTGGTTCGATTTCGAACACCCAAAAACCAATGAACCGAGCCGAAAACCAAAAGTAGACCAAACTGGTGACTTGGTTTTGGTTCCTACAGGTAAAAGGTTTAATAAGGTTTGAGTTTATGCCAAACTGAAAAGGTTTAGTAAGGTTTAGTCAGGTGTCAGAGTCTCACGTGCTTTTTGTCGATGTCCAGCTATCACAGTAGTTCTACAATAGGCGACGCTTCCCACAGAGACCAACCGATGCCAACCTAGTGGTTTTTTTTGCACCTCCAATAGAGAGCATTGCGTGCATGGGAAATACCTCATGCAACTAGATGGCCCATAAGCCAACTACAATGCAGAATTGATAGTGAAAATGCAAAATCACACCGAAACCATGGTTATTGAACTATGAACTATTAACAGCAAAGAAACCATCACCGCAAATGTTTATCTACCCACCCCCAACATACAAAAAATTAAAACTGAAAACTTGTAACAAAACATAGAAAACTTCAACTCATGCATCTCAATAAATCACAACTGCAGCCGGTGGCGGCCAACAAATAGCGCCACCGCGTCAATCAAGCCACTTGTTCTATACCACCTGAACCAGCAAGAAAAGAACAAAACAGGGAACCCCAAATGAAAGCACAAGACATTCACGCATAAGTCAGACCCGAGATGGCCGATCAGACCGGACGGTGAAGGGGAGAATGACGAGAGAAAAGATGGAAGGGGGAAGGACAAAGAAAGTTTCGATCGGTTGGGGTGGGTTACGCCGGAAGGGGAAGGGGGGTGATCGAAGCAAAAGGGCAACCTGTTGAACTGGGAAAAGGACATGGAGCAGTGGAGGTTGATACGTGGACGAGAGGAGCTGCTGTCACCAGATCATTACAGACTACAGCTGCAGAGGACCGGAGCCAAAAGAGCTGAGGTATGGAGGATGCTTATTTGGAGGGGGTGGGTTTACAGTGGAAGGGTGGTGTAGCGGGGGTTGGGGGGATGCTTATTTGGAGGCGGTGGGTTTACGGTGGAAGGACGGTGTAGCTGGGGCCTCCCGCTCAAAACCTAGACCAGTGTTTTGCTTCCTGTGTCAGCTGAGTTTCTCTCTAGAACACACAATATTTGCCATTACCGTTGCCACAGTGCTGCTACATTCTACTCACAATATTTGGAACACAATAACACTATTGCGACAAACGAGCCCATAACAGGCTTACATAGTTTGTCAGTACACTTGCCACAAAGTTAAAAGTAATCGTGATTCAATCCCAAGATAGTAACACGAGTTCCATTAACATAACTACAAAACTACATAAGTGTATTACTACATTGCTGTGGCCGCTATGTCTCCCCCGGAGACCTGCAAATAGCACAGGAGATTAGTAAGTTAAACAAACACCGTGAAACTACTGTGATGTCTCTTTGGGACCTGCGAAATAGCATAAGAGATTGATAAGTTTTAAAAACAAACATTAAAAATCTGTAAACAATTAAGATATTCTATTCAGAAGCCCACATGGTTTACTATATATCCTCAAGAATTTTCACACACACACTCCAACCACACAATTTCCATTTTTTTAAGCAAACACTCAATGTAGATGTACACCATTATCAACGTTGATGAACATTAAAGTTATTGCTACTTCCTTTTAAGCTTCCTAAAACATCATCAACTGCATCACTAAATAATCATTGCTTTACACTATTTTACACATACAGGCAACCTAAATTCATTCCCACCTTGCAGTTTTATTAACTCCTTCACAAACTATTGCCCCCCACGCATAGTTCTCCTCGCAGTTATATTCTAGGTGGTGTTTTGGATATGATGTGAACTTATTTTCCAATTATATTCATGCAAACAATAGGAACATGGCTTCAAAAGAGTCGCTATCCATTGTACAGCTAAAAAAGAGTCGTTTCGCATTCAGAAGATTCTACATATACCAAAATCAATGATTTCAATGAACTCTCTACAGTAGTTTAGCTCGCACGAGACTGTCCTTAGGTAACACACCACAAGGACAACAAAGGAAGTTCGACTTTTTTTCTTTCCAAGCCCATAATCTTGTGTTTTTTTCGCAGGTAAAGACTTTGATTGCCATATAGTAAAATGACAATATCATTTACCAAAATCAATGGTTTCAATGAACTCTCTACAGTAGTTTAGCTCGCACAAGACTGACCTTAGGTAGCACAACAAAACGAAAACAAACGAAGTTTGACCTTTTTTTCCCCTAATCTTGTGCTCTTTCCATAGGTAGAGTATTTGGTTGCTCGTATAGTAAAATGATGATATGATTTCGTTTTAAATGATGTCTCTTAAGTAATAAGCACATTGCAGTTGAATTAAATGACACATCATTGGAACAGATTTGGCAGTTAAGTTGAGATAAATTGGGTTTTTTCCCTCAACTAGGCATCTAATTGACTCATAAATCCTAAAAATGCTACAATAGTTGCGGTGATTGCAAGTAAATAAATGCCAATGGTGTTCTATGTACATATACATTTTGTTTTTCCTTTCTCTAAGTCAGTGAAAATAAGAGCAAGGGGAAATAACACAAAACAAAGCAACACAAAAGAACAAAGATAGCAAGACAATGGAAAGTTATCCAAGGAAAAATGATGGCAGACAGTCAGACAACCCCCTTATTAAATTCATCCCCCGAACCTGCTTCGGTTTCCAGTATTGCTTCCGTTACTAATACGTTAGTGGGCTCTCCATGAAAATCAAAACCAATGGATTTCACAACTAACCTTACCCTTTTCCACCCACATTTTGTGCTGCCAAAGGCAAAGCCTCAATTGGAACTTGTGAAGAAAATGAACAAGGATGGAATGGAAATTTTTGTTTGATTACCCGACTATTAATGATCACTTGCGGAGGAGACCCAGAACTGTGTTGATTTCAATCATGTTATCTATGCACGTGGATGGTAATTCATGCAGTCGAATTCGATTCTTAAGTTTTTGTGTTTACTTTTAGCCTTGTCACCTGATTCACTATCATATACTTCTGTTTTTCCAAGAATATTCTACTTCCTTCCTTTGGTGTTATGTTCGGTATCTTCATTGGTTCGTTTCACTTTTTCCAGAGTCATTACATCACTGAAGCTCATTCCCCATAAAAGAAACAAGGGAAAAAAATACGGTCGGGTGCATGAGAGCTTATTGATGATTTTATGATGCTTTAATAGTGATACTGTTATGTATAGATTATGATCTCGATACAAAATTTGTGTGCCTCAACCTCTAGTTCATAATTGCATTGAAACTCTAATATCAAAAAATACTAGCTGACATTATACCAAACAGAAGATAGGCAAGTGAATTTCTAATACACAGAAACATCAAATCCTTTCACCACAGTAACAATATGTTGAGATCCTCTTCTTTGTTACCGCCTAAATGTTCCAGAATATAGTGGTTCACTGAGAAACAGTTGCTTGTTAAATCAGCCCCCCCAAAAAAAAGGGGGGAAGGGGGTGGGGGGGATGATCTTTGCATCGAGAATTATGAATGCTTCAAAATTTACAACACAAATCATATTGGAAGGAACGCGAAAGACGACACACAAAACATCAATCTTTGCTAACAAATCTACCATATGTTCATAGTCCACATATATAACTTTGGGTTTTCATGGTTTGGAATAACATGCAAGGAGGAATAACCAAACCAAATTACTGAAGTATACTTACAGCCATTATGACAAATTGGGCATAGGCATGTACTATGATGCACCGACACGGACACGGATACGGATACGGACACGGACACCGAAACCGACACCGACACCGGGACATGGGAATTCTAAAAAAATGGGAACACGGACACGGCGGGGAACACACCACGTGTATATTTATTTATTTATTTATATATAAATAATTAATTAATTATAGTTTAGCACCCAGAAATTTTAAAAATAATAATAATTTGGCCCCAAATTTTTTTTAAAAAATTACAGTTTGACCCCCAATTTTTTCAAAAATTACAGTTTGGCCCCAAAATTTTAAAAAAAATTGCAGTTTGGCCCCTGTCGTGTCCCCATCGGTGTCCCCGCCGTGTCCCCCTCAAAATTTAATATTAAAATATGGGACACGCCACGTGGCATGCCCCGTACGTATCTCCGTGGTGTCCCGCGGTGTCTCCGTGCGATTCTTCGACCTCTAGAGGTGTCGGTGCTTCATAGGGCATGTATTTTGTGGAAAGGGAAACTCAAGATAAACAATGGTGCAGGAACACAGAACAATTACCAAAGGTGACAAATGCAAACACTAGACATTGGATGGGAAAACAATTTTGAATATGCTGAACGAATCCAGGTTCTCTTCCTACCATTTGTGAACAACACTAGCGTGGCATTTTATCTGGATTGAGGATAAAGTCAAAAGAAACATTATTCAGAAAAAGGCCATCAAACTGACAGCTGATTTTCACTTTGTGAAAGGTGCAACAGTGCAGTGAACAAAGAAAAAGGCCAATAACATGGAAAGCGAGAAAACAAGTTAAGGGACCAACTAGCGGTCAAGAGCCATGGCATGAATTTGAAAGCAGCATAAAAGCAAACAAAATGAAACAATTAGTACCTCCCGGTGGTTTGGATACTTGTTCAACCCTGCAAAAGAGGACCTTAGTGTTGTCCATAAATTTAGTCACAAGAGCTTGGAAGTTCTGCGGAGGAGAACAAGTTGTGTCGTCCTTGGCCTGGAAGGTAATGTTATATGTACTACCTCTATCCCACCTCATATTGGCTTTGATGACATCGACAAACTGGTACGACGTGTTCTACAATTTAACGAGCTAAGTTACAACTAATAACAAGAAACATAGTCAAAAACTTGAAAGACGTTAATGAACCAAAGAGCGCGAATATACATTTTGGTCATTGTAGTGTTTCATAGCTAAGTCTGCCATATCTTCCAAGCCCTTCAGCTATTCCACTTTAACTGGCTTGAGGATACCAGGGATAGCAATCTCAGGGGGAACGTAAGGACAATCAAAACCCTGTACGTATGTATAGGAAACAATGAAAATTAGAGATCCTATTGAACATACACATAATGGACACACTTGTATACATACATCGCTCTCGAAGACCATCTTGTTGTAAATCTCCCTCTCCTCCTTGGTGAAGTTACGAACTCTAATCCGTGGTACTTCGGGAGAAGGCAGTACATATGGCACTATGGAAAAACGAGGCTTCTTGGTCAGCTATTCTTCTCCTTCTCCATGCCCCTCCTCCTCATCCTGCTGTTGGGAAGTGGGGGGAGGATACCAACCAAGGGCTCGTGCTCGTCCTACGTTAAAATTCAAATCCCGTTCAAGGCCCTCCAACCAACTCTAGATGAAAAGGGGACAATTAGTTTGATCAAACATAAACCACAAAGCCCATATTCTTGATTTAACATTGCGGACTCTATTTAGGTCTACAGGGGAAATTCCAATAAATATACTATCTATCGACTTGATTCTCAAAAAATATACAATTTCAGTCCTCCACCAAACCCTAGATGAAAAAGGGGACGATTAATAATATAAGAAATTGACCCCATATTCTTTCTTAATAATAGTAATAGATTCACAATTTGTATACCTTGGGAGGTTTGTTTGGGTAGTCGGGCATGTTGTTGTAGGCTTCGATCATCGGATCCACATCGATGGCTCCGTAGAAACCAAACGGCGAGTAAGACGACGACGACGACGACAGAGGTTCGAGAGGGAGAAGGGATCGATAAGAAAGTGGATCGGTTACTGGGGTGGTACTTGGAGGCGGTGGGTTGTTTGCGGTGGTGATCGGTGGTACATCTTCTTCGTATACCTCATTGAATAGCGGTCCGGACACAATACGACCGGTAAGCACGTAAAACGGGAGTTCCGAAGCGTACGCCGGCATGTTTGCGGTGGTGGAGCTCGGTGGTACATCGGATGCCTTCTTGAATAGCGGTCCGGACACAATAGGACCAGTAGGCACGTAAAACGGGAGTTCTGAAGCGTACGCCGCCTTCGCCATAGATCCTCGTGATCGAGAGTGAGAGAGTTAATTCGGAGAATTTGAAGAAGATGAATTCGCTCAAATGTCCTCTAGCCCTATCGGATATGGTTGCGTGAGAAAATTAGACATGAGAAAATATTTGTTTACAGTGCAACGAGCTCAATCTCGGCCGCATAAAAATATTTTGAACGGTCTGAATTTAAAAATAATTATTCACGCAAAGAGTTTTTTAAAAATTCGAACTATTGATTATCAAAACGGACGACTAAAATTACACATGTCCGTAAATACGCTGTTTACAACTGCTCGAGAAATAAGTTTCTCTCATTAGATATAGTAGACATATATCCTCATGGCCCAATTTACATCTCACTATTTAGGTGCCGTTTGATTAAAAATTAAGAAAATGATAATACAAAAACTGTTTTTATTGGCGTCAAAACTTTAGTAAACAAAAGACTTGTACCATATGTACTGTACAAGACTTTATGCTCCGATTTTGAATTGAAAAAAACACATTTGATAAACATATTAATCATTGAATTAAAAGAAAAGATGAACTAATTTTATTTCCATTAGTTATAGTGATTATTTTTTACTTTTACGAATGGTTACTATGTATTGTGGTTGTGGTGGACTAGTGATTGTGGTTGCGCGATGATAAAGTTGTGATTGTGGTCATGGCGTGGTGATTGAGACTATACTATTTTGCGGGTCTTACAAGATAAACAATTCCGATTTTTGCAATAAATGCACCACAATAGGTGGTGGAAAATTGGTATTTTCTACCTATTGTGGTACAAGTTTTAAAATATTCATTATGTGCATATATAAAATTGCCATGATATGGATATACACTAGGTTTGCAAGCCTAATATAACCGAAAATTGTTAGATTCATGTTTGACTTATTTATAAAATGAGCCTAAAAATGAGGCTCATGTTTGGTTTATTTAGACAAATCAAATTCGGACGAGCCTTTACCGAGTCGGGTTTTGAACAGTTCACAAACAGCTCAATTCATTTACCGCCCTAGTTTTAATTGGTTTTTTTGGCTTTTCGGTTAGTAGAAAGCATCGAGTTGAAAGGGTACGTAGCTATGCTCGTAAGAGCATCTTCTTGATCCAGAGCATGTAATGCAGTTTGTGTTTACTATTGCATGCATAATTTGTGGGATTTGCCACCCAAAACTGCCCAGCGGGGCTTACAAGGAAGCAAAAGATTCTTTAGCTAAAAGAGAGGAAACAAAATTTGTGGGATTTGCCACCCAATTCCATGGCAGCAGATTCCTAATAGCCTTAGAAGCCACCACATGAGAAAGACTGTTTGCAATCCTCCTTATCTTCATCTCCGAGTCCAGGCGTCTAACATCAAAGCACAATTGCTGAGACATCCCAAGGCCAAGGGGACCAATTATGAAGCACTGAGTTTTATGGCCACCTGACAATCTGATTCGATCCACACATTTTGAAGCCCCAGATCTTTGGCCATCTCACACGCTTGACAAATATATCAAGAGATGTCTATATACTACTGGCATCATTTCGTTCACAGGCTAATCGATCCATATTAGTAATAGTAGTGCATGGATTAGAGCCAATTCTACAACATCTCTTTTCACCCACTCCTCTGGATGCAAGTGGAGCATCATTTTCCTCCAAGTTTGTTGGCACACCTGGCTAGCTAGCTAGGAACAAAAATCACTTTCTACAGCGATTCATAAATTTTTTTTTTTAAAACCCACCCACCCGAAATCAGCATAGGAAGCATTAAACTGAACATTGATACAGACACCGACAATACAAGAAGGGTGGCCTATGCGGAGGGGTATAATTCGAGATAGACTGGACCACCCTCCGTTTGCACCATAATTTGGTAATTCAGTCTATTATGATCGACTATGTCAAAATGTGACATGTGTCAACATGTGTTAGACTAATTTTAAATCAATATGATACCTATTAAGGAAATCGAGTGGACTGATCGACGGTTGGGAGTTATACCCAAACCCGGGACACGTATTTGAAAACAGGTTGCAAGCAGATCATGGGCGAAGCAGTTAATAAGGGCAGTTGAAGCAATTGCAATGAGAACATGTGAGATGTAACCGCCTGACCTTGATCATGGAGGAAGAAGAGGGAGAAAAGAAGTAACCGCTTGATTCAAATTAAGGGAGGGAACTCTGCCAAATTTGAATTTCAAGTCGAAGCACCAGCATATAAAAACAAAGACTGAAGACGATAAGGACACTTACTCAATGCCCAAAGGCTTCTACTTTTATCTGTACTTTACTTTTCTTGCTCTAGGAGTAGCTTGTAACGTAACTGTCTGTTCAATTGTGTTCTCACCGTTGATTGCCTTCTATCTCGAAGAATAATAAAGTCCATTTTGTTGTTCTTCTTTCATCTCCATTTACTTCATTAAGTTTGCTTCCAGAGAAGTCCTGAAATACGGCAAGGAACCAAACTCCACCACCACAAACACCCACATTCCAGCACACGCACAACAACTCTTAGTCGATTCGTCGACTATAAGTAAAATAGACAAACACCCTCTTTCTTAGGGGCACACACATCACTCCATTTCAATTTAGCTCGACTTTTCTTAAGATCAGGGCCAGTCCAGAAAAAAGCTCTCAGAATGGCAGCTATGCCTAAGTTGTGGGCTCTTGCTAGCAAAACTGCCACTTTATGGATCAAGTGGATTCATACTTTCCTGATTAAAGATCAATGTTTGTGGACCATGAATACTCCTAATGCCCCTTGGACAATTGGAAAGATTTTTAATTTGAGAAATTAGGCTCAGCCTCAGGTTAGGGCCTATTTGATAAAACTGAAAACTGAAACTGGATGCTGAAAAATTAAGTACTGAAAACTGAATGCTGAATTTTTTAAGCTGAAAAGCTGTTTGGTAAACATATTAAGTACTGAATTAAAAAAATGATAAATTAATTTTAGTTCCAATTCTCTCTTAATTTACTAATGGTCACAATGTACTTATAGTATTGGTAGAATGGTGATTGTGGTGGTGTGTTGGTGGTGATGGAGTGGTGGTGGTGGTGGTGGTGTTGGAGTGGTGGAGATAGTGGTGTAGGTGGTGGTGGAATGATGATGGTGTAACGGTGGCAGTGAGTGGTAGTGGTGGTAGCAATGGAGTGATGATAGTGTGATGGAGGCAATGAGTGATGTCGGTGGAGTGATAGTAATACAATGGTGACATTGTGGTGGTGGCAGCGGCGGCCAGTGTGGTAGTGGTGGTGGCAGTGTGGTAATGGTGGTGGTGGTGATGGAGTGATAGGGAAGTGGTGGTGAAGGTGGCGGTGTTGGTGTAGTTGTGGTGGTGGTGGTGAAGTGGTGGTGGTGGTGGTGGGAGTGGTTGTGGTGGTGGTATGGTGATTAAATGAAAGTACACAAGAATTCAGCCAAAATTAAGTAGCTCAAAGCTACTTAATTTTTTTTCAACTTTTTGGCCTACATTTTAAGTAGCACTTAATTTGTTAAGCAATATAAAATGTCGTTATCAAACCTACTGAATCACTTATTACTTAATTAATTCAGTTTTAACTGCTGGATTTAGGTTATCAAACAAGCCCTAAGTCTACTAGTTAAGCCGATTACTCGTGAAGAGACTTATCTAGCTGTTTTTCAATTGGGGCCTTTAAAAGCTCCGGGTTCGGATGGTTTTCCTGGTTTGTTTTTCCAAAATTACTAGGATGTGGTTGGGAATGATATCTTTGAGGCAGTAAATTCTTTCTTTCAACACGGCTTTTTGACAAAGGAACTGAATCATACTAACATCACTCTCATTGCCAAAATGAGATTTCCTATTTCTATGAGCCAATTTTGTCCTATCAGCTTGTGCCGCTTCGTGTACAAAATCATTTCCAAGATCTTAACAAACCGCCTCCAACCTTTTATAAATGGCTTGATTTCGGAACAACAATCTGCCTTCATCCCAGGCCATCAAATCCAGGATAATATCATTGTCGCTCATGATGTTTTCCACTACTTGAGGCATAAAAAAGAAGGGCCGAAAGCCTCAGTTGCTATTAAACTCGATTTGAACAAAGCTTACGACCAAGTCTGCTGGGATTTCCTCTTTCAGGTGATGGAAAAATTGGGCTTTGATAATGTTTGAATCCATTGGATTAAATAGTGTGTCTGCACTGTTAAGTATTCTGTTTGTGTTAATGGAGAGCAGGTCTGTAATGTGATGCCGAAGCATGGGCTGCGACAAGGAGACCCTTTATCCACATATCTCTTTTTGATCATGGCGGATGTGTTCTCTTCGCTTATTCAAAAAGCCATCCAAAACAAATCTTTAAGAGGTATTAGGATGAAGGTAATTGCCCAACTGTTTCCCATCTGCTTTTTGCTGACGATTCTATGATCTTTCTTGAAGCAGACCCTTTGGTGTAATCTAATTTCAAAACCTTACCTGCTTGCTTCAGTGATGCCTCAGTTTTAGCCATTAATGTGGAGAAATCTAGCCTCTACTTCTCGGCTAATAGCTCTCCTGTGCTGAAAGAAGAGATTAAAGGAATTTTGGAAATGGTTGAAATGGAACCCAAGGCCAAGTATCTGGGCCTTCCTACACTTTGGGGGAGATCAAAGATGGAATCAATGAGCTTTATTGAAGATCGTATCTCTGGGAAAATTCAAGGATGGGGGGATTCTCAACTTAATCATGCCGGAAAAGAGGTCATACTCAAGTCAGTCATTCAAACCATACCTGTCTACCCCTTCATGTGCTTCAAGGCCCCTATCTCCCTTTGTTCTAGACTGAATGCTGCAATTAGTAAGTTCTGGTGGAGAAGTAATGAAACAGGTCAAGGCATCCACTGGAGTACTTGGAACAATTTGAACGCACCAAGAGGGGAAGGGGGTTTGGGGTACAAAGACTTTGCAACCTTTAATGACGCCTGTTAGGATCTCGGGCCACAGTCTCTCTGTATTGGCAAATTCCAAGACAAAACACACATTTATTTGTATCCCTATTTATCGAGTTGTAATTTATTTTTTTATTTTAATTCTGGAGTGTGTTTAGGGAGTGGAAGGAAATCAAATTTTTTGTATTTGATATGATGAGTCTTTAGGTAATGAATCTTTTTGTATTTGATAGGCTGGGCTTATAAATACATGCATTCTATTATTATTTCTTTGACCGAAAAAAAAAGAGATACACGGCAGTCAAGGAATATTGCGGGGGTGTCGAAAACCAATCCAGAAACATGTTCTCCTTTAATCTTGGTTTTGCAAATTGACTGCGAGAACGTGATGTGCTATCTTGGAATGGCTAATTAACTGGTGGAACATGGAAGCATTTTATAACTTTATTCCAACAAAGTTAGAAAGTCCTTTGGTGGATTCCGGAAGGCAAATGGAAGGCTTGTGGATTCAAGGCAGCGGTGGTCAAGCACTGGGTGTGGTGAACGTGGATTCGGCAAGTAAGTCTTAGGGCGATTTGTGAGGATTCAGAATCGTAGGGTAAGATTATTACTTGTAACCGCACAATGTTTTATAGTGTTTGATTCCTTCCCGTGGTTTTTTCCCATTTAGAGTTTTCCATGTATATCTTGGTGTTCATCTTTTTATTGCTTCTCGTTCGTGTGATTAGCTAATTTATCGATTGGCGGATTATTTTATTAAAAAGATAAAAATAGCAAATATTTAAATACCTAGGCGAGCTAGGATTTTTCAACACCCTTCTTGCAAAATAGTTCTGGAGAATAAGTGAAAACCCTTTGGCCCTGTGGGCTAAGGTGCTTAAAGGGATCTATTTTCCTGATAAAAATTGTAGGGAAGCTCATAGAGGATCCTCTCCTTCTCGAATTTGGTGTAGCTTACTAGAGGGAAGGAATGTAATTTAGGAAGGACCGCAATGGCGTGTTAGAAATGGGGAATCTATAAAATTTTGGGAGGATAAATGGATTCATAGTCTGATTGATAACAAAGTGGCTAGCCAACCTCCACCCAATTGTTGCTGGGACAGAGTGGTAGACTTTATTGATCAAAGTAACCAATCGTGGGATTTGGGTAAGCTTAGGACCTGTATTTCGGAAGTTGAAACTCTTGCCATCTCCTCAATCCCCATTAGTCTCACTAAGGCTGAAGATAAACGTATATGGGTCCATAATAAGTCTGGGAAATATTCTGTGAAGTCGGGGTACTACCAAGCCTTCAAAAAGGCTGCTTCCTCTAAACCTTCCAAGGCTTCTTCTTCCTTTTCCCCACCAAAATCCATGTGGACCAAACTGTGGGGAAATCCTACTAACCCCAAAGTTTGCCATTTCATGTGGAGGGTGGTCAAAAATTGGGTTTCTGGCAAGGCGAATCTATTCAGACGTAAATGCTCTCCAAACCCTATTTGCCCAATTTGTAATTCTGAAAAGGAAACCATTGAACATATTCTATTTCACTGTCCTTAGACGAGAGCAGTTTGGTTTGGGAGTGGCAAGGCATTCTGGATTTCGGATTCCCCAATTCATTCTGCTGCCAAATGGATGGAAGAGCTACTTTGTGGCAACCTAGCTAAAGAAACGTCTCCTGAGGATGCTACAGCTATTTTCCAGATTTGTTGGGCAATATGGAAAGGTAGGAATGCCTTTGTGTTCTTAGATAAAATTCCTAATCTGGTCGATACTATTGAGAAAGCGAAAGTGGCATTCTGCGATTATCTATTTGCTATGTTTAAAAAGCCCAAGGTTACTCCTAAGAAAAAAGTTGGCAGAGTATCTAACTGGTCCCCACCCCCTGCCCCCTTGTATTATCAAGTTTAATTGTGATGGAGCTTTTAATTCCTCCCGCAGCCTAGCTGCCTTTGGCGTTATCGCGAGAGATTGTGGTGGAACAGCTCGGGTTTGGCGTATGGGTAGAGTTGTGGTTTCTTTTGCGGTGGTTATTGAAGCTTGAGCACTTAGAATTGCTTGCATCACTACCATGGAGATGAATTACTCTAAAGTTATTTTTGAATTAGATTGTCGTGAGCTCATTAACTGTTTCAAGGATGACATATCTTCCTGCCCTTGGGAAATTAGTGCAGTGGTGGATGATATCAAAGCTTGGGCTCAATCGAGAAGATGGTCCTTTTTGTGGTGTAATAGGGAAAGGAACCATGTTGCTCACTACCTTGCTTCTTTTTGCCCCGGTAGAACTTATGTTTTTCATTCAGGTTGTATTCCGCCTGAGTTAGAAGTTTTGCTTGCAACTAATGTAAATCGCCTTTAGTGCTTTATAAAATTGATCCTTTCAAAAAAAGAAAAAAGTAGAAAATTGCCAATTTGTATGGCTTTGCACGTTCCCCCCATGATTTTTGTTAGTGCTTAATCGTTCTCTGTTTTTTCATTTGTGTCCTCTTCCACTTGAGGTATGGTTGTTGGTTGTGAGCTAGGGTCCTGTCTCTTAGTTGTGATCATTGGTTTTTGGTTGCTTGTAATGTCTTGTTTCAAGCTTTAGCCTGCTGGTTTTGTTGGAATGAGTGGCCAAATAGCCCTCCATATATATATATATATATATAATTTTCAAATAAGGAGGTCCTTATTTTAGTTAAAATAAGGACCTCACCATTTCTCCCATTTTCCAATTGAATTTCGATAATCCGAGCCGCTCAATGTGCTCAGAACGTGATTTTAAGGGTACCGCTAGAAATCGGCAAAAGGTATATATATTACATACCTCATTGTTAATTATGTTTGTCTTATTTATTATTGGCTAACGTTTCTTTTTTGGTTGAGCATGAAATTATTCTGTGTGTTTGCACAAGAGAAAACAATAGGTGTGATTGGCCAAGTTGGCTAAGAGTTTGATTTGGTCAAATCACTATTAGGTGTATCCCACTTAATAAGAGATGTGCATGTGGATATGTGATGTACTCCCTAAATAAAAGGGGTTAGAGAGATATGGGTGAGTGAGATAACCCTCACTATCTAAATAATAGGGAGCAGTTTTTCCTGTAACGTTACATGGGTATATGCCTATAAAAGAAAACCCATAAAAGGGGAAATCCTGTCACAACCCACGCACAAATTTTTCCCTATCTCTACATTGTTTTCAACTGTGCAAACACTTACATTTACAGATATTAGTTGAGAAGAAAAGCTTGGAGATCCAGCAGCTTTCGGAATTTACGAAGAGAAGTCCGAGCCTCAATTGTTTAACACTGGTATCAGAGCAACGAGGCGATGAGATTTCCTCTGTTCCGTGCATAGCTTTTCCCTGGCTCAATTTGCTGTCTCTACTTTCAAGAAATCAACATTCAAGGGTTTCTGTCTCTACCCCAATTTTGGCATGGCTCAAAAATTTGCTTCACCAGATTCTTGCATCTATGTGACCCACCAATTGAAGGCTATTCAACAAAACTTATAAAAGGGGGAGTTACTGGTGAAGAATCGAGAAGGAGGTTTTTGGCAAAAATCAGCATCACAAAAGAATTCGGAACACAGTAATATTTTTGCGTGGTTTCACGGTCAGCCTTCTTAATTCTCTATTTCCTCTAGTAATTCATATCATGGCTAGTAGGATTGTTAGTCAAGAGCTTAGTAAGACCGAAAAATTGAATGGTGCTAATTTCTCAACCTGGAAGCGCCGTATCTACCAACTCCACCACCCGAAAATTCTAGTGCTGCCAATAAGAGAATGTAGAAAAATTTCTTGAAGATGATCAGACTGCTAGACACATAATGCTCACTTTCATGGAACCGGACATCGGAATTTATTTGAAGAACATGCACATGCTAAGACCATGTTTGATGCTATTAGTAATGCCTATCGTGCTGAAACATACATTCAATTGTTAATGGAAGGGTTTACTGGCACTGAGATGAAAGAAGATGAAAATGTCATTGATCATGTCAACAAGTTGTCTGTCATTGCTAAAGAATTGGCCACTTTAGATAACCCTCTTCCTAACCGATTGCAAGTGTCTACCATTTTGCAAAGTTTGCCAATTTCTTGGGATTCTACTGTTGTTGCTCTTAACTTTTCCTCTACCAATTAAATTGTGAAAAATTTACCTGTTTTATTGGGTATAGAGGTTGAAAGAAGAGCTAAAAAGAAAACTACTAAATCATTTTTGACCCTTGCTCCTGCTGCCACTTCTGAGCCACCACAGTTTGAAAACAAAAAATTTCATTCTTCTTCTGGATCGTCAAAGTCCGGACAGCAGAAAAATTATTCTAAGAATTTCAAAGGAAAGGGTAAACAGTTTAAGAATGGTGGAAATTTTAAAAAGAAAGGATCTTGCTTTAATTGTGGAAAATTTGGACATTTTCAAGCCAATTGTCGTGGGCCTAAAAACAATAGGAAACCTAATTTCGGAGGCTCCAAAGATATTGTCTATGTGGCATCTGAATCACTTTTGGCTAATACTGATGTTGGAGCATGGTGGGTGAATTTTGCTTCCTCTCGCCATGTGGCGAAGAATAACGAATCTTTTGTGGAATTGAAAGAGGTTAAAGACGGTGATCATCGCATATACATGGAAAATAACAATTATTGCGATGTTGTTGGAATTGGCACTGTGAAGGTTATGTTACCTGGTGATAAAAACCTCTACTTGACTGATTTCTATATTCAACCACCATGAGGCACAACCTTATCTCAGTTCCTCGTTTGGATGAGAAGGATTTTGAGGTGCGCTTTCGTTCCGGAAAAGTCTGTATGCGGAAACATGGTAGGATTATGATGTGGGGTAGTAAAGTTGATGGTCTGTACCGTTTGAACATTGTTTTCTAATGTTAATAATAATGCATTAGCTGGTTGTTCTGCTTATACCGTTGATTCTACTCATAGTTATGATTCTCTTTATGCTGATGATCCTTATATTTGGCATTTGAGATTAGGACACACAAACAAAGACAAAATGAAAAGAATGATGAATATGGAACTGATTCCTAAGATTGATATTGATTTTTCTATTTGTGAATCATGTTTGTTCGGAAAAATGTCTAGATTACCATTTCCTAAAGGTCAACGAGCAAATGAATTGCTAGCTATAATACATTCAGATGTTTGTGGTCCATTAAATATTAAATCTCATAAAGGCATGGAATATTTTGTGACATTTATCGATGACTATTCTAGGTATGGTTATTTGTACTTGATGCGCAAGAAATCTGAAGTATTTGAAAATTTTCAAGAGTTTAAGAAGGTAGTTGAAAAACAACTAGGAAGAGATATTAAGATATTGAGATCCGATAGGGGTGGTGAATATATATCTGATTTGTTTGGTGATTTCTTCAAAGATAATGGTATTATTCATCAAGTTACAATGAGTTACACACCACAGCAAAATGGCGTTGCTGAACATCGTAATAGAACTTTATTAGACATCATTAGATCTATACTTAGTCGACATTCCTCGCTTGGGTCACAATTTTGGAGTGAGGTTATTGTAACTGCTATGTACCTTCTCAAATTGGTTCCTACTACAATGATTAATAGAACTCCTCACGAATTATGGACATGTAGGAAACCTAGCCTAGACCACTTAAAGGTATGGGGTTCTTCTGCTCACATATTAGTTCCAGCTCAACAAAGAGGAAAATTGGATAGCAAAACTATCAAGGGAACATTTGTAGGATATCCTGAAAATTCTAGAGGTTATAGGTTTGTTGTTCATCATAGTAAAGGTAGTATTAGTGTCATGGAAAGTAGAGATGCAAGATTTTTGGAAGAAGAAATTGACACTAAAAATCCTAGTAGCCTAGTTGAATTATTGGAGATCTCCAAAGAAAAAGAAAGTTTGAATGAGCCTAGAATTTCTAGTGTAGAAATAATTTCAGAATCTTCTGTTATACCACATGACACTGTTGGAAACATTCAAAGAGAAAGAAATCCATCCTCAGGGTTAAAAGACTATCTTACTTCTATGATAGAAGAAAATATTGATGACCCATTGACTATTCAAGAGGCCTTGTCGTCCCAAGATTCAAAGAAATGGGTAGAAGCAATTCAAGATGAATTAGATTCCATTATTAAAAATGAAGTTTGGGATTTAGTGCATTTACCTAAAGAAAGAAAAGCTATTGGGTGCAAATGGATTCTCAAAAAGAAATACAAGTTTGATGGAACTATCGATAAGTATAAGGTTAGATTAGTTGCCAAAGGCTTTACACAAAAACCCGGAATAGATTATGAAGAAACATATTCTCCTGTTGCTAAATTCAATTCGATAAGGATTTTAATGGCTATTGTGGCATCATTAGATTTGGAACTCATCCAAATGGATGTAAAAATTGCATTTTTGAATGGAGAATTAAAAGAAGATGTTTATATGCAACAACCTGAAGGGTATATTGTAGAAGGTCATGAATATAAAGTTTACAAGCTAAAGAAGTCTTTACATGGGCTTAAGCAATCATCTAGATAGTGGTACTATACTTTTGATAAGGCTATAACTTCGTATGGATTTATTGCGAATGAATATGATCCTTGTGTATATCAGTGGAATAGTGGGAGTAGCTTTATGGTTTTATCATTGTATGTAGATGATATTTTGATCGTTGGCAATGATATTGTGTCAAAGAAGAGATTAAATTTCTTTTCAAAAGCCAATTTGAAATGAAAGATATGGGTGAAGCATCTTATGTATTGGGCATACAAATAATTAGAGATAGAAAAACAAGGATATTAAAGTTATCTCAAGAACAATATTTTGAGAAAATTCTCAAAAGATTCAACATGGAAGGATCTAATCCATTAGCTAGATACACCTATTCATAAACAAACTATTCTATCAAAAAGAATGTGCCCAGCTAATGAAGAAGAAAAGATGAAAATGGAAAACAAGCCTTATGCTCAAGCTGTTGGTAGTCTTATGTATGCAATGTTGTGTACTTGACCTGATATTAATTACGCTAGCTGTAAGTATAGAAAGTAGATATCAAAGTAATCCTGGTGAGCTTCGTTGGGCAACTGTTAAAAGGATACTTAGATACATTCAAGGCACTAAAGACTACAAATTGACCTATCATTGTAATGGTGACAGCTTAGAAGTTGTTGGATATTCAGATGCAGATTTTTCTGGCGATGTTGATGACGGTAAGTCTACTTCAGCCTATGTATTCCTTCTTGGTGGAGGTGCAATTTTATGGTCTAGTAAAAAACAATCATGTGTGGCTAAAAGTACCATGGAAGCTGAATATATATCATATAGCTGCGCAACTTCTGAAGCTGTTTGGATTAAGCGGTTTCTTGAAGATTTGAAAATAAATGAAATAGCTAACAAGCCAATTGCTATTATGTGTGATAACCAAGCCGCTACACAGACCATTAAAAATGGTGAGATTGGATCAAGGGGAAAACATATATATAGATCGGCAATATCACTATGTTGTTCATGTGCTACAAAGAAATGAGATTGCTATAGATTATCTCTCTTCTAAAGAGATGCTTGCTGATCCTCTTACAAAAGGCCTATTGCATTTGTTGATTTTAGAAAACATGTACATCTCATGGGAGTGAAAAGTACGTGATTGAAAATATCTTGGTCTATTGGCCAAGTAGGAGATGTTGGAATGAGTGGCCAAATAGCCCTCCATATTTTACATACCTCATTGTTAATTATGTTTGCCTTATTTATTATTGGCTAACGTTTCTTTTTTGGTTGAGCATGAAATTATTCTGTGTGTTTGCACAAGAGAAAATAATATGTGTGATTGGCCAAGTTGGCTAAAAGTTTGATTTGGTCAAACCACTATTAGGTTTATTCCACTTAATAAGAGATGTGCATGTGGATGGGGGTGATATGGTTATATCATGTGATGTGCTCCCTAAATAAAAGGGGTGGTTAGAGAGATATGGGTGAGTGAGATAACCCTCACTATCTAAATAATAGGGAACAGTTTTCCCTATAACGTTACATGGGTATATGCCTATAAAAGAAAACCCATAAGAGGGGAAATCCTATCACAACACACGCACAAATTTTGCCCTATCTCTACATTATTTTTTACTGTGCAAACACTTATATTTACAGATATTAGTTGAGAAGGAAAGCTTGGAGATCCAGCAGCTTTCTGAATTTACGAAGAGAAGTCCGAGCCTCAATTGTTCAACAGGTTTGTATGTTTTGTTTCCTCAGAGGTATGCCCATGTGGGTTTGTATCATTGTTTTTTTTCGTAAAAGGTGGATGCGGGTGGCGAGGGGCTTTCACCCTGAAACTTGGCAAGATGGATAGCTAGCCTCGCATGCAGCTAATAAATGTTGGGCTCATAAGAAAGCAAATTATAAATGTCGTGATCGAGACTGATGCTCAGGCCATTTCTCTCATGCTAATTAAGCAACTCCAGAAGCGAAAACCCTCAACTGAGTTGCCACCAGTCAACCACATGATTTTTGAGTTATTGGATAGTATTCTCTCGATCTGATTGCAGGTCCCTCCTCCACCGCCTCAACTTGCCACCAGTCAAGTACATCCTTATGGAAGCCATTAAATGCGCCATCCTCATAGCACAAGACTTGCGCTTCAGCGATGATTCTTATTTATGCTACGAATTTCCTCTTAATTGTATCTTGACTCAATTGTTAGAGGATGCCAGGGAAGATACATTATTCTGTATCTTGTGTTCTTATCCGACAATAGTAATAGGTTGTAACGCTCATCTAGTCAATGCGATGCAATTTATTTAACTTACAAACAACAGTGATTGTTAATCGGAGGTGGAAAGTGAAAGGTAGATAGAAATTGGAGGAAAGGTGTTTCTTTTTTATAGTAGGAAGAAGAAAATTTTGAGCAATCACCTCGAACTAGCCTCATGAGACTTTCTCACATAGACTAAATGTTGTTGGCATCATTACTTTTGAATTAGGAAAATTTCAGTCTACCTAATTTTTGGCTTGCTAAAATCTTCAACTAAAGAAGCTGATGTTTTGAAGGACCAAATGCAACCTTGGAATGACTATGTAGGGGGAGTTTTTCTTTTCTTTCTGGCTCCTCTTCCCTAGAGTACATCATGTTGCTTGTGCAATTTGTAAGAAATTGGTAGATAACTAGAAGTATGTTGACGTGTGTTGAACGGGTCTGTTTTTTGTTTTAAATATGAGGACTTGATGAGTCAATTGTTAATATGTTGGCTACCATGCAGTATTCTAGAACATGAGAAAATATCATTGACAGGAATTAATTAAGGTACCTAAGCTCAATGGTGAGGTTGTTGATGTCAATTTTTTTTGGGTATGCCGGAAATTAAATTAACTAAAAAAACAAGGTCCACAACAGAGTCATATACAAAGATAAAGGACAGAACAGACCGAGATAAGGCCAGTTTGTTAATGTCAATATTCAAGGGTTTAGCCATATAATGTCGGTTATCATGTAACACATAGGATTGTGATGTAGTTTTAGAGTTTACATGCACTTAAGTACTATATGGGTTTCTGATATTGAATGTTGATTTTGAGATTGTTTAAAACTAATCTAAACCTGATTATGGCATTGGTTAGAGATTACTTATAGGATCAACTAAATGCAAGGAATGAAGACTTATTGTCTGGGTGAGCATGTACATAGCCTTGAGCTAAAAATCGCAGAAACGGTAAGTTTAGAGGAGACGGTTGGCATGTTCTATGTGGAAGCGAATTTTACTTCAAGTCTAGAGAAGCTAGGATTAGTTGAGGCTAAAATTAATTGCAAAAGTCAGTCGGCCATCTTTTTTTTTTTTCCTCTCTCTTTCTCATTTGGAACCCATTAAACTTGCAAATTGACAATGTATCGAACTGTTGTGCGATTTTGATAAAGAAAGGTTTTGTAGATATAGAATTGTAATCTCCACTATCCATATCCATATAGATAGAACTACTACCATTGTCTACTTTTGGAAATTTTGCCATTCCTGATCATGGAAGAAACGTTTACACTCTTTCCCCTCTATGAAGTGGTAAATTGTTTTGTAAAGTTATGACATCGATCTCATTCATCAAGAAAAATAGACTCTATATATACCAATAAACCAATTAACTAAGCAACAAGAGCCAAAGCGCTCACCAACAAAAGCAGGATCTAATTGAAGAACCGGAAGCACCGACAAATCCATGGCCCGCCGGTGAATAAATATCATCTGAGGTGTTGTGCCGAACACGAAATTGAGAATATAACAAATCAACAAACGATAAACAAGAACACAAAGATATACGTGGTTCCGTTCAAACACAAAGCAAGAACGTACTCCACGGGAAAAAGAGCAAGAGGATTCACTATAAACGGGGAGAGAAACAAAGAGCCGGCTATACCCGTAACTGAACTTGAAGCACCAAACAGATATCTAGGAACAAATCTCTGGTGGAACCCAAAAGAAAGACACAAACCCTTGGTGGAACCCTAAGAGATGAACAAAACCCTAATATCTAAGTCTTTGAACAAAAAGACCATAACCCTAGGAACCCCAAGGTCCCTATTTATAAGAAAGCACTAAATAAACCTAAACCGAATAGGACTAGGAATCCTAGTCAATTTAGGGATTCTAGTCAATTTCCAACAAATCTCCACCTTGACTTGAATTCCATCGAACTCAACATTATAGGCAATCCTCTCCTTCAATCGCTCATCTCCCCCAAAAGCCCCCTACGAGGCCATCACCAACGGCACAAACGAGCAAGGCTCAAGCACACCTGCTTGACCTTGTAGAAGCGACTCAGGAAACCCAGCCGCACATGCCTCCAAATTGAGCCTCTATCTTCCAACGGGCACCTCTCACCCAACGCATCCCTCCCGGATGCACACGAAGATCTGCTCAAACTCCACACGGAGTTACTGACTCCACCACAGAGTTAAAAACCCAACACCGAGTCAACCTCGAATTCACCGATGAAGAACCCAAAGATGTAGCACCCACAATTGTACTACCATCAAGCACATAGAGGTTATTCGATTTCCGACCCTTCATCAAAATACGAGCACCCTTCAAAACCCTCAAGACTCCACCTTCAGCGGTATGCTTCCAATCCAAAGAGTCAAGAGTACACAAAGAGATAAGGTTCATCTTTAAATCTGGTACATGTCGAACACCAAATAACGTCCTCACAAACCCATCATGCATTCTTACTTTAACTGTTCCAATCCCAACAATTCGGCATGTTATTCCCCATAAGAACTGTACCACAACTGACCGATTCATAAGTATCGAACCAATCTTTATTCGGACACATGTGGTAAGAACATCTGGAATCTAGAATCCATTCGATATTCGAACAAATATCACCAACACTCATAGAAAGAACCATAAGTGAATCGTCGGAATCCTCTTCAACAATACCAGCAACAACCTTCTCTTCAAAATTGTCCTTATTTTTCAATCTAGGACAATTTCTCACCATGTGCCCGTATTTCCTACAGTAAAAACACTTTACTTCCTGATTTGTGGAATGAGAGAAACCCCTCTACTGCCATTATCCCTCTCAGAAGTTCTTCCTTGCACCATCAAACCCTGAGCATCAAAATCACCACCCTCACCAGATACTTTTTTCCTCAATTCTTTCGAATACAAACTAGACTTAACGTCCTCCATGGAAATTGTATCCCTCCCGTAAAGTAGGGTAGTAGCAAAATACTCATAAGACACAGGCAAAGAACATAACACAATAAGGGTTTGATTTTCATCATCAATCACAACATCAATATTTTTTAAATTCATAATAATTCGATTTAACTCATCTAGATGGTCTTTTACGGGCGTACCTTCCCTCATACGAAACGTATAAAGGCGCTGCTTCAAATACAACCGGTTGGTAAGAGACTTTGTCATATAAATACTTTCTAACTTCAACCAAATACTGGCAGTCGTATCCTCCTCCCCGACCTCGCGAAGCACATCATCGGCTAAACACGATTGAATCGAACTGAGCGCCTTCGCATCGAGATCCTCAAACACACTATCCTGTATATCAGCAGGCTTCTTCGATTTCCCCAATAAAGTCTTGTGTAATCCTTGTTGAACAAGCAAAGCCTTCATTTTAATACGCCATAAACTGACGCTAGTGCTCTGCCCATCGAACTTCGCAATTTCGAAACGAGTCGCCATTGAAACGATCACCAATTGCACAATACGCAGCAAAAAACGAAAGCCTTGGATTAAAACCCGGAGCTCTGATACCAATTTGTTGTTCCGAACACGAAATTGAGAATATAACAAATCAAGAAGCAATAAACAATAACACAAAGGTATATGTGGTT
The DNA here is from genome assembly GCA_019656835.1 of Rhododendron ovatum. Taxonomy (NCBI): domain Eukaryota; kingdom Viridiplantae; phylum Streptophyta; class Magnoliopsida; order Ericales; family Ericaceae; genus Rhododendron; species Rhododendron ovatum. Next base: position 1,626,206 of record CM033800.1, read on the forward strand.
CCGCTCAAGCACAAAGCAAGAACGTACTCCACGGGGAAAAGAGCAAGAGGATTCACTATAAACGGAGAGAGAAACAAAGAGCCGGCTATACCCGTAACTCTACTTGAAGCACCAAACAGATATCTAAAAACAAATCTCTGGTAGAACCCAAAAGGGAGACACAAACCATTCGTGGAATCCTAAGAGATGAACAAAACCCTAATATCTAAGCCCTTAAACAAAAAGACCATAACCCTAGGAACCCCAAGGTCCCTATTTATAAGAAAGCACTAAATAAACCTAAACCGAATAGAAATAGGAATCCTAGTCAATTTAGGAATTCTAGTCAATTTTCAACATGAGGCATTCACTAGCTAAATCATGTTCGTAAAACTTTTTCTAAAATAAGAAGCATTAATTTTATTTAAATATTCCAAAGCGGATATATTTACGTGCAAATCAAGTATATATTCGCCTAACGACGTCAATTACAAACCCGTGGCTCATTGTTGCCACCAAATAAAATAGAAAACGTGCCAATCAAGTACATATTCGCCTAACGGCATCAATTACAAACCCGTGGCTCATTGTTGCCACCAAATAAAATGGAAAACTCACAAGTCTCACAATTCAATATTACAAACCCCAAATCCGATTTATTGAAAGACAACCATTGCAACTGCAATCACCAAAGTAAATCACTTGATAATAGTACCACCTTTAACCTTGATTCCCTGAAAGGGTTTCATACAAAAACAAATCCACTTCAGTGAGAATTATGATATACCAAGGTTGCATAATTAACACAGGAAATAATCAAAACACAATTTGATTCTTTCACAAGATATGATTATCAATAATTTTAAAGAGAGAAGTCAGTTTTTAGGCTTAAAATTATTAAACCATAATATTGATTTAAACATCTATATTGGGCGGAACACCAATAACTATTTGGGGGAGTGACCCGCCTATTGAGAAATGATATCAAGTCTATAGGATATATACCCGGCTATATCATTTATCACTTTGTGTAATATTCCAAAATTTTTAATAAATCAAAATTCCTTAACAATATTTCAAGTTCAGAATATAAATTTTTAACTCACCTTCATCATCCCCCCTCAAGCTCCATCACCTATACAACGTCATATAAACCTCAATCAGAGTACCTAACAGGCATATAATTGTGAATTAAAAAAGAAGAAATCAATGGGCACACCGTTTTGCTCCAAGATCATTGCCGCCGCCGCCGCCGTTCTTGATCCAAGGCCACCGCCGCCGTTCTGGATCCAAGGCCACCGACGCCATTCTCGATCCAGATGCCCTTCTCGATCCAGAACCAGAACCGACGCCCTGTTTTTACCAAGAAATGAGAGAATGGGGGTGGGGGGAGATTTAGAATATTAGAAAATGTGTTTTGTTTAAATAAGGGTATTGTTGGGTTTTTTTTTAGGACGCTGTTATTCGCAGCCTTTTATTTTCTTCCATAGCCCGTTAAAAATTTTCAATTATGCTCGACAGTTAATTACCGAAGTTGAGATATATTTTCAGCATCCAATTACCGAAATATAATATTTTTTTCAACAGCTATTTATCGAAAATGTATATTCGGCAGTTGTTTACCGAAAGTTGAACATATTTTTGACATGTAGTTACTGAAATATAATCTTGTTTTCAACAGCTATTTACGGAAATGTTATGTATGATTTTCAACAACCATTTACCGAAATGTAATGGGTTATGGGAGAAAATAAAAGGCTGCGAATAGCAGCACCCTCATTTTAACTTTCAGGATGAAAACATTTTCAAACTCAATAGGAGAGGACTTAAGTATACATATGCTACATGACTCCTATTTAGTTTTCCTCAAAAAGGAAGTAACGCAAATAAATTACCTGAACTCCTAAATTCACCAAATGGGATTAACATCCACGTCGTAGAAATTGAAGAACTCTTTGTCTGATATCTTAACGTAACCTCCATTCAATTCCCATTCAGGACCAAAGCTGTTTTGACAAATATAATAGGGATCTCGGCCATAGGGGCCATGTCCCATTCCAACAACGAGGATAGCATGGGCAATAGGGTCTTCAACAATGGAGCGGTCCGTCGTCCCATTCCTATAGATTCCCTGCGATGGTAATTAAGGAGAAAAAATCGTAATCAATAATGAGTTTTGGTAAGAAGACCCCGTACATAAAAATATTGTGTAAGAAGACGATCTACATCTCTCTCTCTCTCTCTCTCTCTCTCTCTCTCTCTCTCTCTCTCTGTCTCTCATGCCACAGAATCAATTTATATTAGTAATTTAGTACTACTTTAGATGATGCCAAACCCAACCAATTGGGGCTAACTCTGTTGGCCAAAACTATTACATCTCATTAAGAGATCAAGAGTTCGAATCTCTGTCACCTGCATGTAGATGTTCTTCCTTAGAGAGCTTTTTCTTTCTTTCTTTGTCTATGTTCTATAATGAGTTTATTTTTTGTATTGGTTGAATTATTGAGTTTGGTTGTCTCCTGGACTCCCACAATTGTAGTGTCCTGGAAAAAAAAAAAAAAGATGATGCAAAACCCCTTAAATCCTATTCCTAACCAAATCGATCATCGATTAATTTTTACTTTGTCGTTAACACCGGCCCTTGTCATTTTCTCGGGCATGCAATATGGCTGTGGAGGGTAGTTTTGACTTTTACTACCTTTCGTCGGGCTACTCTTGATCGGGTAACTGAATCGGGTAACTGAATTAAAAGGATTACTCCCTCCGTCCCTTTTTAAGTGTCCTGCTTCGTAACTCTAACTTATTAAAAAAACATCATCATTACACCTTTCACATCAACTTTTTCCTCCACTTTCCCTACTTACCCATCATCATTACACTTTTACTCACTAACTTTTCAAAATAAAATCTACTTTTAGAGACAAAATAGACAATACACCAACTTTTACTTCCCTAACTTTACAAAATGGACGCTTATTAAGGGACAGTCCAAAATGAAATACTGGACACAAAAAATTGGGACGGAGGGAGTAGCATTTTTCGTTAACAAAAATTTGTCATATTAATTAAGTGATGTTGAAACGAAATATTAATACATGCTCGATCACTACCATTAGTAATATTGCTTACATCTCGCGTCCGTTCAAAGGGTTGCGGATACATATGGAACTCTCCTACGAGGGGTCGACATGCTATAATCATATTCATCATAATTGGAACTTCCACATTCGGGACAAACACCCAGTTCTCAAGGAGTTGAATATTATCAGCAGCGCCCATTTTTGAAGATGGTAAAATTATTGATAGCAAGCTTCCAGCTCTACAAAGAAGAAAAATTGTAGAGAAAAAAATGAAAAAGAAACCAAAACTCTCCATTTTTGTCCTACATCAGTCTCCTTTTCTTCTTCAAAAGAAGCCGCCCTCGAGTTCTCATTAGAAACTTGTCACTTTCCATTCTAAAGAAATAGATATTTGGAATACTTCAACCTTTTGTTCGTCTTCCAAAAATCATTTAAAGAAAAGTATTTATGCAATGATCTTTTCTCTTCATACTTCAACTTGTTGACAAGATGTACTAGACGAATTTTCGAAACCCAATCAAATTGTTGCACTCCAAGAAAATCGACAAAATTAGCATCATTAATTCTGCTTTGCCTGCAATCATGGTTTGAATCCTTTCCATGGATGTATGCTTCGACGTGATTGTTGGCTGAATCTTTTGAATCTATTTTTTCAGACACCAATTTACTTTCGCCAATATTGCTAATCAAAATCTCCTCATTGACACTAATATTAGTATCAACCACCTCCAATGGACAATTATTTTGGTCATCAACAACTTGATCACCAACATCGATATCAATTTTTTTATTATCAACTTCAATTATAGTTTCCTCTTTTTCGCTAATACCAAGGTCAATTTTCTCTTTACCGTCAGCTTCAATGTGCCCACAATGACTGCATTCGACATCAACCTCTATTGTTTCTTCGATGTTGGGCTCAACAAATATCACCTCCTCTAGTTCAACTCGATCTCCTTCCTCTTCTACAATCTCATATCCATCATAATAGCAGGAACGTGATGAATCTGAGATTGAAAGATTTTTATCGGTTTGGTGACGCTTTGAATGACTCGAACCCAGCAGTCTCAGTGATGTGTCCCTCGAGTTTTCAGTAGCCGCAACGGTATAATTTTTATTGCTTGAAGAAGAATAAGACAACTCAAGATTATCTCGGGACAATCGCTTGGACTCGAAATTTCTTCTGTATTCTTCATATAACATCTGACCATGATGTGATTGAAGAAATCTATCACTCATCAATCATCTCATCCTAAGCCATGTCTTGACTGGCCGTTTATACTGGAGCCCCCGATTATATTGCAATTGCTTCCACCATCCAGAAGCATATCCTTGTAATTTATGAGCCACGTATCTAACTTCCTTTTCTTCCGGAATTTCCATATACTCAAGAAACTTGTCAACTTTACGAAACCAATAAATTAAATTTTCAGGATGGCAATACCTAATAAAACTAGGAATTATTGGTTGTACCTGAAAAGCTGAAAAGTCGTCATCTATGCGATAAAACCCTTCAAACCTTGAATGTTGCTTATTCGACTGATATCCATAATAATCCTCAAATAACTCGTCTTCAAATTCATCCTCACTATCAAGTTGATAATAAGAATATCTTCCGGAGACGTTTTGATTAATAGGTTGGTTGCGAGCAAATCCCTCAACATGATTCCTATCAACTTTGTATTCAACAGATTGACCATGGGCAAATCCCTTGGATCCACGTCAGACATCTCTCTCAAATCTGATGATGAATAGAAAACACAAACAAGTTTTCAGGTGAAGAAAAGTAAGGTCTTGTACCTATCTATGACGAGGGAGGGAAGATCGAAATTAGCTATTTCATAAACTTAAATATATACCTATGCCGGCCGGCCAATATGCATACCAGGGGCATGGCAAGAGAATATTAGTGCAAGATTTAAGGATATGAACTTCACATATCAATTTCTAGGAGCCAACCGTAACAAAATCCTCTCTACGTGGCCGGGATTATACATATAATGGGTTTCTCGTGTAAGCCTCTTTATTTCTCTTTTGTTTTTTCTTTCCAAGTTACAGGTGCATGCCAACTTAGGAATCACATTACTCATTTCATGCTTCGCATTATCCGCTTCAACTTCTCTACGTCATTTTTTTCGGAAATATATATAAAAAGAAACATACACACAACCATGAAGTTTCTATATTAACCAACTACATAAACATAGCAATATACTTAGGGAGGTAAGTTTTAACTACCTCGGTCCGGTAGTTGTAGCGGAGAGCGATGAGAACGGCGGTGAAGTTTGGGGGTTGATTGTACGGCAATGGAGTTCCGTCGGGGACCAGTTCGGGGCTGTTTTCTGACTTTTTTGTGGCTGGACGGTGGCTGATTTCTGGACTGATTATTTGTGACTGAAATGGGGCTGGTTTCGGAGCTAAAATAGAGCTGTTACATGGCTGTTCAGAACTGGTATTGTGAGCAATTAGGTAATATAAGAAAATGAACATTTTGTTTAAATAAGGATATTGTTGGGTTTTTTCAACTTTCAGGAAGAGAACATAACTATTTAAACTCAATAGGATGGGGACTTCGTGTACCTATGTTACAGGGCTCCTATTTAACTTTCTCAAAAAAAATTGATGCAAATAAATTACCTGAACTCCTGTATTTACCACATCGCTAACTTTCACGTCGTAGAAATTGAAGAATTCTTCGTCCGATATCCTAACATATCCACCGTTCAACCCCCAATCGGAACCAAAGCTATTCTGACAAATATAATAGGGATCTTGGCCAAAGGGGCCGTGTCCCATTCCAACGACGAGGATGGCATGCGCAATAGGTTTAAGTTCAACATTGTGGGGGTCCCTTGTCCTATTGCTATAGATTCCCTGCGATGTTAAGGAGAAAAAATAGGAGTAATCAATAAATTAAGTGCTGTGAAAAATTATCGATGGACATGGATATTGCGCGCGCTCACATTGGGTGGAAGTTCAGCATCATTCAGCCTCCCCTCATATGGAAGATCTCCAGCCATCCCGATATGGAACCTGTTAGTTTGTTGTTACAAAATTGGAGAAGGGTAAACTATAATTAACCCCCTCTAACTAAGCCTCGCGTACACTTTGCCCCTTCTAACATTTTTTTTGGCACTCAACCCCATCTAACTAACTGCAATGCTGATTCCGTTTGGAAATGGATGAAAAATGTCAAATGCCTTCTTTTTTGAAATTTTTAGACGTAAGTGCCCTCATCATCAACAACGGTCATCTCCCTCATCTATATATACATACATACATATATCATCAACGGTTATCTGCGTCTCTCTCTCTCTCTCTCTCGCTCTCTAACTCTTTGTCTGGGTTTCAATGACTTCCTCATGCAATTCGGCCGAGATGGGTGGTGAGGAATCAACATTGAGCTACCATTGTGGAGTAATAGCACCATTGGTGACATCTAAGACGAAAACGAACTCAGGCAGCAATTTTTTTGGGTGTTTGAAGTATAAGGTAGTGATTTCCCCTTGATTTTGTGTTATACCAGTTTTATTGTTTCATTTTCAGTTATAAAACCAGAAACCCTAAATTAAACTTGTAAAATTTGGCCTGAACAGAAAGACAAACAGAGAGGTTGTGGCTTTTTCCTATGGCTCGATGAACTTCTCACCAATCAAGTGGCAATTGGAATCCACAGAGATGATGAAAGACAAGAAATGAAGATGAAGTTTGATGAGATGGAAAACAAGATTGATGAGTTGCAAAAGAAAATGCAAATGCTGCACGAAATAATATTAGAGCAGAGGAGTCTAGGAAAGTGCAATTGGAAATCAGTGCTGGTGTTGGCATTTACAATGGGGATTGTAATGTACCTGAACATGTATGCAACATAGGTAATCAGTTGGGTCTACCTTAGTAATGAAAATGATGTTATGTTTATCAGATCATATGCAATGTCAGCTTGCTAATGACACCAAAATCACATCAGGATTCAAAGCAAACAGAAAAAAAAAGATCAAAAGAGTAAGGGCTGGTAGTGCCAACTACACAGATTTTGGCCCAACTTAAAACGGTCACAACTTCTTCGTTCGATATCAAAAACATGCAAATTATATATTGATTTTGAGCTTGCTCTCTAATGACGCCAAAATCCCATCAGGATTCAAAGCACACATAAAAAAAAGATCAAAAGAGTAAGGGCTGGTAGCTGCCAACTACACAGATTTTGGCCCAACTTGAAACGGTCACTACTTCTTCGTTCGATATCAAAAACATGCAAATTATATATCGATTTCGAGCTCTTGAAGTCAGCTTTCTAATGACGCCAAAATCACATCAGGATTCAAAGCACACAGAAAAAAAAAAGATCAAAAGAGTAAGGGCTGGTAGCTGCCAACTACACAGATTTTGGCCCAACTTGAAACTGTCACAACTTCTTCGTTCAATATCAAAAACATGCAAATTATATATCGATTTCGAGCTCTTGAAGTCAGCTTTCTAATGACACCAAAATCACCTCAGGATTCAAAGCACACAGAAAAAAAAGATCAAAAGAGTAAGGGCTGGTAGCTGCCAACTACACAGATTTTGGCCCAACTTGAAACGGTCACAACTTCTTCGTTCGATATCAAAAACATGCAAATTATATATCGATTTTGAGCTCTTGAAGTCAGCTTTCTAATGACACCAAAATCACATCAGGATTTAAAACACACAGATAAAAAAATATCAGAAGAGTAAGGGCCGGTAGTTGCCAAAAATAAAGGAATGTACCAATGAATGCACCACCTGATATAAATGCAAATAAGGCAATTTCCAGTCAACTGCATATGATTTGATTACCAAAATTAAGATCCAAAACAGTTGCCCTATCATAAAATAGATAAAGTAGTTCCATAATGTTTCACCAGTCACTTAAAGTACTTCAAAAGACATCCAAGAGGGGCATAACATATATACTACTTGAAAAGACCACATAAGGGTTCATAACATGCTACTTCAAAAGACCACGTAAGGGTTCATAACATGCTACTTCAAAAGACTACATAAGGGTTCATAGCATACTACTTGAAAAGACCACACAAGGGCTCATAGCGTACATACTACCCCTAAAAGGCTGCATATCCCTCTAGGGAGTTGGAGTTGTTGACCTGAGAAGCTTGCTGTGTTGGAGGCATGTTGGATGAGCCTTGGGGGGGCCCAAACTTGTCTAGTATTGCAGTAGTATTTGGGCTGCTTGTATTTCCAACTCCACTTGAGAAATACACATCTCCATAAGTGGTTGACTTCCTTTGCATCTACATAAAATACAAGTAATCATTAATCAAGCTATTTTGCATCACAAAAAGTGCAAGTAATGCAGCCACACAAAATACATCAATACCTGAGCTGGTGTTGGATTTCCTCTACCATTTCCTCTTCCTAAACCTCTTCCTAAACCTCTTCCACAACCTGGGATTGGATCCCCACTTGCAATTCCCTTTCCTTTATCAGTAGCACTCACAACTCCCTTGCCATTATCGAATGAGGCCACAGAACTTTGCTGGTTCTTTGATAAAGTGTCCCACTATTTTCCAAACAAAGCATATATGTGTTAATGTATGCCATTAAACAAAGTTGAAAGCAAATAAGATTAATACAAGACAGAAATCATACCATTAGAAAGGTGAACTCAGTGCCATTCTGGATTGCATCCTTCCTCAAAGCAGCTCTAAATACGCCAACATTTGCAAACAACATTCCCACCTCCGGTTGTGGTCTTTCCATGTCCCTATCTTCAAAAAACTCAGTAAACTGCCCTGTTCTGTCCCCATCTAATGACTGCATAGGAGTATTCCAGTCTTCATACTCCACCTCATCTACCTCAGTCACTATATCATCATTGAAATAATGCTGCCCATTACCAGTACTAGTAAGAACAGGTTTTGCTGAATCAAAAATTTCATCTCCATCTTCAAAAAACTCAAGGTCACTAAGATTGATACCTCTTTCACTACATTCAGACCCATCTTTTTCACTCTCACTGCCATCATCCTCTTTTTCTTCAGCACTCATAATCACCACTTCCTTTTTAGCACTCACAATCACCACTTCCTCTACATCCAAAGGAACTCCTGTATTCTCCACATAAACAGCTATGGTACTCCTCCCACTATGAATGGCAAACATGTCCACCACATCCCTATCAGTCTTTATCTCCCTCAATCCACCATCTAAATCACAGTCAGGCATCTTATGGTAGATGTTTGCATTTTCTAGTTCAATACCTAACTCCTTCATTAAGCCTAAAACCTCAAAGTAAGACATAAGATCTGAGTCCACATTGGTAATGCAGTCAAACTTTCCACCCAAATATATCTTTGGTGATCGCACAAAGTAGCCCCCATGGTGGACTTGTAACACAAACAGTGAATTAGACATCCTAACATGATGACAAACGGAAAAAAAAAAAAGAAAGAGAGAGAGATCAGAATCTGCATTTTATACACATGTATGGGACCATTTTGGACCACAAGATTGCACTTTTAACCAAAACTATACAAATCCATGCATTTTTAATCCCTATAAGTCATTGTCAGTGTATACACACACATCCATGGCATATATATAATATGCATATATACACATGTGGGACCACTTTCAACTGGAAAGCATAACAAAGTGAAAAAAAAACAGTGAAAAAGTAAAAACAATATCAGATATGTGCCTTAAAAGCTACAACCACTCCAATAGTTAACAGTTCTCAAACATGGAAAGCATTCATTTTTTTCAAAAACAATGCGTAAACTCACTACTTTTTTTATTAGAAAATCAGGGAAGTTACGAATCATACCTGCAAGTGACTAAGAACTATTTATTTCAAGATCACTCAATTTTTTCGCCAAAGTTGTAGAACCATTTTCAGATTAGGGTAAAAGTGGATGAAATATGGATTAGGGTTATGGAGGAGGGACCTTTTATATGGTAGCTGATGAAGTGGAGGGAAATGACTGGGATTTTTCGCGCAATATTCACAGGTTTTAGGGTTCCATTTGGCCATCTCCCTCGATCGATCGTTGTTCTGTCTGTCAAAGGGTTGGGTTTCTTACTCTTTTTTTTTTTGGTTTCCATTTCTCAGCTTCCCAAAGTGTTTATTTATAGAGGGCAAAAGTGTAACTTCCTTCCTCTCCGTTAGGATAGATAACGGAATCAGCATTTCAGTTATTTAAAGGAGGTTGAGTGCCAAAAAAAAAAAAGTTAGAGGGGACAAGATGCACGCAAAACTTAATTAGAGGAGGTTAACTATAGTTTACCCATTGGAGAATATATATTTATGGTCTTAAGAATGCGATTGTAGACAACAGCTAGCGTACAAGAGTAAAATACTTAGAAAAAAAGAAACAGATCAAAGCTATTAATTAGTGTGGAAAGCACACAGCGGCAAAAAAAATTAAAAATTAAAAATTAAATTCAACTATACCTTTTTATGTACTTGAACGAGGTGCTCGTATATGACGAAGCGCACAAGTCATTCTTGCTTACAGTCATTTCATCCCTGTAATGTTTGGGCACTTCATTGATAAGCTCTTGTACAGCTAATTCAAGGGGGGGCCTTGGGGTCTTGATTGCGTATGCTGCGAAGCACGCTGTCGACGCCGCTACCATGGAGCAACAACTGCATTGTCTATGTTCCGTAGTCTGTCCAAAAATTTTCGGAAGGACACCACGATCAAACATGTGCCAAGACCACGCCCACGATCTGCTTGGGTCCACGTCAGACATCTCTCTCAGATCTAATGATGAATAGAAAACACAAACAAGTTTTCAGGTGAAGAAACGTAAGGTCCAGTACCTATCTATGAGGAGGGAAGATCGAGATTAGCTATTTCATAAACTTAAATACGTAGGCCAATATGCATACCGGGGGCATGGCAAGAGAATATTAATGCATTTTCTACGAGCCAACCGTAACAAAATCCACTACGTGGGATTATACATGTAATGGGTTTCTTGTGTAAGCCTCCTTACTTCTCTTTTGTTTTTTCTTTCCAAGTTACAGGTGAATGCCAACTTAGGAATCACATTACTCATTTCATGCTTCGCATTACCCGTTTCAACTTCTCTACGTCATTTTTTTCGGAAATATATATAAACAGAAACATACACACAACCATAAAATTTCTATATTAACCAACTACATAAACATAGCAATATACTTAGGGAGGTAAGTTTTAACTACCTCGGTCTGGTAGTTGTAGCGGAGAGCGACGAGAACGGCGGTGAAGTTTGGGGGTTGATTGTACGGCAATGGAATTCCGTCCGAGACCGGTTCGGGGCTGTTTTCGGACTGTTTTGCGGCTGGACGGTGGCTGATTTCTGGACTGATTATTTGTGACTGAAATGGGGCTGGTTTCGGAGCTAAAATGGAGCTGTTACATGGCTGTTCAGAACTAGAATTTTTCGGGCTGTTTCGTTGCTTAAACGGGGTTGGAAACGGTGGCTGTGGTGTCTAGCTAGCTAGGATTGAGAAATAAGGATGAAGGAGAAGATGTGAGAATAAAAAAGAAAAGTGATAGACATCACTCTCTCTCTCACGGCTAGCTGTTGGAATAAAAAGTAAAAAAAATATTGCTATTAAGTTGTGTTTCGATCTCCACTCTCTCTCTCTCCTGCTGAAAATGGGAAGTGAAAAGGATAAGGTTTGCTTTGGTTTATAACTTGTAACCGAAGTTGGGCAGCTGGAGATTGGGTGAGTGATATGAGTCCCGTGAATGTACTATATTTTCTATAGTATATATTGAGCTCATTTACTAGACGACAAACTTTATGATTCCCATTTTACCTATCCTAAGCCAGGACAAGGCACAACACAAGTGGAGCTCTTGTTTATCAAATGAAAATTTTGTCAGTTCTTTTTAAATCAAATTTCTTTGTAATTTCTGATCTATAAATTTGTTTAGAGTCCCAGTAAAAAATAAGTTTTATCGGATATCGGTAAGGGCGTTTAAGTTACATCCAAATAAACTTAAATGCTCTTACCAATATCCAAATAAACTTATTTTTTAGAGAGATCCTAAATAAAGTATTTTAAAAAAGATGAGCGACTCCAATCATTTTTTAAGAATCCATCCAAACCACCGTATGTTGGGTCTGTGTTTGTACATCTATATGGGTAGCATCTCTTTGTATAAAAGTACCTCATGAATGTACTATAGAAGATGAGGTAATTTTCAATTGGTACCAACCAATAGCATAACGATGGGGTACCGATAGGCACGCGGGGCCTACTCCTGATCCCGCACAGATGATCTGAACCGTTCAATGGTTCAAAAAAAAAGAGTGGGTCCATGAAAAATCAGCTCAATTCGATATGTATAGGTTCTCGATCCAATCTTTCATTTTTTTCATTCAAACTTCGAATCCTAAAATCTCAATGAAAAAATTAAAGATTGGATCGAGCACCTAGATATATCAAATTGCCTATTGATTGTTCACGGGCCCACTTGGGTTTATTTTTTTAAATCATTGAACGGGTCAAATTATCCATGCGGGAGATAGAGTGGGCCCTGAGTGCCCATCGATACCCTATTAGTATCGGAGTGGTCGGTCCCATTAGCTTTATCTCTACAAAAGTCTCGTGAATGTACTATAGAAATTATGCATCTCTTTGTATAAAAATGCTCTTGTAAATGTATTACAGAATATGAGGTAAGGTCAAAGGTCAAAGTCTCGTGAATGTCATGTACTACGTAGAAGATGAGGTACATATATAAAAGTCTCGTGGCAAAACCTGAATAGGTTTGTTTGAATTAATGGAGTTTGGTGCTGCTGTTACGCTTATGTTTGGGTGGAGGAGTAAAACTACTTCATTTCAATAATGGAGGAGTAAATCTACGTCGTTTCAATAATGGACGAGTAACACTACTAGATATCAAAACCACACTGTCAAGATATATTTCCCTAGCTTTTTTCTCTTTAGTTCAAAAAATAAAGATAAAAAGAAGAAGATATATTTCTCTTGATTGACTATTGAACGAACGCACAACAATAAAATTAACTAGACTTCTATAAAATGAATAATCTACTCTTTTCTTTGTAAAAAATAAGTGAGTAAGTGTCAATCATAAACTTAAACAATAGCACAATACTCTATTAAAGAGACTGGAGGGTCTTGTCCTGGTGAATACCAAACATTTCGGGATCCATTTTGATGATCAAGACCCTTGGTATTTTAGACCTTTTTGAAGTTTTTTTTTTTGTTTCACAGGTATACAGAGGTTAAAAGGGGTAGTCTTCTTGTGAATATTAAAAGGGTGGATGACGAAGGATCTTGTGAATGTGAAAAGTGTTCACAGTTTGGAGTCCTTGCATACAAATGAGGTGTTTGTGGGGGAATGAGAATCCTTTGTCCAGATTTTGCACACAGAGTGGCAACAAAACACAATAATGAAGAATTTGATGATCCAAGGGCTGATTCGAATATAGCTAAAGATCTGTCAACTTTTACTAATAGAGTGACAACACAACACAATAATGAAAAATTTGATGATCCAATGGCTAATTGGGGAATAGCTAGAGATCTATCCGACGTTTACTCACAAAGTGATAACACAACACAATAATGAAGAATTTGATAATCTGTCCAACCGCATGATAACGGTATCAACAACATCATCCACCAACGATGTTTCTTCTATCTCCCATCTGCGCCATACTTGATATGATAAAGATAAAAATGACCAACTTGAAGGGAAGATTTCGCAGCGAAACTTTTTAGCCATAGAATTTTCTCCACTTTTTTGTATTTTTATATGGACAATAGCCTTTAATAGAGTATTGTGCTATTGAACAGGTAGATAAGCGATCAACCAAATAAAAAAAAAACACACACACTCAACTAAAACCCCAAATAATTATGGAACCAAAATCAGTTCCATGTCATTGGGGAAGAATTCAAAACAGAATTCCAATGAAGCCCAGGACAAGCATAATGAGGACAAGCATAAAGATCATGCAGCAGGGATCGTGTAGCATTTTGGTTCTTGTATCCCATCACCCCTTGAAAAAAACACATTTATTTGGAGAAAAAAAAAAAACATTGAAAGAGAGAGAAACTTGGGGTTAAAAGATGAATTACTATACAAAGGTTAAAAGGGACAAGTCTTCTCATGAATATAATTTTTTTTTTGCTATACATCAGCGGGTTTGGGGGAGTTAATGAGTTAGTTTACAACGGTCCAGAGACTGTCTATAACCCATTTATATGAAGAAAAAAATTATATTCACAAGAAGACTTTCTAGCGATGATGACCCTTGCGTAGATTCGTACATTATGGGTAATAAATAGTTGGATTTTCTGACGTACCAAAAAAATAAATAAATAATGAATGATTGGATTCTTCTAATAAGCGTACTGGACCAAAATTGCAAATACAATTAATTTGGATAAATGATTTGCCACTCTCTTTTTTGTTAATGTCACTCCCCTGTAAGTGTATTTTTGCATCAAAAATATACTTGTAGGGGAATAGCATTAACAAGATAGGAAGTAACAAAATCAGCGGCCTTAATTTACCAGGTAATCATCATCGCTGGCAATAGGAGGATATATCTTCTTTTTTCTTTATATATAAAGAAGACAACAGCAGCAAGAAAAAGGTATCATATCGAATCTTTTCATTCACTAAACCGTATTCCTCAAAACATGACAAGAAGAAAAGTGACCATTGCCTAAATGGAAAGAGAGAGGAACTGGGGGGTAGAAGATGAAGTAGGTTAAAAGGGGTAAGTATTCTCGTGATCATCATCGCTGGCAATAGGACGATATATCTTCTTCTTCTTTTTATATATAAAGAAGACAACAGCAGCAAGAAAAAGATATCATATCCAATCTTTTCATTCACTAAACCGTATTCCTCAAAACATGACAAGAAGAAAAGTGACCATTGCCTAAATGGAAAGAGAGAAGAACAGGGGGGGTAAAAGATGAAGTAGGTTAAAAGGGGTAAGTATTCTCGTGAATGTTAAAAGAGTGGAGGACGAAGAATCTTGTGAATGTGATAATTAAGTGTTCACAGCTTACACTCCTTACATACAAATGAGGGTCTTTGGGCGAATGGGAATCCTCTGTCCAGATTTTGCCTCTCTAGATCTGTCCAACTTTTACACACAAGATGACAATACAACACAATAATAAAACATTTGATGATCGAAGTACTGATTGGAGAATAGCCCTGCTGCCCCATCCCCCCCTCAAACATTACTAAAACCACGTACTATTTTGTTTCTTCTACTATTTCTCTTGATTGAACAAACTAGGGGCGAAAGAGAAACTGATTGATCAAAAAAATCGACCGATTAGTTCGGTTTTCAGTCCGGGTAAGGGTGGGTTTGGTCGGCTTCTGTTTGGACCGAATCGATCCGATTAATTTTTGTTTTGGTCTCGATTACTTGAAAATTTCTCTGAACCAAACCAATATACCCAAAACCATACTAATTTGGACCAATCAATCACAGTCATCCATCTAGGACCCAAAATGAATAACAAATCCCAGCCATCCATCTCAATCTCAACTGTCCATTTCAATAATAACGCCAGACCAAAAACCCTGAAAAAACTGACCAAACCGAACCACCTCAAACTAATTTCGATCATTGTTTTTTTTAGTCAAAGCTGGTTCTTGGCTACATTATCCAAAAACCGATTGGTTCGGTTTCGAACACCCAAAAACCAATGAACCGAACCGAAAACCAAAAGTATACCAAACTGGTGACTTGGTATTGGTTCCTAGAGGTAAAAGGTTTAGTAAGGTTTGAGTTTATGCCAAACTGAAAAGGTTTAGTAAGGTTTAGTCAGGTGTCAGAATCTCACGTGCTTTTTGTCGATGTCCAGCTATCACAATAGTTCTACAATAGGCGACGCTTCCCACAGAGACCAACAGATGCCAACCTAGTGGTTTTTTTTGCACCTCCAGTAGAGAGCATTGCGTGAATGGGAAATACCTCATGCAACTAGATGGCCCATAAGCCAACTACAATGCAGAATTGATAGTGAAAATGCAAAATCACACCGAAACCATGGTTATTGAACTATGAACTATTAATAGCAAAGAAACCATCACCGCAAATGTTTATCTACCCACCCCCAACATACAGAAAATTAAAACTGAAAACTTGTAACAAAATTACAAAACTACGTAAGTGTATTACTACATTGCTGTGGCCGCTACGTCTCCCCCGGAGACCTGCAAATAGCACAGGAGATTAGTAAGTTAAACAAACACCGTGAAACTACTGTGATGTCTCTTTGGGACCTGTGAAATAGCATAAGAGATTGATAAGTTTTAAAAACAAACATTAAAAATCTGTAAACGATTAAGATATTCTATTCAAAAGCCCACATGGTTTACTATATCCTCAAGAATTTTCACACACACACTCCAACCACACAATTTCCATTTTTTTAAGAAAACACTCAATGTAGATGTACATCATTATCAACGTTGATGAACATTACAGTTATTGCTACTTCCTTTTAAGCTTCCTAAAACATCATCAACTGCATCACTAAATAATCATTGCTTTACACTATTTTACACATACAGGCAACCTAAATTCATTCCCACCTTGCAGTTTTATTAACTCCTTCACAAACTATTGCGCACCACCACCACCACCACCACCACCACCCACCCCACCCCCCCCCCCCCCCCCCCCCCCCCCCATCGCATAGGTCTCCTCGCAGTTATATTCACGGTGGTGTTTTGGATACGATGTGAACTTATTTTCCAATTATATTCATGCAAACAATAGGAACATGGCTTCAAAAGAGTCGCTATCCATTGTACAGCTACAAAAGAGTCGCTTCACATTCAGAAGATTCTACATATACCAAAATCAATGATTTCAATGAACTCTCTACAGTAGTTTAGCTCGCACGAGACTGTCTTTAGGTAACACACCACGAGGACAACAAAGGAAGTTCGACTTTTTTTCTTTCCAAGCCCATGATCTTGTGTTTTTTTTGCAGGTAAAGACTTTGATTGCCATATAGTAAAATGACAATACCATTTACCAAAATCAATGGTTTCAATGAACTCTCTACAGTAGTTTAGCTCGCACAAGACTGACCGTAGGTAGCACAACAAAACGAAAACAAACGAAGTTTGACCTTTTTTTTCCCTTATCTTGTGCTCTTTCCATAGGTAGAGTATTTGGTTGCTCGTATAGTAAAATGATGATATGATTTCTTTTTTAAATGATGTCTCTTTAAGTGATAAGCACATTGCTGTTGAATTAAATGACACGTCATTGGAACAAATTTGGCAGTTAAGTTGAGATAAATTGGGTTTTTTCCCTCAACTAGGCATCTAATTGACTCATAAATCCTAAAAATGCTACAATAGTTGCGGTGATTACAAGTAAATAAATGCCAATGGTGTTCTATGTACATATACATTTTGTTTTTCCTTTCTCTAAGTCGGTGAAAATAAGAGCAAGGGGAAATAACACAAAACAAAGCAACACAAAAGAACAAAGATAGCAAGACAATGGAAAGTTATCCAAGGAAAAATGATGGCAGACAGTCAGACAACCCCTTATTAAATTCATCCCCCGAACCTGCTTCGGTTTCCAGTACTGCTTCTGTTACTAATACGTTAGTGGGCTCTCCATGAAAATCAAAACCAATGGATTTCACAACTAACCTTACCCTTTTCCACCCACATTTTGTGTTGCCAAAGGCAGAGCCTCAATTGGAACTTGTGAAGAAAATGAACGAGGATGGAATGGAAATTTATGTTTGATTACCCGACTATTAATGATCACTTGCGGAGGACACCCAGAACTGTGTTGATTTCAATCATGTTGTCTATGCACGTGGATGGTAATTCATGCAGTTGAATTCGATTCTTAAGTTTTTGTGTTTACTTTTAGCCTTGTCACCTGATTCACTGTCATATACTTCTGTTTTTCCAAGAATATTATACTTCCTTCCTTTGGTGTTATGTTCGGTATCTTCATTGGTTCGTTTCACTTTTTCCAGAGTCATTACATCACTGAAGCTCATTCCCCATAAAAGAAACAAGGGAAAAAAATATTGTCGGGTGCATGAGAACTTATTGATGATTTTATGATGCTTTAATAGTGATACTGTTATGTATAGATTATGAACTCGATACAAAATTTGTGTGCCTCAACTTCTAGTTCATAGAATTGCATTCAAACTCTAATATCAAAAAATACTAGCTGACATTATGTTGTGCCGAACACGAAATTGAGAATATAACAAATCAACAAGCGATAAATAAGAACACAAGGATATACGTGGTTCCGTTCAAACACAAAGTAAGAACGTACTCCACGGGAAAAAGAGCAAGAGGATTCACTATAAACGGGGAGAGAAACAAAGAGCCGGCTATATCCGTAACTCTAATTGAAGCACCAAACAGATATCTAGGGACAAATCTCTGGTGGAACCCAAAAGGGAGACACAAACCCTTGGTGGAATCCTAAGAGCATAAACAAAACCCTAATATCTAAGCCCTTGAATAAAAGACCATAACCCTAGGAACCCCCAAGGTCCCTATTTATAGGAAAACACTAAATAAACCTAAACCGAATAGGAATAAGAATCCTAGTCAATTTACGAATTCTAGTCAATTTCCAACAAATCTCTACCTTGACTTGAATTCCATCGAATTCAACACTATAGGCAATCATCTCCTTTAATCGCTCATCTCCCCCAAAAGCCCCCCCGCGGGGCCATCACCAATGGCACAAACGAGCAAGGCTCAAGCACACCTGCTTGACCTTATAAACGCGACTCAGGAAACCCAGCCGCACATGCCTCCAAATTGAGCCTCTATCTTCCAACGGACACCTCCCACCCAACGCATCCCTCCCGAATGCACTCGAAGATCTGCTCAAATTCCACACGGAGTTAATTACCGACTCTAGTACAGAGTTAAAAACCCAACACTGAGTCAACCTCGAATTCACCGATGAAGAACCCAAAGATGTAGCACCCACAATTATACTACCATTAAGCACATAGAGGTTATTCGATTTTTGACCCTTCATCAAAACACGAGCACCCTTCAAAACCCTCAAGACTCCACCTTCAGCGGTATGCTTCCAACCCAAAGAGTCAAGAGTACCCAAAGAGATAAGGTTCCTCTTCAAATCTGGTATATGTCGAACACCAAATAACGTCCTCACAAACCCATCATGCATTCTGACTTTAACTGTTCCAATCCCAACAATTCTACAGGGCATGTTATTCCCCATAAGAACTGTACCACAGCTGATCGATTCATAAGTATCGAACCAATCTTTATTCGGACACATGTGGTAAGAACATCCGGAGTCCAGAATCCAATCGGTATTCGAACAGACATCACCGACACTCACAGAAAGAACCATAAGTGAATCGTCGGAATCTTCTTCAACAATACCAGCAATAACCTTCTCTTCAAAATTATCCTTATTTTTCAACCTAGGACAATTTCTCACCATATGCCCGTATTTCCTACAGTAAAAACACTTTACTTCCTAATTTGTGGAACGAGAGCCAGAAACCCCTCTACTGTCATAATCCCTCTCAGAAGTTCTTCCTTGCACCATCAAACCCTGAGCATCAAAATCACCACCCTCACTGGATACTTTTTTTCTCAATTCTTTCGAATACAAACTAGACTTAACGTCCTCCATGGAAATCGTATCCCTCCCGTAAAGTAAGGTAGTAACAAAATGCTCATAAGATGCAGGCAAAGAACATAACACAATAAGGGCTTGATCTTCATCATCAATCACAACATCAATATTTTTTAAATCCATAATAATTCGATTTAACTCATCTAGATGGTCTTTTACGAGCGTACCTTCCCTCATACGAAATGTATAAAGGCGCTGCTTCAAATACAACCAGTTGGTAAGAGATTTCGTCATATAGATGCTTTCCAACTTCAACCAAATACCGGCAGTAGTATCCTCCTCCCCAACCTCGCGAAGCACATCATCGGCTAAACACAACTGAATCGAACTGAGTGCCTTCGCATCGAGATCCTCAAACACATTATCCTGCATATCAGCAGGCTTCTTCGATTTTCCCAACAAAGTCTAGTGTAATCCTTGTTGAACAAGCAAAGCCTTCATCTTAATACGCCATAAACTGAAGCTAGTGCTCTGCCCATCGAACTTCGCAATTTCAAAACGAGTCGCCATTAAAACGATCACCAATTGCACAATACGCAGAGGAAAACAAAAGCCTCGGATTGAAACCCAGAGCTCTGATACCAATTTGTTGTGCCGAACACAAAATTGAGAATATAACAAATCAACAAGCGATAAACAAGAACACAAGGATATACGTGGTTCCGTTCAAGCATAAAGCAAGAACGTACTCCATGAGAAAAAGAGCAAGAGGATTCACTATAAACGGGGAGAGAAACAAAGTGCCGGCTATACCCGTAACTCTAATTGAAGCACCAAATAGATATTTAGGGACAAATCTCTGGTGGAACCCAAAAGAGAGACACAAACCCTTGGTGGAACCCTAAGAGCATAAACAAAACCCTAATATCTAAGCCTTTGAATAAAAGACCATAACCCTAGGAACCCCCAAGGTCCCTATTTATAGGAAAACACTAAATAAACCTAAACCGAATAGGAATAAGAATCCTAGTCAATTTAGGAATTCTAGTCAATTTCCAACACATTATACCAAACAAAAGATAGGCAAGTGAATTTCTAATACACAAAAACATCAAATCCTTTCACCACAGTAACAATATGCTGAGATCCTCTTCTTTGTTACCGCCTAAATGTTCCAGAATATAGTGGTTCACTGAGAAACAGTTGCTTGTTAAATCAGCCCAAAATAAAAGGGGGGGGGGGGGGGGGGGGGCGCGGAGGAGATGGGGGGTGGGGGGGGATGATCTTTGCATCGAGAATTATGAATGCTTCAAAATTTACAACACAAATCATATTGGAAGGAACGCGAAAGACGACACACAAAACATCAATCTTTGCTAACAAATCTACCATAGGTTCATAGTCCACATATATAACTTTGGGTTTTCATGGTTTGGAATTACATGCAAGGAGGAATAACCAAACCAAATAACTGAAGTATACTTACGGCCATTATGACAAACTGGGCATATGCATGTATTTTGTGGAAAGGGAAACTCAAGATAACAATGGCGCAGGAACACAAAACAATTATCAAAGGTGAAGTACCATACAGAGGTTAAAAGGGCAAGTCTTCTCGTGAATATATGTGTGTGTGTTGTGTGTGTGTCATGGTTTATACATCAGCGGGTATAGGGGAGTTAATGAGTTAGTAGGTTAGTTCACATGGGGTCCGTGACTGTCTATAATCCTAAGCCCCACCCTCGCCCCTCTCGGGACACGAACTCCTGCCTCCATTGAGGGAGGAGGGTGAGAAAACCAACTTGACAAACTTGGAGGACGAAGAATCTCATGAATGTGAAAAAGTGTTCACAACTTGCAGTCATCCTTAGTCCTTGCATACAAAGTTACAAATGGGGGTGTTTGTGGGGAATGGGAATCCTCAGTCCAGATGGAGGACAAAGAATGTCGCAAATGTGAAAAGTGTTCACAGCTTGCAGTCCTCCCACTACTAGAAAATTTCCGATAGGTGACGAAACAAGTGGTGACGAAATTTACTATTTTACAATAGGTGACGAAACAACCAAATTTTCGTCATCAAAAGTTACTATAGGGTGACGAAAAATTTATTTTTCGTCACCAAAAGTGACTTTCGGAGACAACCTATAGGTGACAATTGAAATAGTAAATTTCGTCACCTATAGTTTGTCTCCGAAAGTCACTTTTGGTGACAAAAAATAAATTTTTCGTCACCTATAGTTACTTTTGGTGACGAAAATTTTATTGTTTCGTCACCTATAGCAAAACAGTAAATTTCGTCACCACTTGTTTCGTCACCTATCGGAAATTTTCTAGTAGTGTCCTTAGTCCTTGCATACAAATGGGGGTGTTTGGGGGGAATGGGAATCCTCAGTCCAGATTTTACCCACAGAGTGACAACAAAACACAATAATGAAGAATTTGATAATCCAAGGGTTGATTGGAGAATAGCTAGGATCTATCCAACTTTTACCAACAGAGTGACAACACAACACAATAATAGAGAATTTTTATCCAAGGGCTGATTGGAGAATAGCTAGAGAACTGTTCAACTTTATTCACAGAGTGACAACACAACAAAATAAGACAGAAAAGTGCTGACATTCTCTCTCACGACTGTTGGACTAAAAAGTAAAGAAAATATTACCATTAAGTTGTGTTTCTCCTCTCTCTCTCTCTCCTGCAGAAAATGGGAAGTGAAAAGGATTGGGTTTAGTTTAACTTGTAAACGAAGATGGGCAGCTGGGAGATTGGGTGAGTGACTGGACTCTTGTGATTGTACTATGTATTCTATCTATCAAAAAAATGTACTATATAAGAATCTCGGACTCTCTCTCGTGATGAATGTACTATGTATTCTATCTATCAATTTAAGGTACTATAGTATATATTGAGCTCATTTACTAGATGACAAACTTTATGATTCCCATTTTACCTATCCTAAGCCAAGACAAGGCACAACGGCAGTGGAGCTCTTGTTTATCAAATGAAAATTTTGTCAGTTCTTTTCTAAATCAAATTTCCTTGTAATTTGAGATCTATAAATTTGTTTAGAGTCCCAATAAAAAATATGGCTTAATTGCAAGAACACCCCCTAAACTATCGCGTTTTGGCAAGTTCACCCCCTTAAGTTTAAATTCGAGCAACTTCACCCCCTCCCCCATTTTCCGTCCATTTCTGTTATAAATTTGGATGGAAAGTTTCCACATTTGGTACTGGTACCGAATTTTAGGTGGTACTGGTACCAATTTTCTGTCCAAATTTGGTACTGGTATCGAATTTTAGGTGGTACTGGTACCCAATTTTGAAAACTTTTCATCCAAATTTATAACAGAAATGGACGGAAAATGGGGGAGGGGGTGAAGTTGCTCGAATTTAAACTTAAGGGGGTGAACTTGCCAAAACGCGATAGTTTAGGGGGTGTTTTTGCAATTAAGCCTAAAAAATAAGTTTCATCGGATACCGGTAAGGGGGTTTAAGACACATCCAACTTTCTTTTAGAATTTAGACTTGAATTCTGAAACAAAGTTGGATGTATCTTACATGCTCTTATCAATATCCAAATAAACTTAATTTTTACAGGGACCCTAAATAAAGTATTTTAATTGGAAAAGATGAGCGGCTCTGATCATTTTTTGAAATCCATCCAAACCATCTGCCTGAATTCTGAAACAAAGTTGGATGTATCTTAAATGCTCTTACCAGTATCCAAATAAACTTATTGTTTAGAGGGACCATAAATAAAGTATTTTTTTTAAAAAATGGACGGCTCGGATCAATTTTTTTTTTGGAACTCTTCCAAACCATCTGTGTTGCTACATCTGTACGGTAGCATCTCTTTGTGTAAAAGTACTCTCATGAATGTACTATAAAAGATGAGGTAATTTTGAACCCGGCTATTGGTACCAACCAATAGCATACCGATGGGGTACCGACGGGCACACGGGGCCTACTCCAGATTTCGCATGGATGATTTAAGCCATTCAATAATTTTAAAAAAAAAATTACTGGGTCCATCAAAAACCAGTTCAATCTGATATATGTAGATTCTCGATCCAATCTTTCATTCAGACTTCGAATCCTGTAATGTGAATGAAAAAATAGAAGATTGGATCAAGCATTTAGACATATCAGATTGACTGCTGATTGTTAATTGGCCCACTTGGGTTTATTTTTTTTAAATCATTGAATGACTCGGATTATCCATGTGGGACATAGAGTAGGCCCTGGGTGCCTATTGGTATCTTATCGGTATGGGAGTGGTCGGTCCCCGGCCTTGGCTTTATTATTACAAAAGTCTCATGAATATACTATAGAAATTATGCATCTCTATATAAAAATACTGTCATAAATGTATTATAGAATATGGGCGCTGCTATTCGCAGCCCTCTATTTACTCCCATAGCCCGTTAAAAATTTCAATTATACTCGACAGTTAGTTACAGAAATTAAGATATATTTTCAGCGTCCAATTACCGAAATATAATATTTTTTTCAATAGATATTTACCGAAAATGCATGTTCGACAGTTGTTTACCGAAAGTTGAACATATTTTCGACATGTAGTTACCGAAATATAATCTTGTTTTCAACAGCAATTTACCGAAATGTTATTTATGATCTTCAACAATCATTTACTGAAATGTAGTTGGCTACGGGAGTAAATAGAGGGCTGCGAATAGCGCCGCCCTAGAATATGAGGTCCTGTATAAAATAAAGGGTAAACTATGGTTAACCCCCTCTAACTAAGCCTCGTGTGCACTTTGCCCCCTCTAACTTCTTTTTTTGGCACTCAACTCCCTCTAACTAACTGAAATTCAAATGGTCATAACTTCAAATGGTCATAACTTCCTCGTCCGAAATCGAAAACATGCAAATTATGTATCAATTTCGAGGTCTTGAAGTCAGCTTTGTAATGACACCAAAATCACATCATGATTCAAAGTACATAGAAAGTTATAATCAAAAAAGTAAATGCTGGTAGACAGAAAGACCGTTTTGATCATAACCTGTTTAGACTACAGAGAATTCAAAATCTTGTGTAGCATGTCCAAATTGGTTTCCACAATTGCTCATTGGGTCAGAGACATCATTACGATCTGTACTTTTGAAGCAAATCACAAGTTTTCAATTTTGAACCGATGTTCTAATTGGTTTACAGTTTGGTTTGTCAAACATCTTGGAGATCATTGTGGATACCCTGAAGGACAGGATTGAGGTGTCTTACCTTTTCTTAAAACCAGTGTCAAAGAAGGAAGCTCCCGATTACCTGAAGATCATAAAGCATCCTATGGATCTTTCGACAATCAAGGAGAAGGTGAGGAAGTTAGAGTATAAGAGCAGAGAGGAGTTCAGGCATGATGTATGGCAAATCACTTACAATGCTCATAAGTACAATGATGGGCGCAACCCAGGTATTCCTCCCCTCGCGGATCAGCTACTAGAGCTATGTGATTACTTGATAAATGAGCATGACGTGGGCTTGACAGAAGCGGAAGATGGTATTGAATATACGGACGGTTAGGGGAAGAACTTGTCACATTAGATTATTACATGGAAAGGGGTCCTCCGCAGTCCGGATTTTCGGCCAGACTGAATAATTGGGTCTGTGGTGAACACCACATGTCGGATCTAGATGATAGCGGTTCATTTTGTGGGTCCTGATGTGCACGTTGTTCAGGGGAAAAAACAGTTTAATCCTATTGATCAGATCGCACCTGTCTTGCAAAAATTTAGACGGTTCTGACCGTCGATTATGTGACATTTGATCATGCACTTACCGACATCCAATCAACTTGGTTGTTGCACGTGATCTAGTCAGACAACCCTATGTAATTGGGGGTTTGGATAATGAAAATGGGACTCGTTTGGTTGAAGTCCCAAAATTGAACCGGAGATGAGCCAAACAACCCAAACCCCTATTGTATATTTAGGGACACTTCAAGGTAAGAATGTCGTCAAACTAGAACATTGCCAATCCAATTGCCCCGTATTGCTGGATTGTCTGCCTTTGTGGGATTTGAATTGAGTGGGGTTGGATTTGGTTTTAGTTGGTTGTATGGAAATTTCCCTCCTTTGTAACCAAGAATTGGGGTCTGCACATGTGAGCTAATCGGTAAAATGTAGGCTTCATGATAGTATATTAGAGTTTATATAAAAGGGAGAGTAGAGTTGGCCCCCCTTTATGTGAAACACATGAACTTTTCACTGCTGAAACCCTTGGTTTGGGCGTGACATTGTAATGTTGTTTGATGAAGTACATAAAAGTGTGTCATTTTGGTGATAATTTGGCATGGAAAAGAAATTGTTACAAGTGGTTCAAAAACTTACCTGTTCATTCTTCTTTGGATCTTTTATAGAGCAATGTTAATGTGTGGGTGAGTTGGTATGTGGAAGCTATTTGAGGATTAACAGACCAGCCTGACCAGGATCCCCTCATGTGAGGGATTCTTAGGTCCCGTACCGCTAAGGTTTTTATTTTTTAGTAAGTACTTATTTTCCGTTTTGGTCATTCTCTCAAATGCATCACCTTTAATTAAAAAAATATGTCCGCTTCTGAAAAAATAAGTACTTATTGTCTTGCAAGTGGAGCCCATCAGGTTCTTATTTTGATTGTTGTAGTTGTGCATTTTTAGGTCTCAGTGTGAATTATCCGTCTAAAAATAAATGTAGTTTGAAATTAGTAGCCATCCAAAGTAAGCAAAAATTCTGAGTGGATGGTTCTATTTCCTCCAATGACAAATATGAGTGGACCACAGTTACTGATGCCTTCAATATTAAAACAAAAAAGATAATGTGTGTATATAATGAACAGGTTGAATCATTAAAACAAAAAATTTCATATATTTATTTTGCATCGCATGAGGTGATCATAATATTAGGGTCCTAATCTTACGGTCCTATTTAAGGAAAGGAAAATAATTGAAGTGGTTATTGCTGAAACATTCAACTGGAGAATTGCCCCTCAATTGCCAGGACCTTATAATGACATGGATTAATTTCTCCTCCACTTCAATCAAAAGATTATTGACACCAATTGCTTTTTAACACATGAGAGATATAAAGCCATATTGCTTAAATTTATGGAATAGGAGTCCTGTTTAGACTTGTGGGCCCTTTTGGGCTCACGGTCAGAGTCTCATTTTTTCTTTCAAGAATCCGTCCAAATATCAACTCTTTCAAAAATTAAGGGAAAAAAAATGCATTTATAGTTCTGTGTTCTGATCCTTATTTTTCAGCATAAATTTATTCTGTAAATATATCAATTGCTATCTAATGAACATAATTTTGAGTATTGTCGTTTTTTGTATTTATTTATGTGTTTTAAAAGGTGAACGATTAAGATCACCAAAGTATGAGCATAATGGTCCATAATTAAGGCTGTAAATGAACTGAGCAGCTCGTGAGTTCAGCTTGGTAAGGGCTCAGTTTGGCTCAGTTCGAAGGACAAATGAGCGAGCTCGAGCTTGATTTTGCGGCTCGTTTGATAAACGAGCCGAGCTCAAACCTAGCAGGGCTCGGCTCGAACAGGTTTGTCTTGGCTCGAAATATATAGGTTTGGCTCGGCTCGACTCGAACATGCCAATATATAGGTTCGCGAACAAGCTTGTCTCGGCTTGAAATTTATAGGTTCGGCTCAGCTCGGCTCGAACATGCCAATATTCGGTTCGACTCTGCTCGTTTAGCCAAATTTTCAATATTAAGGCTGAAAAATGGAAGAATTCGAGCTCGAATTCGGGCCGAGCTGGCTCATTTATTCCAGACCGAATACTAACGAGCCAAGCTCAAGCTTTGTACATTCCTGTTGAGCCGAGCTCGAGCCGAGATTTTCCGGCTCAATTCGAACTTGAGCCGAGCTCGAGCCAGATGTATTCTGATCGAGCTGAGCTCGAACATGCCAATATTCGGTTCGGCTCGGCTCGTTTACACCCCTATCCATAATGCACTTAGGGTGAGTTAATGCTATTGACTAAAGGATATTTTTGGTAAGATCATCAAAGTAGGAGTAGAAAGGGTCCATAAATGCACTCTAGGTGAGTTCATGCTATTGACTAAATGATATTTTTCGTGTCTAGTTCAAAAATACCCTTATTCAAGACAACTCATTTTCCTTTATCGAGCTGAGCTCGAACATGCCAATATTCGGTTTGGCTCGGCTCGTTTACACCTCTATCCATAATGCACTCAGGGTGAGTTAATGCTATTGACTAAAGGATATTTTTGGTAAGATCATCAAAGTAGGAGTAGAAAGGGTCCATAAATGCACCCTGGGTGAGTTCATGCTATTGACTAAATGTTATTTTTCGTGTCTAGTTCAAAAATACCCTTATTCAAGACAACTCATTTGCCTTATCTAAATTAACGAAATGGTATTTCAGTGGGAAAGAGTGATATTTTGACAGTAGTTTGGAGGCAAAAATTACGATGTGGATTCCCCTTCTCAATAAGATCTCCAGTCCCTCTCGATTGTAAATTCTACGTCTTGTTTCTATCAAAATTAGGTAGTGTTTGATTTTGTTTGAGAGCAAAATAATTGAAGGGTACATGTTATTATGACATGTAACTTGCAATCTAGAATGATTTTGTTCATCCTTATCCTTTCTCTCATTGGTCGTAATGGTGTAGGAACCACAGAGATTCTGTTGTACTAAAAAGTACTCCCTCCGTTCCAAAATGAGGGGCCTTTTTGGGAAAGCGTGTCATTTTCAATTGCTTATA
The DNA here is from genome assembly GCA_019656835.1 of Rhododendron ovatum. Lineage (NCBI taxonomy): Eukaryota > Viridiplantae > Streptophyta > Magnoliopsida > Ericales > Ericaceae > Rhododendron > Rhododendron ovatum. Next base: position 1,654,612 of record CM033800.1, read on the forward strand.
TCTTTCAATGTGAGTGTTAAAAAATATGCAATATGGATCTTGTTTGATAGATTTTAATTAGTTCTATTAAACAAAGTTTTCAAAATAACATAAAACTTCATAAATCGGAAGATATAAGTATTTTAAAATGACACGGAATCCCAAAAAGGTCAGTCATTTTGGAACGGAGGGAGTATAATGATTCCGTGGTTCCTATACCACTGACCCTTCTAGTGATTGAAGACTTGAAACATTCGGCTAAAAAAGTTTAGTTTTTCAGGAAGAAAAAAATACTATATGGAATTATCTTCTTCTTTTTTTTCCGAAAAAAACGCAATTCATATAGTCATGGAAGTATCTTACTTTGGTGCATTTTCTATATCCGTACTGCTACAGGAATTCAAAATTTTATGCCTGAATAAGCTAGGGGAGTCGGCGCTCCTTTGTGTGGGTATATCCAAGTGAAATGATAATATTGTCATTATACTTGCTAATTCTATTTAACTTTTCCAAACACGAAAGGAGAATATTGTTATTTCAGTTGAATAAAAACAAAAGGAGAAAGAAGAGTGCAAACTCCTCTATAGCTTATTTAGCCATATTATTTTGAATTGGATTAAGCTCTGCTCTATGGTTGAGTCCTGCTAAGTTTTTTGGATTTTTTCTTGTTGTTCTTATTAAAAAAAAATCACGTTTGTTAGTTTTGCGCCTAACGTTTGTGAATTATTGATTCGTGTCGTCAAGACGAATCGAGATTTTTGGGATTTATTTTGGATATTTCTAAGAATATTTGAGTAAAAGTTATAACTTTTTACTTTTTCGATTCGTCTTAACGAGACAAATCAATAATCTACTAAAGTTAAACGCAACACTAAAAAAAAGCAAAAAAAATTAAATGAATAAAAATAAAACAAAAAGCCCAAAAATTCCAAAAAGCCTTTCGCGAAATTTAAATCCATATCCTTATCCTCCATATTCCATCAAACCCAACTGTTGTGGCTCTATCCCATACTCGGAAAAAGTCCAAACCATTCATATCGTAGCTCTTGCTTCCTCCACTATGCGTGCGAGAAAGTCATCTTGATTGAAAACCGATGTAACCATGAACAAATCGTTTAAATTTAATGACTTCACCTCTAAACCATTTTCACTGTTCATTATAAGTGATTTTTTCTAGAGTTGGGCAATGGACACAAAACACGATAAAACGACACGAATCGGATATGAAGTTAGCGGGTTAGGGTTGAACATTTTTGACACGAAACACGAAAATGACACGACTCGAGAACATAAATTCTAGATGGGTCGGGTTCGGGTTGAGCACGCGAGATACGAAATTGACATGATCAACACGGTTACTAATCTGTGTCACCCATTAACACGAACATATATATATATATATATATAATATGGTATATCTGTAATTCTATATAGAGTTAGGCAACAGACACGATAACACGATACGAACCGAACACGAAGTTAACGGTTAGTGTTGAGCATTTCTGACACAAAACACGAAAATGACACAACTCGAGAAACACAAATTCTAAATGGGTCGGGTTCGGGTTGGGTGATTTGTGACACAAACCCGACTGACACGACACGAACACGACATGTTACCCAGGTCTAATTTTTTCTACATGCTTCTAAGATGAATTTGATTTTTTCGTACACATTTATAAATGCGATTGCTACAATATGAACGGTTTGGATGCTTTTATGAGACGGGCTAATTTTCTAAGTAGCTGATTTTGTCATTTTTCTATTTGTTAATGCCACTTTTCTTTTTGTTTTTACTAGGACAAATTTACTAAAACACCATTGCATTTAGAAAGTGAGAAAAAACTAGGCTGCTGGTTTTGTCACTCTTTTTTTTGTTAACGCCACTCCCTTATAAATGTATTTTTAGTATAAAAATACATTTACAAGAAAGTGGCGTTAATAAAAAAAGAGTGATAAAATAATTTCCCAAAACTATCATCATAAAATGCAAGATATTTTATTAATTTCACCATAATAAAAACGAAAGGGAGTGGTGTTAGGTGGTGTTCCAACTAATCTTCTTTTTTAAAAAATATTTTTTCTTTAATTTTTAAATTCAAATATATTAAAAATAAAAAATAATTATTTGAATTTTTTTTGCACCGTATAAAAGATTTCAATGAAATCTATCAAACAAGATCCATATTGATAGAAAAATTATTTGCGTAAACACATAATTTTTGGGCTTAAAATTACCAGTAATGCTACACGCACAGTAAATGTGCACAGATTTTGTGCACAGATTTTTTGTGGGGCCCACTACGGGTCCCACACAAATAATCTGAGCCGTTCATTAAATGTAAAACATTTTTTCAAGGGCCCCCGCAAAAAATCAGCTCAATCTGATATCTATAAGTGTTTGATTCAATCATTTAACTTTTCATTATCCTGAGATTCGAATGAAAAGATAAATGATTGAATCAAGCATCTATGAGTATCGGATTGAGTTGATTTTTTGCGGGGGCCCTTAAAAAAATGTTTTACATTTAATGAACGGCTCGGATTATTCGTATGGAATCCTTAGTGGGCCCCACAAAAAATCTGTACACATTTGCTGTGCGTGTAGCATTACTGTAAAATTACAATCTTTTTTCCAAAACTTTCATTTTTGAAAGTTGGAACACCCCCTTAATATACAGAAGAGTGGCAAAATCCTTAGCGGATTTCTTTTACTATTTGGACGAATTCCTCCTCTTCAATTCTCTCTCTCGATCACGACGCTCCTTGGCGAAGGCGTGCCTACGGGTCCTATTGTGTCCGGGCTGCTATTCGAGAAGGCATCCGATGTACCACCGAGCACCACCACCACCACCACCACCACCACCGCAAACAACCCACCGCCTCCGAGTGCCACCTCAGAAAATCGATTCCTGTTCCCTCCCGAAGCCCCGACGTTGTCCTCTTACTCGCCGTTTAGTTTCTACGAAACGTTTATCGATGTAGATCCGATCATCGTCGCCTACACCAACATGCCCGACTACCCAAACAAAACACCAAAGGTATACATTCAATACTAAGCCTAAAAAAAATACTAGGAATCGTGGAATTATTAAGAATATGAGTTCAATTTCATATATCGTTTGATCTAACTAATCGTCCCCTTTTTCATCTAGGGTTTGAGGGAGGACTAAAATTGAATTATTGAGAATCAAATACATAATAGTAGTATTTATTATGCATTAGCAAGTGTTGATGGAATTTCTCCTGTTACCCTAACTGACCTAAATAAAATCGGCAATAGAAAATCAAGAATATGGGCTCAATGACGTTTATGTTTGCTCAAACTAATTTTCCCCTTTTCATCTAGAGTTGGTTGGAGGGCATGGAACAGATATCGAAAGCATATGAGCACGAGCTTAAGCCCTTGGTTGGCATGCGCCCTACACTTCCCATCAGGAGGTGGAGGAGCATGGAGAAGGAGAAGAACAGCCAACCAAGAAGCCTCGTTTTTCTGCACTGCCATATGTGCTGCCTTCTCCCGAAGTACCATGGATTTCAGTCCGTGACTTCACCAAGGAGGAGAGGGAGATTTACAACAAGATGGTCGTCAAGAGTGATGTATGTATACATACTTGTCCAATATGTGTATGTTCAATTGGATATCTAATTTTGATATTGTATTCCTATGCATACGTACAGGGTTTTGATTATCCATACGTTCCCCCTGAGATTTCTGCCCCTGGTAATCCTTAAGCCAGTTCAGGTTGAAGATATTCCCGATTTAGCAATGGATGAATATTCTCAAATGCTAAAAGAACAACTCAAGGACTTGGAAGATACAGCTGACTTCGCTATTAAACACTACAACAACCATAATGTATATGCGCGCTCTTTGGTTCATTAACATCCTTCACGTCCTTGACTATGTTTCGTGGTATTGGGTGTAACTTACCTCCTTAAACTGTAGGACACGTTGTGCCAGTTTGTCAAGGTCATCAAAGCCAATACGAGGTGGGATATGGGTAGTACCAATAACATTACCTTCCAGGCCAAGGACGATAAGACTAGATCTCCTCTGCGAAACTTCCAAGCTCGCATGACTCAATTTATTGACAACACTAAGGTCCTCTTTTGCAGGGTTGAACAAGTATCCAAACCACCCGGAGGTACTGATTGTTTCAGTTATTTTTGCTTTATGCTGCTTTCAAAAGCATAACCATGGCTCTTTACCGTTAGTTGGTCCCTTAACTTGTTATCTCGCTTTCCACGTTATTGGCCTTTTTCTTTGTTCACTGCACCGTTGCACCTTTCACAAAGTGAAAATCAGCTTTAGGTTTGTTTGAAGCTGGAAAATCCCAGTTTGTCATATTGGCCATAAGTATACTTCAGTAATTTGGTTTGGTTTTTCCTCCTTACATGTCATTCCAAACCTTGAAAATCCGAAGTGATATATGTGGATTATGAACCTATGGTAGATTTGTTAGCCAAGATTGATGTTTTGTGTGTCATGTTTTGCTTTCCTTCCAGTATGATTTGTGTTGTAATTTTTGAAGCAATCATAATTCTCAATGCAAAGATCTCCCCTTTTTGATGATTTAACAAGCAACTGTGCCTCATCGTAACACTATAGTCTGGAACATTTAGGCGGGAACAAAGAAGAGAATCTCAACACGTCGTTACTGTGTGAAAGGATTAGATGTTTGTGTATTAGAAATTCCTCTGCCTATCTTGTGTTTGGTATAATGTCAGCTAGTATTTTTTGATATTAGAGTTTCAATGCAATTCTATGCCCTAGAAGTTGAGGCACACAAATTTTGTATCGAGATCATAATCTATACATATCACTATCAAAGTATCATAAAATCAACAATAAGCTCTCATGCACCTGACGGTATTTTTTCCCCTTGTTTCTTTTATGGGGATCGAGCTTCAGTGATATAATGTCTGGATAAAGTGAAACGTACCAATGACGATACTGAACATAACACCAAAGGAAATAGATGTATCTTGTAAAATAGAACTATATAATAGTGAATCAGGTGACTAAGCTAAATGTAAACACAAAGACTAAAGAATTGAATGCAACTGCATAAATTACCATCCATGTGCGTAGATAACATGATCAAAATCAACACACTTCTGGGTGTCCTCCTCAATTGATCATTAATAGTCGGGTAATGAAACAAAAGTTCCGTTCCATCCTTGTTCATTTTCTTCATATTCTCCCATTGAGGCTCTGCCTTTGGCAACACAAAATGTAGGTGTAAAAGGGTAAGGTTAGTTGTGAAATCCATTGGTGTTGTATCTTCATGGGGAGCCCACTAACATATTAGTAATGGAAATCTATGCACATTTGCTGTGCGTGTAGCATTACTGGTAATTTTAAGCCCAAAAATTATGTGGGCATAAAATTACCAGTAATGCTACACGCACAGCAAATGAAAACAGATTTTTTGTCGGGCCCACTATGGATCCCACACAAATAATCCGAGCCGTTCATTAAATGTAAAACATTTTTTCAAGGGCCCCCGCAAAAAATCAGCTCAATCCGATATCTATAAGTGTTTGATTCAATCATTTAACTTTTCATTATCCTGAGATTCGAATGAAAAGTTAAATGATTGAATCAAGCATCTATGAGTATCGGATTGAGTTGATTTTTTGCGGGGGCCCTTGAAAAAATGTTTTACATTTAATGAACGGCTCGGATTATTCGTATGGAATCCTTAGTGGGCCCCACAAAAAATCTGTACACATTTGCCGTGCGTGTAGCATTACTGTAAAATTACAATCTTTTTTCCAAAACTTTCTTTTTTGAAAGTTGGAACACCCCCTTAATATACAGAAGAGTGGCAAAATCCTTAGCGGATTTCTTTTACTATTTGGACGAATTCCTCCTCTTCAATTCTCTCTCTCGATCACGACGCTCCTTGGCGAAGGCGTGCCTACGGGTCCTATTGTGTCCGGGCTGCTATTCGAGAAGGCATCCGATGTACCACCGAGCACCACCACCACCGCAAACAACCCACCGCCTCCGAGTGCCACCTCAGAAAATCGATTCCTGTTCCCTCCCGAAGCCCCGACGTTTTCCTCTTACTCGCCGTTTAGTTTCTACGAAACGTTTATCGATGTAGATCCGATCATCGTCGCCTACACCAACATGCCCGACTACCCAAACAAACCACCCAAGGTATACATTCAATACTAAGCCTAAAAAAAATACTAGGAATCGTGGAATTATTAAGAATATGAGTTCAATTTCATATATCGTTTGATCTAACTAATCGTCCCCTTTTTCATCTAGGGTTTGAGGGAGGACTAAAATTGAATTATTGAGAATCAAATACATAATAGTAGTATTTATTATGCATTAGCAAGTGTTGATGGAATTTCTCCTGTTACCCTAACTGACCTAAATAAAATCGGCAATAGAAAATCAAGAATATGGACTCAATGACGTTTATGTTTGCTCAAACTAATTTTCCCCTTTTCATCTAGAGTTGGTTGGAGGGCATGGAACAGATATCGAAAGCATATGAGCACGAGCTTAAGCCCTTGGTTGGCATGCTCCCTACACTTCCCATCAGGAGGTGGAGGAGCATGGAGAAGGAGAAGAACAGCCAACCAAGAAGCCTCGTTTTTCTGCACTTCACCATGGATTGCAGTTGATGATCTTTTAGGGAGCTTAAAAGGAAGTAATAATAACTGTAATGTTCATTCAACCTTGATAATGGTATACATCAACCTTGAGTGCTTTAAAAAAAATGAAAATTGAGTGGTTGGAGTCTGGGATATTGTAAACTATGTGAGCTTCTTAATAGAATATTCAAATAGTCTACAGATTTTTATGTTTTTTTGTGTGTTTTTGAAACTTATCAATCTCTTGTGCTATTTTGCATGGGCCACAAAAAAAGAGGGTGCAAGCAAGACAAGACCCATGCTAGAGGGCCTCCAACAAAGGTAGCACACTACAATGCATTCATTTTTGTTTCTTTTTTAAGTTACGATTGGTACAAGAACCTAACAATAGTTTGTTACTCTTAATGCAAGAAAACCCATGTTGGTGCATCAACCAGTGCAAAACCAACCACTAGAGACCCAACTACTGCACCCGGTGCACCTAGAAGGGCCGAGCTAGCTACCAGTGGTAGAGTTATATTCTAAGTGGTTTTAAGTAACCTAATTGTATATATTCTTGAATTGTGAGACCTACGAGCAGGTGACGAAGCATGCAAACAATTCAAGCATGAATGTCAAGTCAGCCCCCGTAACAACCAATAGCAATGCTCCCCCAACTCCTCATGTGGGATCTCAGGAATCAATGGCAACCTCAGGTTCACAAACGATATTACTGATATGTTACCGATAGCAATCCACAGAATTCTGAGAGGTTGTTTTGGAGACAGACAATTGGTTGGGCTTAGTAGTTCAGTTAGCAATCCAAAGATGTACTTGGCAATCCACAAACTGTGTTTTTTGTTGGACATGGAAGATGTAATATGTTAGGTTTTAATTACTGTCTGGTAGACTTTGAACACTGTGAGCCCATGGAATACGGATGGATCCATGATGATTTTTGTAAGTTGGATCCTGGAAATGACTTTTGTGAACTCATGCTTTGTGCAATCTTAAAAGGATTGGTATTTGGTAATCTGCGGCCTCTGTTTCATGGTTTCTGTGCAATCTTAGGTTCCATGGTGTCTGGTAATCTGCAATTGGCTTTTGTGAACAGTGTTTGTCCTGGCAAAACATAGTCATTACACCACTGCAAAGATCTATTAAACCCTACACAAAGACCTATTAAAACCAGACCCAAGACATCCCCAAAAACCACCACAAATACTTACCTGTACCCAATGCATGCGTAAACACCACTACAAACCATACGCAGAAGCCCTACACACGTACATTTGCGAACACAACCCACTCATGGCCAAGGCAACCCACCCAGCATCTTATCCCTGCTCTTCTTCCTCGCGATCTCAGCCTCCATCTTGTTTCCCCTCTAGGTTTTTTCAAGTTGTTATGAAACAAAGATTTTCAAGTATAGTCAACTAAAATTCGAATCCATGTTGACACACCTTGATTTTTTCTTTTGTTGTATCTCGTTTGATTCTGTTGTTTTTTTGTTGGAACACTTGAATTCCTCAGTTCACCAGTATTTTGTTCCGGTCTCTTGGGAAACGCACACGTTTCATGCCGTTTGATGGAAACAAAAGGAAATTTTGTTCCTTGAGTGGTATAGGGCATCAAGCCATCGATGAAAGCAAGAGAGCTGCGGAGACACACTTAAAAGTCTTAAATCAAAGATGGTAAGGCAAAAGAAGGAAGCATATATAAGCAATTCCATTGCGAAAAATTGTTAGGTACTCCAGGAGTATGTTTCTTATGCTACCTCACTCAAATAACATGTGGATCCGACATGTCATGTGAATGAAAGTATGACCTACCCATGCTTCCGGAGGACTAGCAGTAATTTTCAACTCACATACATTCTGATCGAAGAGAGAGAGAGAGAGAGAGAGAGAGAGAGAATAAAATAATGGGACATGGGTGAACAGTAACACGGGGAAAAGGCGAGTTTTTGTAGCGCCAATTAGATTACCGAGCCTCAATTGAGGCTGTTGCAGTCTTAAATTTGGACATTTCCCTCGCCTAAATAACGGAAATGGCAATTTGACTACTTTGCTGCAATTGCCCTAATAAGTAATTAGGACATCAATCGATCGAATCTTGCCGAAGACAAGAATCGATTCATTCTTCCCTCAAAGGAGCTCTTCCTTTTTTTTCGTGTAATGGACTTATTTCTTTGTGTTAGTTAAGTTGTTGAATCTCGTGACTCCCACACAATTAACGGAGTGTTCTATGACTTGTACTTCGTAATTCATACGTGATGCAAATGATCTCATCTTTTGATTGTACAAAAATCGATTGGGATAAAAATATATTGGAGTTTGGTTTTGAGTTTTGAGAAAAAAATTCTGATGTAATGAGTGATAACGAGTAGAGAGCTATAGATAGAGAAACTTATTGAGAATCGTGGAGAGAGTGAAGTTTTTTCTTAAAACTTGTTAAAGAACAAAGCGTCGTAATCAAAATTTGGAATATATATATATATATATATATATATTGACCAGGAATGACTTAATCCGAACAGTTTCCAACAGTTTTTTATTGAATGGTTCAAATAAAAACTGCTCAAATCAAGTCTTTCTCGGTCATTTTTTTTGCTAATTTCTCGCGGGCACCCTTAAAATCACATTTTACATACATTGAACGGTTCGGATCATAAAAATTTGATTGGAAACTATGAGATTGAAATTTGGGGTGTTTTTTGGGGTGTCATTTGAACCGTCCCGTGTATATATATGCAGTAATTACAACAACAATCAACTGCAATCAGATTTACGACTTGCCTTGTTACCATCAAAATATACAGACATAATCGTAGCATTGTTCATCAACTGTATCAAACTGGTTATCAAAAAGCTGTAACATTAGTCGATGTGTGCGCAAATAGCCCGGATATCTGGTTATCAAAAAAAAAAATTTGTATCAAACCCAGCTAAAACGTAGAACTGACACTTCCATAGTTTTCTTCTGTTTCATCGCCGAAAAGTTTTTGATCTTTCTGTCATCCTAAGGTCATTTCGATCTGCATATCAGCATATGCATGCTTTTTGCCAACTGCCCTCTCCTACTACGCCGGTCTCCCGAGTAAGCTTGACTCTGTGTCCTTGGTTTGGTCCGAAAGCCTGGATCAAGAAAATCTGCTTCTCATCGCGCCTTCCGCAAAAATTTACAAATTTTAAAGCTGGATCCACGACTGTACAAACAGCAGTTTTTCTCGATGGGTTCTCGCAAGACTCCCATATCAGAAGAGTCAAGACCAGTATGAGTAATCATGCGTGCTATCTTCCTCCCCGGACCTCTGTATTACTATCTATTCGGAAATTGTTGCGGCTATCTATAGCCTAATCGTGAGGGGCCACACTTGCATCCTCCATTACAACCTCCTCATCGTACAAATAAGAACCAGAGTCTGGCACAATTGGCGAAGCCATAGGTTACTAGTCATCTGAATGAAGACAACTATCGAAGCCAACCTCCGAACTTTAACAGAAAACCATGGCAAACCTGCTCTTATGAAAGACTAAAAAGTACGCCTATAAAGATTTGGTGCCTTTTTAGGATGATATATGTGCTTGAGAGTGTTACAGTTATTATGGTTGGACTTCATCTATCTCTAGACAACTTTGCGACACTAGGACACCGATTTCAGAAAACAAACTTCTCTTTCTTTATCTTGGGCGATCTTGGACAGGGTGACCAACGAATATAGGGTCTACATCAGTTGTCTGAAATTGGCAGCTTATCATGGTGAATATTTCTTCTAGGTTGGTAGATCATATTATCTCCATCAGAATTTCGAATCGATTGAGTCATCAAACTGCTCTACGCCTCCAAAACCCCTCATTAGAAGGAACCCCATCAATGTGCTCAAAAATTTTAAGAAAATGAGCCAGATCAAGCCATGTTTGTTCACCTAGGGAAGATTTAATCATAGCAATGTCACTGGGGTCAGTTTATTTTGAGCCATGTCAGCTAAAAGAGACGCTGACTTAGGGGGCATCCCTCTGTTAAAGACACGATGTTGTGCCCATTTTCTCCCTGGTTTATAGCTAAGAGTGAAGGACCAAGAAAACTTTTACACAACATGGCAACAGTCAAGGGGAAGAATAAATTCCAGAAAAAGTTAAACCTGAGAAGATATCAAGCTACATGCAACAATTCAATTCCCAAATCAAACGTCCAGGGGTAAAACCTTTAGGCCACATAAAGAATTAAAGATATGCAATCCAAAATCAACCCACAAAGAAATTATATATGGATAATACTTAATTCAGAAGCAAGAATTTCCAGTAGCTGCATACAAACTATGAGACACACCGATATTGGCTCTATCAGAACCAGAGAAGAACGCGAACCCCGGAATGGGTCTAAACACTCATATTTTGTATGTAAGTACAGAAACTATAAACTAAAATCCACACCGAACAAGTTAATAGGTTTAATCTAAAAAATTGTCATTTTGCACAACTTCAAAATACTTTCATCTCCTCTTCAACACTATATGCTAATACTGGAAATAGGAACACCAATAAAACCTTCCTAATCCAGTTTTACTCTAAAAATTGCCTCATTCTGCACATCTTCAAAAAAACATTCATCCACTCTTCAACATTGTATGCTAACACAGGAAATGGGAAACTATTGCAGCAACACAAATCCTGGACCTACAAATATCACAAAAATAAAAAGTTACCATCACCACCAATGAAAATGAAAAGTTGTGGTGAATAAATGTTCTCTCTAATGCAACAACTAGAACATCATATAATTTATGCAGTCACATTCAATTCTTATAGTTCTATTTTTTTTAATGTTTACATTTAGCTTTGTAACCTGATTTACTCTCATATAGTTCTATTTTTCCAAGATACATCTATTTCCATCCTTTGGTGTTATGTTCAGTATCTTCATTAGTATGTATCACTTTATCCACAGTCTATATCACTGAAGCTTGTTCCCCATATAAGAAAAGAAACAAGGGGAAAAAATACTGTCAGGTGCATGAGAGCTTATTTGATGATTTTATGATGCTTTTATAGTGATATGTATAGATTATGATCTCAATACAAAATTAGTGTGCCTCAACTTCTAGTTCGTAGAATTGCATTGAAACTTAAATAAATAAATAAATAACTAGCTGAGATTATACCAAACACAAGAAAGGAAAAGGAATTTCTAATACACAGAAACATCTAATCCTTTCACCACAAGTAACGACATGTTGAGATTCTCTTCTTTGTTACCGCCTAAATGTTCCAGAATATAATGGTTCGATGAGAAACAGTTGCTTGTTAAATCAGCAAAAAAAAAAGGGGGGAGATCTTCGCAACGAGAATTATGATTGCTTCAAAAATTACAACACAAATCATATTGGAAGGAAAGCAAAACACGACACACAAAACATCAATCTTTGCTAACAAATCTACCATAGGTTCATTTCATAGTCCACATATATCACTTTCGGTTTTCAAGGTTTGCAAAAACATGTAAGGAGGAATAACCAAACCAAATTACAAACTTATGGCCATTATGAAAAACTGGGCATAGGCACGTATTTTGTAAAAAGGGAAACTCAAGATAAACAATGGCACAGGAACACAGAACAATTACCAAATATGACGAATGTAAACACTAGACATTGGATGGGAAAATCGATTTTGAATATGCTGAACAAATCCAGGTTCTCTTCCTACCATTTGTTAACAACACTAACGTGGCATTTTCTCTGGTTTGAGGATAGAGCCAAAAGAAACATTATTCAGAGAGCAAATGACATGACATGCTGGCAACTTTGTTAAGCAAAACGATTTCTCCTTTCCAGCTTCCATCAAACCGACAGCTGATTTTCACTTTGTGAAAGGTGCAACAGTGCAGTGAACAAAGAAAAAGGCCAATAACATGGAAAGCAAGAAAACAAGTTAAGGGACCAACTAGTGGTCAAGAGCCATGGCATGAATTTGAAAGCAGCATAAAAGCAAAAAAAAAAAACTGAAACAATTAGTACCTCCGGGTGGTTTGGATACTTGTTCAACCCTGCAAAAGAGGACCTTAGTGTTGTCCATAAATTTAGTCACACAAGCTTGGAAGTTCCGTGGAGGAGAACAAGTTGTGTCGTCCTTGGCCTGGAAGGTAATGTTATATGTACTACCTCTATCCCACCTCATATTGGCTTTGATGACCTTGACAAATTGGTACGACGTGTTCTACAATTTAACGAGCTAAGTTACAACTAATAACAAGAAACATAGTCAAAAAACATGAAGGACGTTAATGAACCAAAGAGCGCGCATATACATTTTGGAGGTTGTGGTGTTTCATAGCTAAGTCTGCCATATCTTCATAGCCCTTCAGCTGTTCCACCTTAACTGGCTTGAGGATACCAGGGATAGCAATCTCAGGGGGAACATAAGGACAATCAAAACCCTGTACATATGTATAGGAAACAATGAAAATTAGAGATCCTATTGAACATACACATATTGGACACGTATGTATACATACATCACTCTTGAAGACCATCTTGTTGTAAATCTCCCTCTCCTCCTTGGTGAAGTTACGAACTCTAATCCGTGGTACTTCAGGAGAAGGCAGTACATATGGCACTACGGAAAAACGAGGCTTCTTGGTCGGCTGTTCTTCTCCTTCTCCATGCTCCTCCTCCTCATCCTGCTGTTGGGAAGTGTGGGGAGGATACCAACCAAGGGCTCGTGCTCTTGCTACTCTAAAATTCAAATTCCGTTCAAGGCCCTCCAACCAACTCTAGATGAAAAGGGGACAATTAGTTTGATCAAACGTAAACCACAATGCCCATATTCTTGATTTAACATTGCGGACTTTATTTAGGTCTACAGGGGAAATTCCAATAAATATACTATCTATCGACTTGATTCTCAAAAAATATACAATTTCAGTCCTCCACCAAACCCTAGATGAAAAAGGGGACGATTAATAATATAAAGAAATTGACCCCATATTCTTTCTTAATAATAGTAATAGATTCACAATTTGTATACCTTGGGAGGTTTGTTTGGGTAGTCGGGCATGTTGTTGTAGGCTTCGATCAGCGGATGCACATCGATACGGGCTCCGTAGAAACCATACGGCGAGTAAGACGACGAGGACGACAGAGGTTCGGGAGGGAGCAGGGATCGATAAGAAAGTGGATCGGTTTCTGGGGTGGTACTTGGAGGCAGTGGGTTGTTTGCGGTGGTGATTGGCGGTACATCTTCTTCGTATACCTCATTGAATAGCGGTCCGGAGACAATACGACCGGTAGGCACGTAAAACGCGAGTTCCGAAGCGTACGCCGGCTTGTTTGCGGTGGTGGAGCTCGGTGGTACATCGGATGCCTTCTCGAATAGCGGTCCGGACACAATAGGACCGGTAGGCACATAGAACGGAAGTTCTGAAGCGTACGCCGGCTTTGCATAGATCGTCGTGATCTTGAGAGAGAGAGAGAGAGAGGATTTGGAGATTCGCTCAAATTGGATAAGGTTGCTTGGAAAAATCACTCATATAACCCTAGGCCCGATTTGCATCCCACTATAAAAACAACCCAAATTGTTTTCTTAAAATTCGTAAAAAAAAACCAAGTGTTCAAAGTCCTCAATTTGAAGGCCTCCAAAATTCCAAATCCCCACGCTATGATCATGCTCTTCTTTTTCCACTCACTTGATTGAACCTTGGCTCAGTTAAAAAATTGTGCAAATGTATGACTACTCGTAGAGTCGTAGGAAATGAACTGCAATGTGGTTTAGCACTTAGGTGGAAAAATTTTCCTGGAAAACCGAACAAGGGGAATTCCTCGCTCGCAATTCCAACATTACCCACTTCATTTTTACGAGAACCCAGGTGGAAAAAACCCCCAAGAAAAGGAAAGCCTTGTTTCTTTTCCATGGTTCAGAGAGAGTGGGAGAGCCATGGAGTTCGAATTTTAGAGGGGAGAATCAATTATGCAACAAAGGAAATGGGAATGTCTTTCTTGAAGAGTTTTTATTATGAGTATTATTACTATCCATATTTTAATATTTATTCTAATATCCAAAAGGAGAGTCCGTTTTGCTAGTGTAGATCAAATTTTGAGGGTGGCTCACATTTTCACTTTCCTTCGATGGGCAACAACTTAAAAAAAAAAAAAAAATTACCTACTGAATTAACGTATCCCCTGATAACTGTAAGGCTATAAGCGTAAAAAGTAAAAACAAACACTAAAAATAACTACCCATTCCACAAAGGAACCGCTTCAAGAATACTCGAATACCGCTGAGAACATCAAAAAAACTCTTACGCAAATCTGTCCACTTTTAAGAGGGACTACCAACAAGAAAATCATACATTTATTTGCTTCATCCCTCGGAGATTGTTTGGATTATTGTTCTTTAGTTTCATAGTTTCAGATCAGACATATTCCTTTGTTTCTCTTTTTAATTGTTGGGATTTATAGTGTTGTGAATTCTGTTGAAGTTTTTTCACGCTTCACAATCCTAATTTTCTTTACGAATGTGCTTTGCTTCCGGAAACGGCGAGGCAATCTGGCGTTCTAACGACGGTGCGGGGATTAATTTTCCGACTCTGACTGCCCTGCTCGCACTCTTTATTGTGGCTTTGACAGTTTATTGTTCCGATGGTGGCAGCCCAGCTCCCGCAGTCCCAAGTGCGGCCCTCAAACTCTATTGTTCCAACGATGACTGTTTTGTTTCTTCTTAATTGTTGAAGTAATTCCTCAAGAAACAGTTGAAAAAAAAAACTGAGAATCACATTTTGGAGCCTCTATCTATCTCTCGCTCACGAAGCATGATATCTGTTAGAACATGTGTGAACGTTGAGTCCCACATCGGATAAACAGAAAAAGAGTTGGATCTTAATATATAATTAGATGACTCACCACTTATAAGGCTTAGCTTTTTAAGTTGATATGGGTCATTCAATGTATATTGGGCCCAAGTGATGTGGTAAACTCTTTGCCGTTACTCACATACAAATTGGGCCTTGAGCACGCAGTGACGGGTCGATGCATCGAACGAACTCCCAACAAATGGTATCAAAGCCGATGGCTGACGATCTAGTGGAAGACTCTCAGCACATCATTGAATGGGTTTGCACAGAAGACACTCGTGGAGCAGTATAAAGTCCAAAAAGGTGACTGCCGATGAAGCAAGGTGGCTTGATGTCGGAGTGCTGAATTGGATGGCTCGATGGAGAAATAAGGATGAAGGAGAATATGTGAGAATGAAAAAGAAAAGTGATGACATCTCTCTCTCTCACGGCTGTTGGACTAAAAAGTAAAGAAAATATTACCATTAAGTTGTGTTTCTCCTCTTCTCTTTCTCTCCAGCCGAAAATGGGAAGTGAAAAGGATTGGGTTTGGTTTAACTTATAAACGAAGATGGGCAGCTGGGAGATTGGGCGAGTGATTGGACTCTCTCGTGATTGTACTATGTACTCTATCTATCAAAAAAATGTACCATATAAGAATCTCGGACACGAGGAAGTGAAAAGGATTGGGTTTGGTTTAACTTATAAACGAAGATGGGCAGCTGGGAGATTGGGCGAGTGATTGGACTCTCTCGTGATTGTACTATGTATTCTATCTATCAAAAAAATGTACCATATAAGAATCTCGGACTTTCGTGATTGTTGTATGTTTTCTATCTATCAATATAAGATACTCTAGCATATATTGAGCTCATTTACTAGACGACAAACTTTATGATTCCCATTTTACCTATCCTAAGCCAGGACAAGGCACAACGGCAGTAGAACTCTAGTTTATCAAATGAAAATTTGTCAGTTCTTTTCTATATCAAATTTCCTTGTAATTTCTTACCTATAAATTTGTCTAGAGTCTCAGTAAAAAATAAGTTTTATCGGATACCGGTAAGGGCGTTTAAGTTACATCCAAATAAACTTAAATGTTCTTACCAATATCAATATAAGGTACTATAGCATAATCAAATTTTCAACCCTGCTATTGGTTGTACCAATAGCATAATAATGGGGTACCGACGGGCACGCAGGGCCTACTCCTGATCCCGCACAGATGATATGAGTGGTTCAATAGTTCAAAAAAAAATGAGTGAGTCCATGAAAAATCAGCTCAATCCGATATGTATAGGTTTTCGATCCAATCTTTCATTTTTTTTTTATTCAGACTTCAAATCCTGAAATCTAAATGAAAAAATTGAAGATTGCATCGAGCACTTAGACATATCAAATTGACTGGTGATTGTTCACAGGCTCACTTGGGCTTATTTTTTTAAATAATTAAACGGCTCGAATTATCCATGCGGGACATAGAGTGGGCCTTGGGTGCCCATCAATACCCTATCAGTATGGGAGTAGTCGGTCCCCTTAGCTTTATCGCTACAAAAGTCTCGTGAATGTACTATAGAAATTATGCATCTCTCTATATTAAAATGGTCTCGTAAATGTATTACAAAATATGAGGTACGGACTGTAACGATCCGGATTTTTGCCTTAATTGTTTTTATAAAGAAATTATTTTTAATCAAATAATCTATAGTAATCGACTAATTATTTAAAAAGTATTATTAATAATAAAACTAATTCTTTTTCTTAAAAAAATATATGCAAATATAATTATCTTATCCTTTTTTTTTTCCTGCATGCATGCCTGCACACCTCTTCCGTCTCTCCGTCTCCTACTAAGTCTCTACTTCCTCCCTAACCCTAAAACCAAACCAAATTCGTCCATTCCAAATCCCATGAACCCAACTCCATTAAATTTACTCTTATCCAACCTCTTCCAAATTCATCTATATAACCCCTCCCCGTTGACCCACGAAATTTACACCACAATATTCCCCACGCCTCACCAGTCCAAAAGAGAGAGAAAAACCAGAAAAAATCAAGTTTTAATCCATGGAGTTTTAGAGAGAGAAAGAAAGAGAGAGAAAAGTGGGTTTTGTACCAAGACCTGACCGAAATCCAATTCGATCGTTCCAAACTCTTTCCACAACTCCTAGCATCACCAAGCATCGTCCAATTTGGTCCCAAAGTCTCCCGATCAAAGAACCCGAAGTCTTCTTCCTCAAAATTCAAGATTCATTTTTAAATCAATTCGATCCGATTAAAGGTATTATAATCCTATCCAACCTCTTTTCTAAATATATTAAGTGTTTATATGCTTAATCCTATGTGCCGAATGAAAAAAATATAGTTCAATGCGTGTTTTCTGCCGTATCCACCAATTTGATATTATTTTTGAGCCTAATACATTATTTGTAATTATTTATGAAGAAGATGACCCTTATTATATTTATTTTACAAACTTTTTGATATTAATAT
This sequence comes from Rhododendron ovatum, assembly GCA_019656835.1. Taxonomy (NCBI): domain Eukaryota; kingdom Viridiplantae; phylum Streptophyta; class Magnoliopsida; order Ericales; family Ericaceae; genus Rhododendron; species Rhododendron ovatum. The sequence goes on from CM033800.1 coordinate 1,672,513, forward strand.
TATAAAAAACTACTGTTTGGATATTATTTTCTTACAATATAATATCATCTTAGTATAAAACGTATTAATTATATCAGTTTAATTTATCTGGTAGATTGAGTTGGTTTTAAATGTTTCGAAACAACTTTGTGACCTCCGAACCTCATTTTTGACCCCCGAACTATTTTTCCTAGACTTTTCACACCTCAAAGATCATACCTTGTTAATTTCATAATTTATTTATTTATTTAGATATTTATTAATTATTTATTCGTTATCTTTCAAGATTTTATAAACGAAAAATATTTGCGACTTTCCAAATAATATATTTAACACCCAAACTATTTATCCTAGATTCCTCACATCTCAAAGATGTTATCTTGTTAATTTCATACTTTTTTATTTAATTTACTATTTATTAATATTTTTACAGTATTTCCAAATAAAATTACCTTACGACCATATAAACCCTATTATAAATTCCCGAGTAATTTTATTTGGACTTTTTACCTTCCAAAGATGAAACGTTGTTCACCTTGACCTATCTTATTTATTAAATAATTTATTATCCATTTATTTTACTTTCGAAAACTTCTATTAGTCTTTTTATTTAAAATAATCTCGCGGCCCTCCGAACCCAACTTTTGACACTCAACTGGTTGCATAGGACCTTTAGGACTCTTATTAAGGTAATGATAAATATTATAATATTTTTATCTAATTAATGTATTTAATTAGTTTTTAATTAATCTATTATCTTAGAATTAATTAACAAGAGCCTAGAAAATTTTCCTTTTAATTTCTTTTAAAACTTTTACTTTATTATTGACATTGTGACCATACAAGATTAAGGGCAACGGCACATTCATAAAAAGTTGCGTGATTTCATTACTTATTAATTGTTTTAATTATTATTGATTAATTGCATATTGTGCCGATACTTGATTTAAATGCTAGATTGGACCCTAGAGACATGAGGTGGTATTGTGAAATAGAATTCATCTAGACGATGCTAGATAATGGATAAACTGGAAAGTTTTTATTTTTAGATTGCCTGCAGGCGGATTTTGTGATTGTGATGAGATTTGTGATGAGATTGAAACTGGCGGGTGTCCAGTGATGAATTAATACTGGCGGGTGTCCAGTGGTGATTGTGATGTGGTTTGTAAAGTGGTACATAAGATAAGCGAACCCTAGTCGTGATTCAGGCATGATAAGTTTTCCCCTTGTTGTAGTTATTGGGATGCATACTTGGTACATAACTTAGGTGTATCTGCGACAGCAAAGGAAAGTGATCTCATGGGACCGAGCATGACTAGCGGTTGGGGAGGAAAGATCCCGTTGAGGAGATCTTAGATTTTACATTAGGTTATGGATAGTAGTGAACTGGCTTATGTGAAGAATATTTGTTTGGCTTCTTCGATTCAATATTATCTTATTACCTGCTAATTGTAAAGTAAGAGGGGTGGTTGGGTTGGATTATTCTACTGGGTGATTTATCACTCACGGATACGTCTGTATCCTGGCAAATCGTTTGCTTCGACGATCAATTTGCTAGTGGGCGCAGGATTCAATGGAGAGGATTCAAAGATGTTGCAGTTCAACACAGAAAGAATATCAGGAACGAAGATCGAGTATGTTTCGGATTTGTATCAAGCCTAGAGTCAGCTCTGAAATTAATATATTTTGAATCAGTAAATTTATCTTGTGACTGTAATAGCTAAACTTTATTTTGAAAAATTATATTTATTTAGCAAATTTTCTTAAGATTTTATTTTATATTGCTTCCGGAAAGTTGGGGCGTTACAAATGGTATCAGAGCATAGGTTCAACTCTCGGACTTGGGTAGATTGGGTAGATCACACTTCCGAGAGCGTAGACTCAAGTTGTTAATTGAAATTGTTACTTATGTATTTTAAGTCTAATCTATAAATACTATTCGTTCGTCATCCAACTTAAACTTCGAAAGCGTACCGTGAGAAAATATAGACTCTACATATTGACTAATATTTAGGTTTATGTGTTACATGCCTATTGTATATCCGTACTAATAAGATTTGACTAGTTGTACTATATTATTATTATTATTATTGAAATCATTACTTGTCATTAGACATGAAACCAAAATTTTGCCATTGCAATTTCAAAATCTTTTCACACAATACCTTTGGAGAACCAAATAGTTAGAACCCTCTCACCACTGGAATTAGTGCTGAAACCAATGACCAAGATGCCAACGTTGAACGCAACGCTGCTACCCTTACAACAATGCTCATGCCGATGTCAATGTTAACGTGCATCCTAACACCATATCGAGAATCCGCAAGATCAACAGCTGCTAGTAGCTGTCGTCACCGTGACTATTTTGACACCTAAACCTCAAGCACTATAGACTTCTCAAAATAGTTGACCAACAAATGAAAGCATGATATTGTCTATGATCTGCATTCACCGACCACCTATATTCTAGGCAAAGTGAACCCGATAGCAGCATCGTCATAGATCAGAAGATCGAGGAACTGCTCAAAGTCATGGATATCCGAGAAGACAACAAGCATCCTTTTGCACTAAGGTTCTATTCTTTTAAGGGGGATAGAAGAGGAGATTGACGACTATACATTCATCTAATCATCTTCCTTAGTCAATTTACTATATTATCACCATTTGATATTTTCAACCTCTCTTGATTCTTTTCTATGAAATTCCTTTCGAAACAATTTTTTTTCATTCAAGTATAAACCAAAGAGTTTAAACTCGTTGAAATTTTCACTCAGACTCCGAGGAGTTATGAAATCAACATATTGACTCTGATTAGAAGGAAGCAATAGAGGAGCCACTCCTTTTATTATTGGTTGGCCGATCAAACGAGACGAAGAATCTCAGTATGAAGAAGACAGAGAGAGAAATCTCGACAATAAAGGAAAATGTATTGTCGAAGGAGGCTACTCAGTAAATAGAATACCTGTTGAAGAAGAATTTCCTTTCTCTGGGCGGATAATGATCAAAAATAGGATAGGATCAATGGGAGAGCTTTCTTGCACACACTTCCTTTTTAAGAACCAGATATTTAGAAACCCTCAAGACCCTAAACCTAACCTTATGGAGTAGTCATTACAAGATTGGCACAAAAGGTCAACGACATCATTCTCTACAGTCATTTTATCAACCCTACCAGCAAGGATAAAACGCGTAGCCCTGATGCCAATGACAACGTTACCTACGATTATTCCGAGAACATGCCAACTCAAACCTCAACACAATACAGAGTATCAACAAGGATGTACAACTCATACAGGCGATTACCGCCATAACTACGCCTAAACTCCCACCTCAAGCTTCGAACACCCCTCGATGGATAAATCATAGTAGAAGGAGCCTTGGCCTACGTTTAGCTTGTGATTCTTAGGTCACAAAGAATTGATGTTGACGTCAAAGGACGACTATGAGCCCCTCACGCTTTCATCAAAAGTGACAAGAGAAAAGAAAAATCGTGTCCTACAAGGGAGGCCTCATTCATTTAAGGGGGGTATGCAAGACCTTTTTGTACCCAACGTGCACAAAGCAAGGTGGCATGATAAACTCTCTAGATGATTAACGAGCCTCAAGTTGAAATAAACGAATCGTATGAAGTTAGGCCTTCCTCACATCATCTATAAATACAAGGACGTGTTCCCTTGGAAATCGCCAGGATTACCGCACCAAGAGAAATGGAATTCACCATTAAGCTGCAACCTGGTACGACCCCAATCTCCATGGCCCCGTATCAAATGGCTCCGACAGAACTACAAGAGTTGAGAACACAGCTGCAGGAACTTTTCAGAAAAGGGTTTTATCTGACCCAATACCTCACCAAGTGAAGCCCCTGCCCTATTTGCCAAGAAGAAAGAGGGAACGCTGTGACCTTGCATCGACTACCGTCAACTCAACAAAGCCACGATCAAAAACCTGTACCCTCTTCCGAGAATAGAAGACGTGTTTGACCAATTGAGAGGGTCAACATGATTCTCGATGATTGATCTAAGATCCGGATACCACCAATTTATGAATCAGATATTGTGACATATCTAAGACAACGTTCCGTGTCCGTTACGGACACTACGAGGACACTACGAGTTCGTAGTTATGCCGTTGGTCTAACCAATACTTTTGTTGTTTTCACGAGTTTGATGAACTAGATTTCCATGCGTTACTTGTACAAGTTTGTGGTAGTGTTCATTGATGACATCCGTGAATATTCTCCAATGGAGAAAGAATACGAAGACCACTTGAGAATTGTCCTACAAGTACTCCAAAACAATCATTGTATGCAAAGGCCAGCAAGTACGAAGTATGGATAGAAGAAGTCGAATTCCTAGGACACGTAGTGTCAGAGAAAGGAATCCCAGTTTATAATGGCAAGGTAGAAGCAGTCATGGACTGGAAAAGATCCTCAACGGTGTTCAAGATAAGAAGTTTCTTGGGATTAGCGGGCTACTACCGAAGATTCATTCAGGATTTTTTCATCAATGGGAAAAACATTGAACTCAACGAGGACGTCACTCTCAAGGAATAGCCGTAGAGATCCAGGATTACAGTGAGAGGTGCATCCAAAACAAAACCATTCAACCTGTTTGAATCCTTTAGCGACATTGAGAGACCAAGGAATCAAATTGGAAACGAACTGATACTATGCGTCAACTGCTGTGTCTGATATTCGCTAATTTCGAGGACGAAATTATTTTAAGGGGGGTAGGTTGTAACGACCCTAATTTTTGCCCTAATTTTTTTTATAAAAAAAATTATTTTTAATCAAATAGTCTATAGTAATCGACTAATTATTTAAAAAGTATTATTAATAATAAAACTAATTATTTTTCTTAACAAAATATATGCAAATATAATTATCTTATCCTTTTTTTTTTGCATGCATGCATGCACACCTCTTCCGTCTCTCCGTCTCCTACTAAGTCTCTACTTCCTCCCTAATCCTAAAACCAAACCAAATTCGTCCATTCCAAATCCCATGAACCCAACTCCATTAAATTCACTCTTATCCAACCCCTTCCAAATTCACCTATATAACCCTTCCCCATTGACCCACGAAATTTACACCACAATATTCCCCACATCCCACCAGTGCAAAAGAGAGAAAAAAACCAGAGAAAACCAAGTTTCAATCCATGGAGTTTTAGAGAGAGAAAGAAAGAGAGAGAAAAGTGGGTTTTGTACCAAGACCTGACCGAAATCCAATTCGATCGTTCCAAACTCTTTCCACAACTCCTAGCATCACCAAGCATCGTCCAATTTGGTCCCAAAGTCTCCCGATCAAAGAACCCAAAGTCTTCTTCCTCAAAATTCAAGATTCGTTTTTAAATCAATTCGATCCGATTAAAGGCATTATAATCCTATCCAACCTCTTTTCTAAGTATATTAAGTGTTTATATGCTTAACCCTATGTCCCGAACCAAAAAAAATATAGTTCAATGCGAATTTTCTGCCATATTCACCAATTTGATATTATTTTTGAGCCTGACATTTTATTTGTAATTATTTATGAAGAAGATGACCCTTATGATATTTATTTTACAATCTTTCTGATATTAATATAATAAAAAACTACTGACTGGATATTATTTTTCTTACAATATAATATCATCTTAGTATAAATGTATTAATTATATCAGTTTAATTTATCTGGTAGATTGAGTTTGTTTTAAATGTTTCGAAACAATTTTGCGACCTTCCAAACCTCATTTTTGACCCCCGAACCATTTTTTCTAGACTTTTCACACCTCAAAGATCATATCTTGTTAATTTCATAATTTATTTATTTATTTAGATATTTATTAATTATTTATTCGTTATCTTTCAAGATTTTATAAACAAAAAATATTTGCGACTTTTCAAATAATATATTTAACACCCAAACTATTTATCCTAGATTCCTCACATCTCAAAGATGTTATCTTGTTAGTTTCATACTTTTTTATTGAATTTACAATTTATTAATATTTTTACAGTGTTTCTAAATAAAATTACTTTATGACCATATAAACCCTATTATAAATTCCCGAGTAATTTTATTTGGAATTTTTCCCCCGAACTATTTTTCCTAGACTTTTCACACCTCAAAGATCATACCTTGTTAATTTCATAATTTATTTATTTATTTAGATATTTATTAATTATTTATTCGTTATCTTTCAAGATTTTATAAACGAAAAATATTTGCGACTTTCCAAATAATATATTTAACACCCAAACTATTTATCCTAGATTCCTCATATCTCAAAGATGTTATCTTGTTAATTTCATACTTTTTTATTTAATTTACTATTTATTAATATTTTTATAGTGTTTCCAAATAAAATTACCATACGACCATATAAACCTTATTATAAATTCCCGAGTAATTTTATTTGGACTTTTTACCTTCCAAAGATGAAACGTTGTTCACCTCGACCTATCTTATTTATTAAATAATTTATTATCCATTTATTTTACTTTCGACAACTTCTATTAATCTTTTTATTTAAAATAATCTCGCGGTCCTCCGAACCCAACTTTTGACACTCAGTTGGTTGCATAGGACCTTTAGGACTCTTATTAAGGTCATGATAAATATTATAATATTTTTATCTTATTAATGTATTTAATTAGTTTTTAATTAATCTATTATCTTAGAATTAATTAATAAGAGCCCAAAAAATTTTCCTTTTAATTTCATTTAAAACTCTTACTTTATTATTGACATTGTGACCATACAAGATTAAGGGCAATGACCCATCCATAAAAAGTTGTGTGATTTCATTACTTATTAATTGTTTTAATTATTATTGATTAATTGCATATTGTGCCGATACTTGATTTAAATGTTAGATTGGATCCTAGAGACATGGGGTGGTATTGCGAAATAGAATTCATCAAGACGATGTTAAATAATGGATAAACTGAAAAAAATTTATTTTTAGATTGCCTGCAGGCGGATTTTGTGATTGTGATGAGATTTGTAATAAGATTGAAACTGGCGGGTGTCCAGTGATGAATTAATACTGGTGGGTGTCCAGTGGTGATTGTGATGTGGTTTGTGAAGTGGTACATAAGATAAGCGAACCCTAGTCGTGATTCAGGCATGATAAGCTTTTCCCTTGTTGTAGGTACTGGGATGCATACTCGGTACATAACTTAGGTGTATCTACGACAGCAAAGGGAAGTGATCTCATAGGACTGAGCATGGCTAGCGGTTGGGGAGGAAAGATTCCGTGGAGGAAATCTTAGATTTCATATTAGGTTATGGATAGTATTGAACTGGCTTATGTGGAGAATATTTGTTTGGCTTCTTCGATTCAATATTATCTTATTATCTGCTAATTGTAAAATAAGAGGGGTGGTTGGGTTGGATTATTCTACTGGGTGATTTATCACTCACGAATACATCTGTATGCTGGCAAATCGTTTGCTTCGGCGATCAATTTGCCAGTGGGCGCAGGATTCAATGGAGAGGATTCAAAGATGTTGCAGTTCAACACAAAAAGAATATCGGGAACGAAGATCGAGTATGTTTCGGATTTGTATCGAGCCTAGAGTCAGCTCTGAAATTAATGTATTTTGAATCAGTAAATTTATCTTGTGACTGTAATAGCTAAACTTTATTTTGAAAAATTATATTTATTTAGCAAATTTTCTTAAGATTTTATTTTATATTGCTTCCGGAAAGTCGGGGCGTTACACGGACCTTTAGGGAAGAATCCAAAATATGCTCTCGTGAATGTTCATAGACCTTTGGGGAAGAATCCTTACAAAATATGAGGTACGGACCTTTGGGGAAAGATCCAAAATATGCTCTCGTGAATGTTCACAGACCTTTGGGGAAGAATCCAAAACAGAATTCCAATGAAGCCCAGGACAAGCATAATGAGGACAAGTAGGGCTAATCAACGAGAGCTATAGAGTCAAAATTTAATTATGACCACTTAAGATAAAATGATTAGAAAACTAAAATTTTTTCACCGGTTTAAACGGATTGAAATTTAGAACACTTAATTTTTTAACATCTTTAGACAGTTTATATATTAAAAAATATGGTTAAAAAATTAAGTGTTCCAAATTTCAATCCGTTTAAATTGGTAGGAAGATTTTATTTTTCTGATCATTTTATTATAAAGGGTCATAATTAAATTTTGACTCTAGGGCTCTTGTTGATTAGCCCTAGGAAAGTCGTAGAATCAAATATCTCTTAGGGCTAATCAACGAGAGTCATGGAGTCAAAATTTAATTATGACCATTTAGGATAAAATGATTAGAAAACTAAAATCTTTTCACCCGTTCAAACGGATTGAAATTTGCAACACATAATTTTTTTAACCATATTTTTTAATATATAAACTGTCTAAAGAGGTTAAAAAATTAAATGTTCCAAATTTCAATCCGTTTGAACGGGTGAAAAGATTTTAGTTTTCTAATCATTTTATTCTAAATGGTCATAATTAAATTTTGACTCCATGGCTCTCGTTGATTAGCCCTAAGAGATATTTGATTCTACGACTTTCTTAGGGCTAATCAACGAGAGACTTAGAGTCAAAATTTAATTATGACCCTTTATAATAAAATGATCAGAAAAATAAAATCTTCCCACCGATTCAAAGGGATTGAAATTTGAAACACATAATTTTTTTTCTCAGCACCGAGGTTGGTTTATTATTTGGCTCGGTTTGACTTTGGTGACATCCCCTTTGATGCCAAAACGACATAGTTTTGGCGCCCTGCAGTTCCAGCAGTGCCCCCTAGCCGCTGGATCCCCGAATCCGGTTCTTGTATCCCATCACCCCGTGAAAAAAAAAAGCATTTATTTGAGGAAAAAAACATTGAAAGAGAGAGAATGGGTTAAAAGATGAAGTACCATACAGAGGTTAAAAGGGGAAAGTTTTCTCGTGAATATAAATTATTTTTTTGCCATAGTTTATACATTGGCAGGTATGGGGGAGTTAATGAGTTAGTAGGTTAATTTACAAGGGGTCCAAAGACTGTCTATAACCTTAAACCCCACCCTCACCCCTCTCGGGACTCAAACTCCTACCTCCACCGAGGGAGGGGGGTGAGAAGACCAACTTGATAAACTTGGAGGACGAAGAATCTCAAGAATGTGAGAATGAAAAAGAAAATTGATGACATCTCTCTCTCTCTCTCTCTCTCTCTCTCTCTCTCTCTCTCTCTCTCTCTCACAGTATGGGAGTGGTCGGTCCTTTTTGCTTTATCGCTACAAAAATCTCGTAAATGTACTGTAGAAATTATGCATCTCTCTATATAAAAATGCTCTCGTAAATGTATTACAAAATATGAGGTACGGTCAAAGATAAAAATCTCATGAATGTCATGTACTATATAGAAGATGAGATACGTACATAAAAGTCTCATGGCAAAACCTGAATAGGTTTGCTTGAATTAACGGAGTTTGGTGCTGCTGTTAAGTTTATGTTTGAGTGGAGGAGTAAAAAACTACTTCATTTCAATTATGGAGGAGTAAAACTACGTCGTTTCAATAATGGACGAGTAACACTGACTATAAATTAAAAACCACACCTCTCAAGATAGATTTCCCAAGCTTTTTTCTCTTTAGTTCAAAAAATAAAAATAAAAAGAAGAAGATATATTTTTCTTGATTGAATATTGAACGAACACTCTACAGTAAAACTAGACTTCTATAAAATGAATAATCTACTCTTTTCTTTGTAAAAAATATTAGTGAGTCTGTGTCAATCACAAACTTGAACAATAGCACAATACTCTATTAAAGGGCCCGGTGAATACCAAGCCTTTCGGGATCCATTTTGATGATCAAGACCCTTGGTATTTTAGATCTCGTTTGAAGGTTTTTTTTTGCCCACAGTTATTGTAACGCCCCGACTTTTCGAAAGCAAAATAAAATGATTCTTTAGGAAAATTTTGCTAAATAAATAAAAAAATTCAAAATAAAGATTTAGCTATTACAATCTCAAGATAAATTTACTGAATCAAAATACATTAACTTCAGAGCTGACTCTAGGCTTGACACGAATCCCAAGCATACTCGATCTCCGTTCTTGATATTCTTTCCGTGTCGAACTGCACCATCATTGGATCCCCTTCATTGAATCCTGCGCCCTCTAGCAAATTGATCACCGAAGTAAACGATTTGCCAGGATACAGATGTATCCGTGAGTGATAAATCACCCAATAGAATAATCCAACCCAACCACACCTCTTACTTTACAGATAGCAAACAACAGGATAATAGTAATGCGAAAAAGTAAAACAGAGATTTTTCCATATAAACCAGTTATTACTGTTCATTAACCTAATTTGAAATCTAAGATCTCTTCACGAGATTTTTCCTCCCCCGACCGCTAGCCATGCTCAGTCCCATGAGATCACTTCCATTTGCTGTCGCAGATACACCTCAGTTATGTACCGAGTATAAACCCCAATAATTACAATAAAGGGAAAGCTTATCATGTCTGAATCACAACTAGGGTTAGCCTATCTTATACACCACTTCACAATCATCACATTCATCACTGGACTTACTTTGCCAGTTTCAATTCATCATTCATCATTGAGCTTACTTTGCTAATCATCATTCATCACTTTCATCACTGGGCTTACTTTGCCAGTTTCAATTCATCACTGGACACCCGCCAGGTTTTATCATCAGAAAATATCACTGGATCACCGCCAGGTTTTATCATTACAATCATCGCTGGACAACCCGTCAGGTTTTATCAACACAAAATATCGCTGGACCACCTGTCAGATTTTATCATCGCAAAACGTCACTGACCAACCGTCAGGTTTTATCATTGCAAAACACCACTGACCAACCGTCAGGTTTTATCATCGCAAAACGCCACTGACCAACCATCAGGTTTTACTGTTACAAAATATCGCTTGACCTTTGCTAGGTTTTATCATCACAAATATCGCTGGACCGCCGTCAGGTTTTATCATCAGAAAATATCACTGGACCGCCGCAAAGTTTTATCAAAACATCACTGGACTACATGCCAGGTTTTAAATCATCACTGGGCTCCCGCCAGTTTCAATTCATCACTGGGCTTACTTTGCCAGTTTCAAATTATCACATCCAACTCATCATATCTCAAAATCCTGCTTGCAGGTAATCTAAAAATAATACTTTCCAATTCATCCATTACCTAGTATCGTCTAAATGAACTCTATTCGCATACCACCCCATATCTCTAAGGTCCAATCTAGCATTGTGGGCATGCGTGCCCCTTTTTCTTCTTTTTGGGAAAATGATTCCATTCCCTTCCCAAGGAGAGAAAAGTGCCGGTTCGCGGAAGCTCTTTTCAGCTGGACGGCAAGCACTCGCGAAAATACAGAGTCGCCACTCGGGTTTTAAAAGGTTCGACACCCAAGAAACCGTATTTCGAAACACTTGTCGCGCAGTTTTGATTTTGAAAAAGTTAATGAACCAGTCCATCATAACCATATCTGGGTTCGGGAGCCAGGTTACGAGAGGGGAAGGGTTTTATGGCACCCCTCTCGCCCAATCCGGAGATCGGTCTCTACTTAGGCATTTGCGAAAATGTTTGTTTGCGATTCTGTTTGATTAATCAATTTTTAGCCAATTAAGGCGGGGGAACACTTAATCGGGGATTTAATACTGTAACACGTTTGCAAGATGTGATAAATATAGCATGGATGAGCGAGATAACAGATAATAAGTGGAATAAAGTTCAAAATATTGATCAAGCATCAAGACAGTGCTGTATATGACTCTGGCACGAACAAACAGCCAACTTGCATGCATGAATTAATCTGCATGCAAGCAAACCATCGCGCGACATACCCATACACACACGCGAGTATTGGTGCCTTACCCACAGTTTGAATTTTATTCCCTTCTGGGCTCTGGAAGGACCAGTGCACACCCAGGTGCAAACCAAGCAGTTTATATGTACTTGAAAGCGAATAATATTACAACAGGCAATAATAATTTTGAAATACAACCCCTAAACAGTTGGGGTGATTAATATGAGGCCAATACCAAGCTGCCCACGCAAGGGCAATCTCTGGAAATCAACGTACCATCGCGCGACAAAGTGAAATACTCGCGCGAGGTTGTTGACTGGACTTCCAAGAATTGCTTTGCATGCCTGGGCTCTGGAACATATTCAGAAGCAACCCAGGGGCATTCTTAAGCTAAATAACCTAGAGTTCTAAGTTAAATTACCAATTTTATCATGCAAGTCAGTGAGACATCTTTGATTATATATCACAGTAAAGAGGAAAAAAACTAATAAACAAGCAGGATCAGGATCCCATCCCCACGAGGACCATGTCGTGCTAACTAGAACCGTCGCGCGACAGTATGGGTCACTCGCACGCAGGAGAGCTGGTCTGAGGTAACTTGTAACTTTGCTGGCTTTAGGACAAGAACTGGTATAGATTACCAGCTTTGGCCCAGTCAGCCCCCCTCAGGGGTTCGAACAGTAGGTAGAAAGATATTATACATTTGCTAGAGTGTCTTGAAAATGGCTTGAGTGAGGTGGTGTAGCTAGGACGGTGATTAAGAAGGGATGAGTGCAATATGGAGTGTGAATGCTTGCATTTCCTTCTTTTTCTTTGGGAATTTTTGGTAACCCTTTGGAAGATGGACCATGGGGGGTACTTATAGAAAGGGGACGGATGTTGTTGGTGGCTAAGCAAGGCAATGCAACCAGCCAACAAGGCTGGTTGCAATTACTTGGTGGAGAAGTGGGGTGCCAAAGGTGATGGGAGAGTCGGGGAGAGGTGGTGCAAAGGGAGTCCCCCAGAACGCTGTTCATTCGACGAAACGGGGTTACATAGGCCTGTAGTCCCCTGATCGCCACACAATCCAGCTGAAAATTGGTGAAAATGACAGGTGTTGACCATCGCACGAGGGTATGGATGCATTGCACGAGTGTCAAATTAACCCCTCGAAGGTCAACGGTCAAAACTTTGACTTTGACCACCACCTGGCTCTAAACCATCACGCGAGGGTTCCAATGCATCGTGCGACTATCAAACCTACGGTCCAAGTTCGGATTCAAGGGCTTCAGGACTAAGGATGGGCTCCACACATGCCAAACTCAAGCCATTTCACGCTCTCAAGACTGTTTTCGACCTGATTCATCATCGGGGAAACAAGAAACCAAAAAATGAAGTAAAACGATCGAAAAGTCAGATTAGAGTGTCTACAAGCATTCAATCAAGCAGTGGTGTAACATACAATTAATCAAATAATAAACAAAACAATCAGAAAGTAAGGTAATCACACATCTTTTTATGAATGGGTTGCTGTTCTTAATCTCGTGTGGACAAGATGATAATAAGTAAGAACTTTTTAAAAAGAAAAATTTTAAAAAAATATTTTTCTAGGCTCTCATTAATTATTTCTAAGTAATTAGATTAATTAAAAACTAATTTAAAGCATTAATTAGATAAAAATATTAAAATAATTAACGTGATCTGATTAAGAGTTCGAGAGGTCCTATGCAACCAGTTAAGTATTAAAAGTTGGGTTCGGAGGGTCGCGGGATTATTTTAAATAAAGATGTTAAATAAAGTGACCGAAAGTGAAGTAAATAGATAATAAATAATTACCAACTAAAATATGTTGAGGTTAACCAAGTTTTATCTTCGGAATGTAGGGAGTGTAAATAAAATTACTCTGGCATTAATAATATGGTTTATAAGGTCGTAAGGAATTTTTGATTAGAAATGCTATAGAAATAACAATAAATGGTAAATTAAATAAAAAAATATTAATTTAACAAGATATCATCTTTGAGATGCAAGGAGTCTAGAAAAAATTAGTTTGGGTGTTAAAACGTTGTTTGGAAGGTCGCAAAGATTTTTCGTTAGTAAACTTGATAGATAACTAATAAATAATTCAATAAATAGATAATTAAATAAAAAAAATATGATCTTAACAAGTTATGATCTTCCAGGTGTGAAAAGTCTATAAAAAATAGTCCAGGCGTAAAAAATAAGGTTTGGAAGGTCGCAAAGTTGTTTCGAAACATTTAAAACCAACTCAATCTACCAGATAAATTAAACTGATATAATTAATACATTTTATACTAAAATGGTATTATATTGTAAGAAAATAATATCAAGTCAATAGTTTTTCATAATATTAATATCACAAAGATTATAAAATAAATATCATAAGGGTCATCTTCTTTGTAAATAATTACAAATAAAGTGTCAGGCTCAAAAATAATATCAAGTTGGCAAATACTGCAGAAAACGCGCATTGAACTATATTTTTTTCGTTCGGCACATAGGGTTAAGCATATAAACACTTATTATACTTGGAGAAGTGATTGGAATGGATTATAATACCTTGAATTGGATCGAATTGATTTTAAACTGAAACTTATAATTTGGAGAAGACAACTTCGGGTTCTTCGATCAGGGGAACTTGGGACCGAATTGGACGACGTTTGGTGATGCTAGGAGTAGTAGGAAGAGATTGGAATGGTCAGATTGAGTTTCGGTTGGGTCTTGGTACGAAATCCACTTTTATCTCTTTTTCTTTCCCTCTCTAAAACTCCATGGATTGGAGTTTGGTTTTCTCTGGTTTTTCTCTCTCTTTTGGACTGGTGGGCGCGTGGGAAATATTGTAGTGTAAATTTCGTGGGTCAATGGGGAGGGGTTATATAAGTGAATTTGGAAGAGGTTGGATAAGAGTAAATTTAATGAAGTTGGGCTCATGGGATTTGAAATGTAAAAATTTGGCTTGGTTTTAGAGTTAGGGAGGAAGTAGAGACTTAGTAGGAGAGGGAGAGACGGAAGGAGTTTGAGGTGAGGGAGGAGAAGAAGTGTGCATGCATAATTGTATTAAAAAAAAGAACAAAGAATTGCGTTAAGAAAAATAATTCTAATAATATTATATTTAGGAAAAAAATTTTGGGTAAAAAATCCGGGTCGTTACAGTTATTCAGAGGTTAAAATGGGTAGTCTTCTCGTGAATGTTGAAAGGGTGGAGGACGAAGAATCTCATGAATGTGAAAAGTGTTCACAACTTGCAGTCCTTCTTAGTCCTTGCATACAAATGAGGTGTTTTGGGGGAATGAGGATTCTTTGTCCAGATTTTGCACACAGAGTAAGAACAAAACACAATAATGAAGAATTTGATGATCCAAGGGCTGATTCGAATATAGCTAAATGCTTGAAGGATTCCTAGTTCTAAATTAATGGGTTGCCCCAAGCGTAGGGCGGAGACCGACGTAGCACAATATCCGGTAAGTCCGGAGTCGAATCCATAAATACGGTGATGTGTGCTGACTAAAAACTCGGGTGATAAGAGTTTAAACGGGCTCTTAGGTAGCCACCCCTTGTCAATTTGATGCTTAATAACTAATACTAACAGATAATTTGCTCAAACGATTAAAAAGAGAGGTACGGTAATATGGAATTTAGCGCTCGCTACCCAATCAAAATCCGCTCGCTTTTCAAGGTTCTAAAAAAATGGTTAAATTTAGGGAGAATTGAAAACTCTGAAGGATGCGAATCCTAAGGTTGCCGGTCCCGTACACAGCAGCAAACAGGTTTTGGTCCCCCGTTCCTACTCACATGAATCCTGGCAATGCCTCAGATTCGTTCAACGGACGTAATTTTCATCAACTAAATTATTTAATTAAATTAATTTGCAGAAAATTGCGAGACGAATCCTAATTGGGTCCCGGCGCACCTTTATCCGGCGACCAAATCTCAGAAAAACTACTCACTCATTATTAAGCAATAAACAAAGGAAACCCTAGATTTAAGCATGCTTCTAGTACCGAAGAAAGAAAATAGACAAGAGATAACAATTAACCGAAACTAACGAACAACTTTAATTAAAAATAAAAGTTGAAACGAGTTACCAAAGTGCGAGTAATTGAACAAAACTCCAAGAACTTTAAGAGAGAAAATAAACTTTGAATGAAAAACGTAAAGCAGAATAAGCAAAAGTATTTTTCTTCGGAACTCTCGTCATCCCCCGATTCTTCGTTCCGTAGGAATTACTCCCTCCGTCCCACTTTGTTCCGCCTGTTTCCTTTTTGGAACATCCCAAAAAATTGTCTATATCTCACAATCTATAATGTTTTTTATGATTTCGAAAATTTTGTTTAATAAAATAAATTGAGATCTATCAAATAAGATCCATATTGAATATATAAAATATTATAGATTGTAAGATATAGACAATTTTCTAGGACGTCCGAAAAAGAAAACAAGCGGAACAAAGTGGGACGGAGGGAGTATATATATATTCCAAAAACCCTTGCTGTCCCTTTTCTAAAATAATAAACAATCATTCTACTTCCACACCCAAATACACACGCATTTACACACACTCACTCACAATAGATGTGAATCCCGCACACACTACACATCCAATGTGTGTGGGCCCCACCTCCATTATGAGTAAAGGTGTGTAAATGGGTGTGTGTTTGGGTGTGGAGTTAGAATTTTTGAATAACAAAACCCTATCCTCCGCTGCCCGTCAAAGCCGTGGGCCACATTAGCTGTCGAGAATTGGCTTCCTTCATTCTTTTACTGGGCCCCACCACTAGGCCATTGGGCCCACCATGTAATAGTTTTATCCAAGCCCAATTCTTTATTTACTTTTGTTGAACGTCCGTCCCTGGACCATCAGTGCTAAACTGTTAGACTTCATATTGCTCTTCAGTTCAAACTCGAACAGCCCAATTTTTAAGCACCATTTAATATTTCAATTTTGCACTTTTTGTATCAAGCCCTCCAAATATCTATAATACAAAAATAAAGCATAAAACTCTGAATAATAATATAAATAGAACTTAACAAAGATAAATTAGGGGGCGCTAATGTGAATATTTACGCGCCTATCACTAAAGATCTGTCAACTTTTACTAACAGAGTAACAACACAACACAGTAATGAAGAATTTGATGATCCAAGAGCTAATTGGAGAATAGCTAGAGATCTGTCCGACTTTTACTCACAAAGCGACAAGACAACAAAATAATGAAGAATTTGATAATTTGTCTAACCGCATGATAACGGTATCAACAGTATCATCCACCGATGACGTTTCTTTTATCTCCCACTTGTGCCTTACTCGGTATGATAAAGATAAGAATGACCAACTTGAAGGAAAGATTTTGTAGAGAAACTTTTTAGCCATAGAATTTTCTCCACTTTTTTTGTTTTTTTACAAGGACGATAGCCTTTAATAGAGTATTGTCCAATATATTGAATAGGTAGATAAGCGATCAACCAAATTAAAAAAAAAAAAGAACAACTAAAACCCTAAATAACCATGGAACCAAAATCAGTTCCATGTCATAGACCTTTGGGGAAGAATCCAAAACAGAATTCCAATAAAGCCTAGGACAAGCATAATGAGGACAAGTAGCATTTTGGGTCTTGTATCCCATCACCCGGTAAAAAAAAAACACACATTTATTTGGAAAAGAAAAACATTGAAAGAGAGAGAATGGGTTAAAGGATGAAGTACCATACAGAGGTTAAAAGGGCCGGGCAAGCCTTCTCGTGAATATAATTTTTTATTTTTTTTTTGTCATGGTTTATACATCCTCGGGTATGGGAGAGTTAATGAGTTAGTAGGTTAGTTCACAAGGAGTTCGAGACTATCTATAACCCTGAGTCCCACCCTCGCCCCTCTCGGGAGGAGGGTGAGAAGACCAACTTGACAAACTTGGAGGACGAAGAATCTTGTGAATGTGAAAAAGTGTTTACAGCTTGTAGTCCTCCTTAGTCGTTGCATACAAAGTTACAAATGGGGGTGTTTGGGGGGAATGGGAATCCTCGATCCAGATGGAAGACGAAGACTCTCGTGAATGTGAAAAGTGTTCACAGCTTAGTCCTTGTATACAAAGGGGGTGTTTGGGGGGAATGGGAATCCTCGGTCCAGATTTTGCCCACAGAGTGACAACAAAACACAATAATGAAGAATTTGATAATCCAAGAGCTGATTGGAGAATAGCTAGGATTTGTCCAACTTTTACCAATAGAGTGACAACAAAACACAATAATGGAGAATTTTTATCTATGTATTCTATCTATAAAAAAAATGTACTACTCCTATATAAGAATCTCGGACTCTCTCTCGTGATGAATGTACTATATATTCTATCTATCAATATAAGGTATTATAGTATATATTGAGCTCATTTACTAGATGACAAACTTTATGATTCCCATTTTACCTATCGTAAGCCAGGACAAGGCACAACGGCAATGGAGCTCTTTTTTATCAAATGAAAATTTTGTCATTTCTTTTCTAAATCAAATTTCCTTGTAATTTGAGATCTATAAATTTGTTTAGAGATGTGACGCCCCGACTTTTCGGGAGCAAAATAAAATACTTTTTACGAAAATATTTCTAAATAAATAAAATATTTCAGAATAAAGGTTTATCTATTACAATCACAAGATAAATTTATTAATTTAAAATACATTAACTTCAGAGTTGACTCTAAGTTTGACACAAATCCCGAGCATATTCGATCTCCATCCCTGGTATTCCTTTTGTGTCCGACTGCTCCTCCATTGAATCCTGCGCCCTCTGGCAAATTGATCGCCGAAGCAATCGATTTGTAAGGATACAAACGTATCTGTAAGTGATAAATCACCCATTAGAATAATCCAACCCAACTACCCCTCTTACTATACAGTTAGCACGCAGCAGGATAAATATGGTACGAAGAAGTAAAATAAAGATTTTTCACATAAATTGATTTATTACTATCTATTATCCTATCGTGCGATCTAAGATCTCCTCCACGGTATCTTTCCTCCCTAACCGCTAGCCATGCTCGGTCCCATGAGATCACTTTCCTTTGCTGTGGTACCGAGTGTGTGCACCCCAATCACTACAACAATGGGAAAGCTTATCATGCCTGAATCACAACTAGGGTTCACTTATCTTATACACCACTTCACAATCATCACATTCATCACTGGGCTTACTTTGCCAGTTTCAATTCATCATTGGGCTTACTTTGCCAATCATCATTCATCACATTCATCATTGGGCTTACTTTGCCAGTTTCAATTCATCACTGGACACCCGCCAGGTTTTATCATCACAAACATCGCTGGACCACCGCCAGGTTTTATCATCAGAAAACATCACTGGACCACTGTCAGGTGTTATCATCACAAACATCGCTGGACCACCGCCAGATTTTATCATCAGAAAATATCACTGGACCACCGCCAGGTTTTATCAACACAAAATATCGCTGGATCACCTGCCAGGTTTTATCATCAGAAAATATCACTGAATCACCGCCAGGTTTTATCATCACAAACATCGCTGGACCACCGCCAGGTTTTATCATCAGAAAATATCACTGAATCACCGCTAGGTTTTATCATCACAAACATCGTTGGACCACCGCCAGGTTTTTTCATCAGAAAATATCATTGGACCATCGCCAGGTTTTATCAACACAAAATATCACTGGACCACCTGCCAGGATTTATCATCGCAAAACGTCACTAACCAACCGTCAGGTTTTACTGTTACAAAATATCGCTGGACCTTTGCCAGGTTTTATCATCAGAAAATATCACTGAATCACCGCCAGGTTTTATCATCACAAACATCGCTGGACCACCGCCAGGTTTTATCATCAGAAAATATCACTGGATCAACGCCAGGTTTTATCATCACAAACATCGCTGGACCACCGCCAGGTTTTATCATCAAAAAATATCTCTGGCCCTATCCACCATGTTTTATCATCACAAAACACCTCTGGACTACCCGCCAAGTTTTAAATCATCACTGGACTCCCACTAGTTTCAATTCATCACTGGGCTTACTTTGTCAGTTTCAAATCATCACATCCAACTCATCACATCTCAAAATCCCGCCTGCAGGCATTCTAAAGAAAACTGTTACCCAGACAGCAACCTAGAGGGAGGGAGGGGGGGGGGGTGAATAGGGTTGCTAATTAAAAATTACCAATTAAAAACTACAAAGGCAAATAACCAATTAGCAAATATATAGAAAGAGTTAAGAAGCGCAAAACCAGTTTATAGTGGTTCGGTCTGAATTTGTCCACGATCCAGCCTACTCCACTTCTCTCCAAGGCAATCGCTTGAAGGTTCCACTAAAGAAAAATGGAATTACACCAGTAAGCCTTGCGGGTGCTTACAATTACCGACGCTCCTTGCTTTCCGGAGAAGCTAGACAACCGTAAGGATTTAAAGTACAAAATCCAAAAGAAAAACCACCCCTTCCAAAAACAAAAACCCCTGTTTTTGGAATTACAGAACCAGTGTTTGATTTCACAAACACTTGATCTCTCAAAAGATAATAGAATTTGTAGCCCACAATTACAACAATCCTCAAAGGGTAGATATAACACTTTTGCTCACAAATCTCTCAAAGTAATTGTATAAAAAAATTGAAGTGTATGAGAAGATTGCTCTAAGTATTTTCTCTGATGAAGCTTGGGTGTCTTCTCTTCTGTTGAAACTTCCTTTTTGTAGCAAAGAAGAAAAATGACCGTTCAAAACATTTTCGTTGATCAAAAGTCTTCTAGCAGAATACTTGTTCTTCATTAGTTGCAAATATAGACTTTGAGTCCAAAATCTTCTGTGAACTAATTTGCAACGTTCAATAATTTAAATGAAGATCTTCAAAGTCAACAATGGAAGTTGCAAATATAGACTTTGAGTCCAAAATCTTCTGTGAACTAATTTGCAACGTTCAATAATTTAAATGAAGATCTTCAAAGTCAACAATGGAAGTTGCAAATATAGACTTTGAGTCCAAAATCTTCTGTGAACTAATTTGCAACGTTCAATAAATTAAATGAAGATCTTCAAAGTCAACAATGGAAGAAAGTAGGAACGTTGTGTTCTTTCTGTTGAGTCGAAATCTTTGAAATTTTGATCTCCAAAGATCCCATGTATTAATTGTGAAGCCTCAAAGTCAATAATGGCAGGAGAAGAAACACGGTCGGTCAAAGTTATTAATTACGGACGTTGGTTCTTGAAAGCAACAGAATGAGCCTTAGGCCATTTAATTTGCTTTTGACAAGTGTAGAGCAATGCAATCATGTATAGTCTAAGTTACTCATGGGCTAAATACATAATACTTGTGAAATTTATACACGTGAGCATCCAAACTGATTCATATGGACTTCAAGAGACTTTTTCTTTTTAAAGAAAAATGTACACAAGCTGTACACACATTTCGGTTTTGATCAAAAGAAATTATTTCTTTTGTGGCCGGAGATGTATCAATATTGTATATGTCTTTCAATAGAACATTTAAGAAAATGAACTTAAAACATTGTTTTTAAGAAATCAATTTTGTCATAGAACATAATCAAAATAAGTTATTTCTAACAAAAACAAAACTTTCCAATTCACCCATTACCTAGCATCGACTAGGTGAATTCTATTCGCATACCACCCCATGTCTATAGGGTCCAATCTAGCATTCAAAACAAGTATTGATGCAATATACAACCAATCAATAGTAATTAAAACAATTAATAGACAATAAAATCACGTAACTTATTATGAACGGACCGTTGCCCTTAATCTTGTATGGTCACAATTTCAATAATAAATTAAGAGTTTTAAAAGGAATTAAAAGGAAAATTTTCTAGGCTCTTATTAATTAATCCTAAGATAATAGATTAATTATAAAATAATTAAATACATTAATTAGATAAAAATATTAAAATATTTATCATGACCTTAATAAGAGTCCTAAAGGTCATATACAATCAGTTGAGTGCCATAAGTTGAGTTCGGAGGGTCGCGGGATTAATTTAAGTAAAGTGGCCGAAAGTGAAGTAAATAGATAATAAATAATTTACAAATTAAAATATGTTACAGTTAAAAAAATTTCATCTTCAGAATATAGAGGGTCTAAATAAAATTATTCGGGCATTTATAATAAGGTTATAAGGTCGTAAAGAATTTTTGATCGGAAACGCTATAGAAATAACAATAAATAGTAAATTAAATAAAAAAATATTAATTTAACAAGATATCATCTTTGAGATGCAAGAAGTCTAGGAAAAATTAGTTTGGGTGTTAAAACATTGTTTGGAAGGTCGCAAAGAGTTTCTGTTAGTAAACTTGATAGATAACTAATAAATAATTCAATAAATAGGTAATTATATAAAAAAAATATGATCTTAACAAGTTATGATCTTTAAGGTGTGAAAAGTCTAAAAAAAATAGTTCGGGCGTCAAAAATGAGGTTTGGAATGTCACAAAATTGTTTCGAAACATTTAAAACAAACTCAATCTACCAGATAAATTAAACTGATATAATTAATACATTTTATACTAAGATGATATTATATTGTAAGAAAATAATATCAAGTTTTTTATAATATTAATATCATAAAGATTGTAAAATAAATATCATAAGGGTTGTCTTCTTCATAAATAATTACAAATAAAGTGTTTGGTATAAAAATAATATCATATTGGTGAATACGGCAGAAAACGCGCATTAAACCATTTTTTTTTCGTTCGGGACATAGGGTTAAGCATATAAACACTTAATATACTTAGAGAAGATGTTGGATATGATTATAGTACCTCGAATCAGATCGAATTGGTTTTAAAACAAATCTTGAATTTTGGAAAGATGAATTCGGGTTCTCTGATCGGTAGACTTTGGAATCGGATTGAGACTTGTTTGGGGATGCTCTGGGTTGTAGGAGTTGATCGGGATGGTTGAATTGAGTTTCGGTTGGACGTAATTATAAAACCCACTTTTCTCTCTCTTTCTTTCTCTCTCTAAAACTCCATGGATTGGAGCTTGATTTTCTTTGATTTTTCTCTCTCTTTTGGACTGGTGGGCGCGTGGAAAATATTGTGGTGTAAATTTCGTGGGTCAATGGGGAGGGATTATATATGTGAATTTGGAAGAGGTTGGATAAGAGTGAATTTAATGAAGTTGGGCTCGTGGGATTTGAAATGAACGAATTTAGCTTGGTTTTAGGGTTAGGGAGGAAGTAGAGACTTAGTAGGAGAGGGAGAGACGGAAGGAGTTTGAGGTGAGGGAAGAGAAGAAGTGTGCATGCATAATTGTATTAAAAAAAGAAAAAAGAATTGCGTTAAGAAAAATAATTCTAATAATATTATATTTAGGAAAAAAAATTGGGTAAACAATTCGGGTCGTTACAGTTAT
The DNA here is from genome assembly GCA_019656835.1 of Rhododendron ovatum. Classification (NCBI taxonomy): domain Eukaryota; kingdom Viridiplantae; phylum Streptophyta; class Magnoliopsida; order Ericales; family Ericaceae; genus Rhododendron; species Rhododendron ovatum. The sequence goes on from CM033800.1 coordinate 1,695,668, forward strand.
TCAGAGGTTAAAATGGGTAGTCTTATCGTGAATGTTAAAAGGGTGGAGGACGAAGAATCTCGTGAATGTGAAAAGTGTTCACAACTTGCAGTCCTTCTTAGTCCTTGCATACAAATGAGGTGTTTTGGGGGAATAAGGATTCTTTGTCCAAATTTTACACACAGAGTGATAACAAAACACAATAATGAAGAATTTGATGATCCAAGGGCTGATTCGAATATAGCTAAATGCTTGAAGGATTCCTAGTTCTAAATTAATGGGTTGCCCCAAGCGTAGGCGGAGACCGACGTAGCACAATATCCGGTAAGTCCGGAGTCGAATCCACAAATACGGTGATGTGTGCTGACTAAAAACTCGGGTGATAAGAATTTAAACGGGCTCTTAGGTAGCCACCCCTTGTCGATTTGATGCTTAATAACTAATACTAACAGATAACTTGCTCAAACGATTAAAAAGAGAGGCACGGTCGTATGGAATTTAGCGCTCGCTACCCAATCAGAATCTGCTCGCTTTTCAAGGTTCTAAAAAAATGGTTAAATTTTGGGAGAATTGAAAACTCCGAAGGATGCGAATCCTAAGGTTGTCGGTCCCGTACACAGCAGCAAACAAGTTTTGGTCCCCCGTTCCTACTCACATGAGTCCTGGCAATGCCTCGGATTCGTCCAACGAACGTAGTTTTCATCAACTAAATTATTTAATTAAATTAATGTGCAGAAAATTGCGAGAATAATCCTAATTGGGTCGCGGCGCGCCTTTATCCGGCGACCAAATCTCAGAATAACTACTCACTCATTATTAAGCAATAAACAAAGGAAACCCTAGATTTAAGCATGCTTCTAGTACCGAAGAAAGAAAATAGACGAGAGATAACAATTAACCGAAACTAACGAACAACTTTAATTAAAAATAAAAGTTGAAACAAGTTATCAGAGTGCGAGTAATTGAACAAAACTCCAAGAACTTGAAGAGAGAAAATAAACTTTGAATGAAAAACGTAAAGCAGAATAAGCAAAAGTATTTTTCTTCGGAACTCTCGTCACCCCCCGATTCTTCGTTCCGTGGGAATTATATATATATTCCAAAAACTCTTGCTGCCCCTTTTCTAAAATAATAAACAATCATTCTACTTTCACACCCAAATACACACTCATTTACAAACCCTCACTCACAATAGATGTGAAGCCCGCATACACCACACATCCAATGTGTGTGGGCCCCACCTCCATTATGAGTAAAGGTGTGTAAATGGGTGTGTGTTTGGGTGTGGAGTTAAAATTTTTGAATAATAAAACCCTATCCTCCGCTGCCCCTCAAAGCCGTGGGCCACATTAGCTGTCGGGAATTGGCTTCCTTCATTCTTTTACTGGGCCACACCACTAGGCCATTAGGCCCACCATGTAATAGATTTATCCAAGCCCAATTCTTTATTTACTTTTGCTGAACGTCCGTCCCTGGACCATCAGTGCTAAACTGTTAGACTTCATATTGCTCTTCAGTTCAAACTCGAACAGCCCAATTTTTAAGCACCATTTAATATTTCAATTTTGCACTTTTTGTATCAAGCCCTCCAAATATCTACAACACAAAAATAAAGCATAAAACTCTGAATAATAATATAAATAGAACTTAACAAAGATAAATTAGGGGGCGCTAATGTGAATATTTAGGCGCCTATCACTAAAGATCTGTCAACTTTTACTAACAGAGTGACAACACAACACAGTAATGAAGAATTTGATGATCTAAGAGCTAATTGGAGAATAGCTAGAGATCTGTCCGACTTTTACTCACAAAGCGACAAGACAACAAAATAATGAAGAATTTGATAATCTGTCTAACCGCATGATAACGATATCAACAGTATCATCCACCGATGACGTTTCTTTTATCTCCCATTTGTGCCTTACTCGATATGATAAAGATAAGAATGACCAACTTGAAGGAAAGATTTTGTAGAGAAACTTTTTAGCCATAGAATTTTCTCCACTTTTTTTGTTTTTTTACACGGACAATAGCCTTTAATAGAGTATTGTCCTATATATTGAATAGGTGGATAAGCGATCAACCAAATTAAAAAAAAAAAAACACAACTAAAACCCTAAATAACCATGGAACCAAAATCAGTTCCATGTCATAGACCTTTGGGGAAGAATCCAAAACAGAATTCCAATGAAGCCCAGGACAAGCATAATGAGGACAAGTAGCATTTTGGGTCTTGTATCCCATCACCCGGTGAAAAAAAAAACACACATTTATTTGGAAAAGAAAAACATTGAAAGAGAGAAAATGGGTTAAAGGATGAAATACCATATAGAGGTTAAAAGGGCCGGGCAAGTCTTCTCGTGAATATAATTTTTTTTTTTTTTTGTCATGGTTTATACATCCTCGGGTATGGGAGAGTTAATGAGTTAGTAGGTTAGTTCACAAGGAGTTCGAGACTGTCTATAACCCTGAGTCCCACCCTCGCCCCTCTCGGGAGGAGGGTGAGAAGACCAACTTGACAAACTTGGAGGACGAAGAATCTTGTGAATGTGAAAAAGTGTTTACAGCTTGTAGTCCTCCTTAGTCCTTGCATACAAAGTTACAAATGGGGGTGTTTGAGGGGAATGGGAATCCTCGGTCCAGATGGAAGACGAAGACTCTCGTGAATGTGAAAAATGTTCACAGCTTAGTCCTTGTATACAAAGGGGGTGTTTGGGGGGAATGGGAATCCTCGGTCCAGATTTTGCCCACAGAATGACAACAAAACACAATAATGAAGAATTTGATAATCCAAGAGCTGATTGGAGAATAGCTAGGATCTGTCCAACTTTTACCAACAGAGTGACAACAAAACACAATAATGGAGAATTTTTATCTATGTATTCTATCTATAAAAAAAATGTACAACTCCTATATAACAATCTCGGACTCTCTCTCGTGATGAATGTACTATGTATTCTATCTATCAATATAAGGTACTATAGTATATATTGAGCTCATTTACTAGATGACAAACTTTATGATTCCCATTTTACCTATCGTAAGCCAGGACAAGGCACAACGGCAATGGAGCTCTTGTTTATCAAATGAAAATTTTGTCATTTCTTTTCTAAATCAAATTTCCTTGTAATTTGAGATCTATAAATTTGTTTAGAGTTGTAATGCCCCGACTTTTCGGGAGCAAAATAAAATACTTTTTACGAAAATATTTCTAAATAAATAAAATATTTCAGAATAAAGGTTTATCTATGACAATTACAAGATAAATTTATTAATTTAAAATACATTAACTTCAGAGTTGACTCTAAGTTTGACACGAATCCCGAGCATACTCGATCTCCATCCCTGGTATTCCTCTTGTGTCCGACTGCTCCTCCATTGAATCCTGCGCCCTCTGGCAAATTGATCGCCGAAGCAATCGATTTGCCAGGATACAAACGTATCCGTGAGTGATAAACCACCCAGTAGAATAATCCAACCCAACTACCCCTCTTACTATACAGTTAGCACGCAGCAGAATAAATATGGTACGAAGAAGTAAAACAAAGATTTTTCACATAAATTGATTTATTGCTATCCATTATCCTATCGTGCGATCTTAGATCTCCTCCACGGGATCTTTTCTCTCTAACCGCTAGCCATGCTCGGTCCCATGAGATCACTTCCCTTTGCTGTCGCAGATATACTGAGTGTGTGCACCCCAATCACTACAATAAGGGGAAAGCTTATCATGCCTGAATCACAACTAGGGCTCGCTTATCTTATACACCACTTCACAATCATCACATTCATCACTGGGCTTACTTTGTCAGTTTCAATTCATCATTGGGCTTACTTTGCCAATCATCATTCATCACATTCATCATTGGGCTTACATTGCCAGTTTCAATTCATCATTGGACACCCGCCAGGTTTTATCATCAGAAAATATCACTGGATCACCGCCAGGTTTTATCATCACAAACATCGCTGGACCACCGCCAGGTTTTATCATCAGAAAACATCACTGGACCACTGTCAGGTGTTATCATCACAAACATCGCTGGACCACCGCCACATTTTATCATCAGAAAATATCACTGGACGACCGCCAGGTTTTATCTACACAAAATATCGCTAGACCACCTGCCAGGTTTTATCATCAGAAAATATCACTGGATCACCGCCAGATTTTATCATCACAAACATCGCTGGACCACCGCCAGATTTTATCATCAGAAAATATCACTTGACCACCGCCAGGTTTTATCAACACAAAAATATCGCTGGACCACCTGCCAGGTTTTATCATCGTAAAACGTCACTGACCAACCGTCAGGTTTTACTGTTACAAAATATTGCTAGACCTTTGCCTGGTTTTATCATCAGAAAATATCTCTGGCCTTATCCGCCAGGTTTTATCATCACAAAACACCTCTGGACTACCCGCCAGGTTTTATCAAAACATCACTGGACTACCCGCCAGGTTTTAAATCATCACTTGACTCCTACTAGTTTCAATTCATCACTGGGCTTACTTTGCCAGTTTCAAATCATCACATCCAACTCATCACATCTCAAAATCCCGCCTACAGGCATTCTAAAGAAAACAAAACTTTCCAATTCATCCATTACCTAGCATCGACTAGGTGAATTCTATTTGCATACCACCCCATATCTCTAGGGTCCAATCTAGCATTCAAAACAAGTATCGATACAATATACAACCAATCAATAGTAATTAAAACAATTAATAGACAATAAAATCACGCAATTTATTATGAACGGACCGTTGCCCTTAATCTTGTATGGTCACAATGTCAATAATAAAGTAAGAGTTTTAAAAAGAATTAAAAGAAAAATTTTCTGGACTCTTATTAATTAATTCTAAGATAATAGATTAATTATAAACTAATTAAATACATTAATTAGATAAAAATATTGAAATATTTATCATGACCTTAATAAGAGTCCAAAAGGTCATATACAATCAGTTGAGTGCCAAAAGTTGAGTTCGGAGGGTCGCAGGATTAATTTAAATAAAGACGTTAAATAAAGTGGCCGAAAGTGAAGTAAATAGATAATAAATAATTTACAAATTAAAATATGTTACGGTTAACAAAATTTCATCTTCAGAATATAAAGAGTCTAAATAAAATTATTCGGGCATTTATAATAAGGTTATAAGGTCGTAAAGAATTTTTGATCGAAAACGCTATAGAAATAACAATAAATAGTAAATTAAATAAAAAAATATTAATTTAACAAGATATCATCTTTGAGATGCAAGAAGTCTAGGAAAAATTAGTTTGGGTGTTAAAACGTTGTTTGGAAAGTCGCAAAGAGTTTTTGTTAGTAAACTTGATAGATAACTAATAAATAATTCAATAAATAGGTAATTAAATAAAACAAATATGATCTTAACAAGTTATGATCTTTAAGGTGTGAAAAATCTAGGAAAAATAGTTCGGGCATCAAAAATGAGGTTTGGAACGTCGTAAAGTTGTTTCGAAACATTTAAAACAAACTCAATCTACCAGATAAATTAAACTGATATAATTAATACATTTTATACTACGATGATATTATATTGTAAGAAAAAAATATCAAGTTTTTTATAATATTAATATCATAAAGATTGTAAAATAAATATCATAAGGGTCGTCTACTTCATAAATAATTACAAATAAAGTGTCGGGTATAAAAATAATATCATATTGGTGAATACGGCAGAAAACACGCATTAAACCATTTTTTTTTTCGTTCGGGACATAGGGTTAAGCATATAAACACTTAATATACTTAGAAAAGAGGTTGGATATGATTATAGTACCTCGAATCGGATCGAATTGGTTTTAAAACAAATCTTGAATTTTGGAAAGATGAATTCGGGTCTTTGATCGAGAGACTTTGGGATCGGATTGAGGCTTGTTTGGGGATGCTCTGGGTTGTAGGAGTTGATCGGGATGGTTGAATTGAGTTTCGGTTGGACGTAACTATAAAACCCACTTTTCTCTCTCTTTCTTTCTCTCTCTAAAACTCCATGGATTGGAGCTTGGTTTTCTGTGGTTTTTCTCTCTCTTTTGGACTGGTGGGCGCGTGGGGAATATTGTGGTGTAAATTTCATGGGTCAATGGGGAGGGGTTATATAGGTGATTTTGGAAGAGGTTGGATAAGAGTGAATTTAATGGGATTGGGTTCATGGGATTTCGAATGGACGAATTGGGCTTGATTTTAGGGATATGGAGGAAGTAGAGACTAAGTAGGAGACGGAAGGAGTTTGAGGTGAGGGAGGAGAAGGAGTGTGCATGCATGCATGTATGTGTAGAAAAAATTTAAAAAGAATGCATGTATATATTGCATGCATAATTGTATTTTAAAAAAAAGAATTGCATTAAGGAAAATAATTCTAATAATATTATATTTAGAAAAAAAATTGGGTCAAAAATCCGGGTCGTTACAAGAGTCCCTGTGAAAAATAAGTTTCATCGGATACCAGTAAAGGGTTTAAGATACATCCAACTTTCTTTTAGAATTTAGGTTTGAATTCTGAAATAAAGTTGGATGTATCTTAAATGCTCTTATCAATATCCAAATAAACTTAATTTTTACAGGGACCCTAAATAAAGTATTTTAATTGAAAAAGATGAGTGGCTCTGATCATTTTTTGGAACCCGTCCAAACCATCTGCCTGAATTTTGAAACAAAATTGGATGTATCTTAAATGCTCTTACTAGTATCCAAATAAACTTAATGTTTATAGGGACTATAAACAAAGTACTTAAAATTAAAATTAGCGGCTCCGATCATTTTTTTTAGAACCCTTCCAAACCATCTATGTTGCTACATCTATACCGGTAGCATCTCTTTGTATAAAAGTACTCTCATGAATGTACGATAGAAGATGAGGTAATTTTGAACCCTGCTATTGGTACCAACCAATAGCATACCGATGGGTTACCGGCGGGCACGCGGGGCCTTTTCTAGATTTCTCACGGATGATTTGAGCCGTTCAATAATTTTTTTAAAAATTGAGTGGGTCTATTAAAAACCAGTTCAATCCGATATGTATAGATTCTCGATCCAATCTTTCATTCAGACTTCGAATCTGAAATGTGAATGAAAAAATAGAAGATTGGATTGAGCATTTAGACATATCAGATTGACTGCTGATTGTTAACTGGCCCACTTGGGTTTATTTTTTTTAAATCATTGAATGACTCAGATTATCCATGCGGGAAATAGAGTGGGCCCTGGGTGCTCATCGGTTCCCTATCGGTATGGGAGTGATCAGTCTCTGGCCTTGGCTTTATCACTACAAAAGTCTCATGAATATACTATAGAAATTATGCATCTTTATATAAAAATTCTCTCATAAATGTATTATAGAATATGAGGTACGGTAAAAGATAAAAGTCTCGTGAAGACGGAGTTCCTTTTTCTTTTCTTTTTTTGTTTGTTTGAATTAACGGAGTTTGGTGCTGCTGTTAAGCTTATGTTTGCGTGTAGGAATAAAACGTCATTTCAATAATGAAGGAGTAAAACTACATCGTTCCAATATTTCCCTAGCCTTTTTCTCTTTATCTTTATCTTTATTCAAAATAGAAGAAGAAGAAGATATATTTCTCTTGATTGATTGAACGAATGCCCTACAATAAAAGTAGACTTCTATATAAAATGAATAATCTACTCTTTTCTTTGATATGTGTCAATCACGAATTTGAACAATAACATAATATTTTATTAAAGGAACGGGAGGGTCTTGTCCTGGTGAATACCGGATCTTTCTTGATCCGTTTTGATGATCAAGGTTGTTATTTTAGACTTGAGAACATTAGGCACGTCAAATTGCTCATGTTAATAAGAAAACCGTTTATAATATAATTTCAAAACACGTTTATTTGAAGAAAAAAAATAGAAAGAGAGAAACTTGGGGGTAGAAGATGAAGTACTATAGTATACAAAGGTTAAAAGGGGTAAGTTTTCTCGTGAATGTTAAAATGGGTGGAGGACGAAGAATCTTATGAATGTGAAAAGTATTCACAACTTGCACTCTTTGCATACAAATGAGGGTGTTAGGCGGAATGGGAATCCCCCGTCCAGATTTTGCCTCTCTAGATCTGTCCAACTTTTACACACTAGATGACAATACAACACAATAATAAAAAATTTGATTATCCAACGATTGACTGGAGGATAGCCCTGCTGCCCCATCCCCCCTCAAATATTACTGAAACCACGTACTATTTTGTTTCTTTCTACTATTTCTCTTGATTGAACAAACTAAGGGTGAAAGAGAAACTGACTGATAAAAAAATCGACCGATTAGTTCAATTTTCGGTCTAGGTAAAGGTGGGTTTGGTCGGCTTTGGTTTGGACCGAATCGAACCGATTAATTTTCGGTTTGGTCTCGATTACCAGAAAATTTCTCTGAACCGAACCGATATCCCCAAAACCATACTGATTTGGACCAATCAATCTTGGTATGTGGAATTACCCTCTTGCCCTCCCTCAAAAAATCAAAGTCATCCATCTTAAACCCAAAATGAATAACAAATCCCAGTCATCCATCTCAATCTCAATCGTCCATTTCAATAATAATGCAAACCAAAAACCCCAAAAAAAACGACCGGACCGAACCACCTCGAACCGATTTCGATCATTGTTTTTTTCGGTCAAAGCTGCTTCTTGGCTACATTATCCAAAACCGATTGGTTCAGTTTCAAACACCCCAAAAATCAATGAACCAAACCGAAAACCAAAACTAGACCAAATTGGTGACTTAGTTTTGATTTCTAGAGGTAAAAGGTTTAGTAAGGTTTGAGTTTATGCCAAACTGAAATGGTTTAGGAAGGTTTAGTTAGGTGTCAAAGCCTCACATGCTACTTGTCAATGTCCAACGATCACAGTAGTTCTACAATAGGCAATGCTTCCCACAGAGACCAACCGATGCCAACCTAGTGGTTTTTTTTGCACCTTCGGTAGAGAGCACTATGTGCAAGGGAAATACCTCATGCAACTAGATGGCCCAAAAGCCAACTACAATGCAGAATTGATAGTGAAAATGCAAAATCACATCGGCACCATGGTTATTGAACTATGAATTATTAACAGCAAAGAAACCACCACCGCGAATGTTGATCTACCCACCCCCAACATACAGAAAATAAAAACTGACAACTTGTAACAAAACATAGAAAACTTCAATTCATGCATCTCAATAAATCACAACTTCAGCCGGTGGTGGCCAACAAATAGCGCCCCCGCATCAATCAAGCCACTTGATCGATACCACCTGAACCAGCAAGAAAAGAACAAAACAGGGAACCCCAAATGAAAGCACAAGACATTTGCGCAAAAGTCAGACCCGAGATGGCCGATCAAACCGGATGGAAAAGGGGAGAATGAAGAGAGAAAATATGGAAGGGGAAAGGACAAAGAAAGTTTCGAATGGTCAGGGTGGGGAAAGCTGGAAGGGGGAGGGGGGTGATCGAAGCAAAAGGACTACCTGACAACCTGTTGAACCGGGAAAGGGAGATGGAGCCGTGGAGGTTGATACGTGGACGAGAGGAGCGGCTGTCACCAGATCATTAAAGACTACAGCTGCAGAGGACCGGAGCTGAGGGATGGAGGAATGCTTATTTGGAGGGGTTGGGTTCACAGTGGAAGGGCGGTGTAGCAGGTGGAGAGGGAGGATGTTTATTTGGAGGGGGTTGGTTTAGGGTGGAAGGGCGGTGTAGCTCGCCTCCCCCTCAAAACCTAGACCAGTGTTGAAAACTTCCTGTGTCAGCTGAGTTTCTCTCTAGAACACACAATATTTGCCAATAACGTTGCCACAGTGCTGCCACATTCTACTCACAATATTTGGAACACAATAACACTATGGCGACAAACGAGCCCATAACTTACGACAAAGTTAAAAAGTAATTGCGCTTTCAATCCAAAGATAGTAACAAGAGTTCCATTAACATAACTACAAAACTACATGAGCGTATTACTACATTGCTGTGGCCGCTATGTCTCTTCCCCCGAGACCTGCAAATAGCACAGGAGATTGGTAAGTTCAACAAACACCGCGAAACTACTGTGATGTCTCTTCGGGACCTGCAAAATAGCCTAAGAGATTGATAAGTTTTAAAAACACAAAAAAAAAAAAAAAACATTAAAAGTCTGTAAACAATTAGGATATTCTATTCAGAAGCCCACATGATTTACTATATCCTCGAGAATTTTCACACACACACTCCAACCACACAATTTCCATTTTTTTAAGCAAACACTCAATGTTGTACACCATTATCAATGTTGATGAACATTACAGTTATTGCTACTTCCTTTTAAGCTTCCTAAAACTCAATCAACTGCATCACTAAATAATCATTGCTTTACACTTTTTTACACATACAGGCAACCTAAATTCATTCCCACCTTGCAGTTTTATTAACTCCTTCACAAAAACATGGCTTCAAAAGAGTCTCTATCCATTGTACAGCTACAAAAGAGTCGTTTTGCATTCAGAAGATTCTACATATACCAAAATCAATGATTTCAATGAACTCTCCACAGTAGTTTAGCTCGCACGAGACTGTCCTTAGGTAACACACCACAAGGACAACAAAGGAAGTTCGACTTTTTTTCTTTCCAAGCCTATGATCTTGTGCTCTTTTCGCTGGTAGAGACTTTGATTGCCATATAGTAAAATGACGATATCATTTACCAAAATCAATGGTTTCAATGAACTCTCTACAGTAGTTTAGCTCGCACAAGACTGACCTTAGGTAGCACAACAAAATGAAAACAAAGGAAGTTTGACTTTGTTTTTCCTTATCTTGTGCTCTTTCCGTAGGTAGAGTATTTGGTTGCTCATATAGTAAATGATGATATGATTTCGTTTTAAATGATGTCTCTTAAGTAATAAGCACATTGCAGTTGAATTAAATGACACATCATTGGAACAAATTTGGCAGTTAAGTTGAGATAAATTGGGTTTTTTCCCTCAACTAGGCATCTAATTGACTCATAAACCCTAAAAATGCTACAATAGTTGCGGTGATTGCAAGTAAATAAATGCCAATGGTGTTCTATGTACATATACATTTTGTTTTTCCTTTCTCTAAGTCGGTGAAAATAGGAGCAAGGGGAAATAACACAAAAGAACAAAGATAGCAAGACAATGGAAAGTTATCCAAGGAAAAATGATGGCAGACAGTCATACAACCCTCTTATTAAATTCATCCCCCGAGTCAATGAACCTGCTTCGGTTTCCAGTACTGCTTCCATTACTAATACGTTAGTGGGCTCTCCATGAAAATCCAAACCAAAGGATTTCACAACTAACCTTACCCTTTTCCACCAACATTTTGTGCTGCCAAAGGCAGAGCCTCAATTGGAGTTTGTGAAGAAAATGGACGAGGATGGAATGGAACTTTTTGTCTGATTACCCGACTATTAATGATCACTTGCTGAGGACAACCAAAAGTGTGTTGATTTCACTCATGTTATCTATGCACATGGATGGTAATTCAAGCAGTCGCATTCGATTCTTAAGTTTTTGTGTTTACATTTAGCCTAGTCACCTAATTCACAATCATATACTTCTGTTTTTCCAAGAATCATCTATTTCCTTCCTTTGGTGTTATGTTTGGTATCTTCATTGGTTCGTTTCACTTTTTCCAGAGTCATTACATCATTGATGCTCGTTCCCCATAAAAGAAACAAGGGGAAAAAATACCATCAGGTGCATGAGAGCTTATTGATGATTTTATGATGCTTTAATAGTGATACTGTTATGTATAGATTATGATCTCGCTACAAAATTTGTGTGCCTCAACTTCTAGTTCATAGAATTGCATTGAAACTCTAATATCAAAAAATACTAGCTGACATTATACCAAACAGAAGATAGGCAAGTGAATTTCTAATACACAGAAACATCAAATCCTTTCACCACAGTAACAATATGTTGAGATCCTCTTCTTTGTTACCGCCTAAATGTTCCAGAATATAGTGGTTCACTGAGAAACAATTGCTTGTGAAATCAGCCAAAAAAAAGGGGGAAGGGGGGTGGGGGGGATGATCTTTGCATCGAGAATTATGATTGCTTCAAAATTTACAACACAAATCATATTGGAAGGAACGTGAAAGACGACACACAAAACGTCAATCTTTGCAAACAAATCTACCATATGTTCATAGTCCACATATATAACTTTGGGTTTTCATGGTTTGGAATAACATGCAAGGAGGAATAACCAAACCAAATTGCTGAAGTATACTTACGGCCATTATGACAAACTGGGCATAGGCATGTATTTTATGGAAAGGGAAACTCAAGATAAACAATGGCACAGGAACACAGAATATAATTACCAAAGGTGACAAATGTAAACACTAGACATCGGATGGGAAAACAATTTTGATATGCTGAACGAATCCAGGTTCTCTTCCTACCATTTGTCAACAACACTAGCGTGGCATTTTATCTGGTTTGAGGATAAAGTCAAAAGAAACATTATTCAGAAAGCAAATGGTATGACATGCTGGCAACTTTGTTAAGCAAAACAATTTTTCCTTTCCAGCTTCCATCAAACCGACAGCTGATTTTCACTTTGTGAAAGGTGCAACAGTGCAGTGAACAAAGAAAAAGCCCAATAACATGGAAAGCGAGAAAACAAGTTAAGGGACCAACTAGTGGTCAAGAGCCATGACATGAATTCGAAAGCAGCATAAAAGCAAAAAAAAAAAACAAAACCTGAAACAATTAGTACCTCCGGGTGGTTTGATACTTGTTCAACCCTGCAAAAGATGACCTTAGTGTTGTCCATAAATTTAGTCACACGAGCTTGGAAGTTCCGTGGAGGAGAACAAGTTGTGTCGTCCTTGGCCTGGAAGGTAATGTTATATGCACTAACTCTATCCCACCTCATATTGGCTTTGATGACCTTGACAAACTGGTACGACGTGTTCTACAATTTAACGAGCTAAGTTACAACTAATAACAAGAAACATAGTCAAAAACATGAAGGACATTAATGAACCAAAGAGCGCGCATATACATTTTGGTCGTTGTAGTGTTTCATAGCTAAGTCTGCCATATCTTCCAAGCCCTTCAGCTGTTCCATCTAAACTGGCTTGAGGATACCAGGGATAGCAATCTCAGGGGGAACGTAAGGACAATCAAAACCCTGTACATATGTATAGGAAACAATGAAAATTAGAGATCCTATTGAACATACACATATTGGACACGTATGTGTACATACATCACTCTCGAAGACGATCTTGTTGTAAATCTCCCTCTCCTCCTTGGTGAAGTTACGAACTCTAATCCGTGGTACTTCAGGAGAAGGCAGTACATATGGCACAATGGAAAAACGAGGCTTCATGGTCGGCTGTTCTTCTCCTTCTCCATGCTCCTCCTCCTCATCCTGCTGTTGGGAAGTGTGGGGAGGATACCAACCAAGGGCTCGTGCTCTTGCTACTCTAAAATTCAAATTCCGTTCAAGGCCCTCCAACCAACTCTAGATGAAAAGGGGACAATTAGTTTGATCAAACATAAACCACAAAGCCCATATTCTTGATTTAACATTGCGGACTTTATTTAGGTCTACAGAGGAAATTCCAATAAATATACTATCTATCGACTTGATTCTCAAAGAATATACAATTTCAGTCCTCCACCAAACCCTAGATGAAAAAGGGGACGATTAATAATATAAGAAATTGACCCCATATTCTTTCTTAATAATAGTAATAGATTCACAATTTGTATACCTTGGGAGGTTTGTTTGGGTAGTCGGGCAAGTTGTTGTAGGCTTCGATCATCGGATCCACATCGATATAGGCTCCGTAGAAAGCATACGGCGAGTAAGACGACGACGACGACGACAGAGGTTCGGGAGGGAGAAGGGATCGATAAGAAAGTGGATCGGTTTCTGGGGTGGTACTTGGAGGCGGTGGGTTGTTTGCGGTGGTGATCGGTGGTACATCTTCTTCGTATACCTCATTGAATAGCGGTCCGGACACAATACGACCGGTAGGCACGTAAAACGGGAGTTCCGAAGCGTACGCCGGCATGTTTGCGGTGGTGGAGCTCGGTGGTACATCGGATGCCTTCTCGAATAGCGTTCCGGACATAATAGGACCAGTAGGCACGTAAAACGGGAGTTCTGAAGCGTACGCCGCCTTCGCCATAGATCCTCGTGATCGAGAGTGAGAGAGTTAATTCGGAGAATTTGAAGAAGATGAATTTGCTCAAATGTCCTCTAGCTCTATCAGATATGGTTGCGTGAGAAAATTAGACATGAGAAAATATTTGTTTACAGAGCAACGAGCACAACCTCGGCGGTATAAAAGTGTTTTGAATGGCTTAAATTTTAAAAAAATTATTTGCACAAATAGGTTTTTTAAAAATTCGGATTATTGATTATCAAAACGGATGATTAAAATTGCACAGCTCTATAAATACGTTGTTTACAGTTGCTCGAGAAATAAGTTTCTCTCATTAGACATAGTAGACATATATCCCCGTGGCCCTGTTTACATCTCACTATTTAAGTGTCGTTTGATTAAATATTAAAAAAATGATAATGCTAAAACTGTTTTTATTGACGTTAAAATTTTAGTAAACAAAAGGCTTGTACCATGTGTAATGTGCAAGACTTTTATACACCGATTTTGAGATGAAAAAAAAATCATTTGATAAACATATTAATCATTGAATTAAAACAAAAGGTGAATTAATTTTATTTCCATTAGTTATGGTGATTATTTTTTACTTTCACGAATAGTTACCATGTATTGTAGTTGTGGTGGAGTAGTGATTGTGGTTGCGTGATGATAAAGTGGTGATTGTGGTCGTGGCGTGATGATTGTGAATATACAATTTTGCGGGTCTTACAAGATAAACGATTCCGATTTTTACAATGAACGCACCACAATAGGTGGTGAAAATTTGGTATTTTCTACCTATAGTGGAAAGAGGCAATCCTCCTTAGTCCTTGCATACAAAATTACAAATGGGGTGTCTGAGAGGAATGGGAATCATCAGTCCAGATGGAGGATGAAGAATTTCATGAATGTGAAAAGTGTTCACAACTTGCGGTCCTTCTTAGTCCTTGCATATAAATGGGGGTGTTTGGGGGAATGCGAATCATCGGTCCAGATTTTGCCCACAAAGTGACAACAAAACACAATAATAAAGAATTTTATGATCCAAGGGCTGATTGGAGAATAGCTAGGATTTGTCCAACTTTTACTAACAGAGTGACAACACAACACAATAATGGAAAATTTGATAATCCAAGGGTTGATTGGAGAATAGCTAGAGAACTGTCCAACTTTTACCTACAGAGTGACAACACAACAGAATAATGAAGAATTTGATGATCCAATGGCTAATTGGAGAATAGCTAGAGATCTGTCCAACTTTACCCACAGAGTGATAACACAACAGAATAATGAAGAATTTGATGATTCAATGGTTGATTGGAGAATAGCTAGAGATTTGTTCAATTTTTACCCACAGAGTGACAACACAACATAATAATGAAAAATTTGATGATCCAATGACATTGAAGAATAGCCCAGCTGCCCTTCCCCTCTCAAACATTACTTAAACCATTTGGTTTAACCACGTACTATTGTTTACCAAAACAAAAAACCACGTAGTACTACTTTGTTTCTTCTACTATTTCTCTTGAACAAACTAGAGGCAAAAGAGAAACCGGATCAAAAAAAATCAACCGATCAATTTGATTTTCTGTTGGGGTAAAGGCGGATTTGGTCGCCTTCAGTTTGGACCGAACCTAACCAATTAATTTTCGGTTTGGTCTCGGCTACCTGGAAATTTCTCTAAACCGAACCGATATACCAAAAACCATAACTATTTGGACCAATCAATCCAAGTCATCCATCTTAAACCCAAAAAGAATAACAAATCTCAGTCATCCATCTCAATCTCAACAGTCTATTTCAATATGAACGCCGGACCAAAAAATCTGATAAAATCGACCGGACCGAACCATCTTGAACCGATTTCATTCATTGTTTTTATCGGTCGGAGTTGGTTCCAGGCTACATTATCCCGAACCAATCGATTCGATTTCGATCACCTCAAAAACTGAACCAACCGATTTTCACCCCTAGAATGAGCGGCTTACATTTTTATCTTTTAAAAACTAGACTTCTGTAAAATGAATAATCTACTCTTTTCTTTGAAAAAAATAATCTGTGTCAATCACAACTTGAGCAATAGCACAATAATCTATTAAAGGGACTAGAGGGGAGTTCGGATGAATACCTGGCCTTCCCGAATCAGTTTTAATGATCGAGACCCTTCGCATTTTAGACCTCATTGAAAACATTAGACACATTAAAATCCATGTTAATCGGATATCATGTAATAAGTTTTCAAAACACATTTCTCTCTTTTATCCAGCGTTGCAATATTTTCTAAACCTATTTTTCTTGAGATAAATGTATTCTGAAACTATATTATAACGATATCTTATTATCATGAATTTTGACATGCCTAATATTCTCAACAAGATTTAAATCATAAACAGTCCTATTTACCAAAAAAAATTTATAAACAGTCTCGATCATCAAAACTGACCCAAAAATGGCCCACAAAGTATCATCCAGTCCCTTTAAAGGATCTTATTCCTTGCAATAAGACACAATTACTTTTTGCAAAACTCTGCCCCTAGGGTACCCTAGGTAACATAAAATTTGACCAGCAGAACTCGCGGAAAATAAATAAACTCAAAAAACCCAAACAGAATCAAATATCCAAACACCCAAAATAATAAAATATATATACTACTGTAACATCTACAAAGTTCCAAGGCAAAAGGGTAAACAAAAACAAAAGTCATTTCATTTATAAAGCAATAAAACAAAATAGATAATTAGGCAAGGAACAACCACATGGTAATGGTATCAACAGCATCATTCGCTGACAACGTTTCTTTTTTAAAATCATTGTAGAATCCAGAGTAGGTCCCGTGTGCCCATCAGCATCCTGTTGGTATGGAGATGGTCGGTGCCCTTAGCTTTGTTGCTGGAAAAGTCTCGTGAATGTACTATAGAAGATGTATCTCTTTGTATAAAAATACTCTCGTGAATGTACCATAGATGAGATACTGTAAAAGGTTTTCACCTATCAAAGGAATTTCTATAATTTTGGCAAAAAAAAAACTAATAAGAATATAATAAACAATGAAACAAAGGGTCCTCCCCTCCCTATACTGTAAAAGGCAAACGTCTCGGACTCTCATGAATGTACTATATATTTTGTACTATATAATTTATAAGGTATTATATAAAAGTCTCGGACTCTTGTGAATGTACTATATATTCTATAAGGTACTATATAAAAGTCTCGGATTCTCGTGAATGTACTATATATTTTATCGGCAATCATACAACCACCGCATGACATGTGCAGCCTACTCTAGACCTAGCAAAGATGATCCAAGCTGTTCAATAATTTTTTTTAAAAAAACCAGAGTGGTATTCGTGAAAAATCAGCTCTATCCGATATGTGTAGGCGCTCGATCCAATCTTCCTATTTTTTAAAAATCCGAAGAAAAACAATAAACTCAAAAAACCCAAACAGAATCAAATATCCAAGCACCCAAATATATATAACATCTACAAAGTTTCAAGGCAAAAGGCAAAAACAATGTCAAGATATCCCTTCCTTGCGGAATACACGAGCCAAAGCAGTGTTCCGAACGAGGGCATTATTTATGCAGTAGTCTTGATAATGTGGCATTAAAATGGTATACGTAGGAATGTCATTTCATTTCTAAAGCAGTAAAACACAATAGATAATTATGCAAGGAACAACCGCACAGTAACGTTATCAACAACATCATCCACCGACAACGTTTCTTTTTTTAAATTATTGAACGGCTCTGATTATTCATGCGGGACCGGAGTAGGCCCCATGTGCCCATCAGTACCCTATCGTTATCAACAGCATCATCACTGACAATGTTTCTTCCATCTCCCATATGCGCCATACTCCATTTTACGTCCTGGGAATGGGAGATGGTAATCTGACCCCGAAGACATTCATGAAAAAAAAAAAACAGCGGAGGGGCAGGCATGGGGAAGTAGAATCAAAATTCCTCGCAATGAAAATAACCAAGTCACAACGATTTACCATGAAAAAGTGGGCCCTCCGTGCCCATTGGTACCCTATCTGTATGGGGGTGGTCAGTCTCCTTAGCTTTATCGCTACAAAAGTCTCGTGGATGTACTATAGAAATTATGCATCTCTCTGTATAAAAATACTCTCGTGAATGTATTATAGAATATGAGGTAATATAAAAGATACAAGTCTCGGACTCTCGTGAATGTACCATATATTCTATAAGCTACGTTATAAAATCCTCGCGACAAAACCTAAGTAGACAGAGTTTCTCCTTTATATATATGAGTTCTTTTCAGGTCCGGACGCCTTACGGTTCAGACCTCCCATTTTCCGATTGATTTTCGATGATCACAGCCGCTCAATGTGATCAGAACGTGATTTTAAGGGTACTCGCGAGAAATCAGCAAAAAAAATGATCGGGAAGGGCTTGATCAGAACAGTTTTTATTGAACGGATCAGTAAAAAACTACTCGGATCAAACCCTTCCCGATCATTTTTTTTGCTGATTTCTCGCGGGTACCCTTAAAATCACGTTCCAAACACATTGAGCGGCTCGAATCATTACAAATCGATCGGGAAAGGGAGGTCCAGACGATGTGGACCGTAAGAGGTGTGGACGTGAAAACAATTGTGTGTGTGTGTGTGTGTATATACACAGTCGGTCTCAAACAAGGGAGTCCGCATTTTAACTAAAATGCGGACTCCCTCATTTCTCCCATTTCCCGATCGAATTTTGATGATCCGAGCTGCTCAATATATATACATATATGGAGTTTGGTCCTGCTGTTAAGCTTTATGTTTGTGTGGAGGAGTAAAACTTGACTAGATATCAAAACCAGTGTCAAGATAAATTTCTCTTTTTTCTCTTCAGTTCCAAAAAAAGAAGGTATATTTCTCTTGATTGATTGAACGAATGCACTACATTTATTTTTTTTAAACTAGACTTTTGAGGAAACACAAACTTATATTCATAACTCAACAGTAAAAACTAGACTTCAATAAAATGAATAATATACTCCTTTCTTTGGAAAAAAAAGTGAGTCTCATCAATCACAAACTTGAGCAATAGCACAATACTCTACTAAAGGGACTGGAGGGTCTTGTCCAGGTGAATACCGGGCCTTCCCAGATCCGTTTTGATGGTCAAGACCATTGGTATTTTAGACCTCGTTGAAAACATTAGGCACATCAAAATTCATATTAATTAGATGTCATTTAATACGTTTTCAAAACACATTTATCTCACCCCAAAATAGATTTTTATCCAGTTTTGCAATATTTCCTAAACCTATTTTTTTGAGATAAATGTGTTTTGAAACCATATTATAAACAGTATCCTATTAACATGAATTTTGACGTGCCTAACGTTCTCAACGAGGTTCACAGTATCCTGCATAAATCATCAGAACTTAAGTTGTAAAGTCACACCAGCAGAAGGCATCACGGCCAAATAAACTCAAAAAACCCAAACAGAATCAAATATCCAAACACCCAAAATATACTTATATAACATCTACAAAGTTTTCAATGCAGAAGGCAAAAACAGAGTCAAGATATCTCTCCCTCACAGAATATAAGCCAAAACAGTTTTCCGATCGAGCGCAATTTATGCAGTAGTCTTGATAATGGCCATTAAAATGGTATACACATAGGAATGTCATTTCATTTATAAAGCAGTAAACACAATAGATAATAAGGCACAGAACAACCGCATAGTAACGGTATCAACAGCATCATCCACCAAAGACGTTTCTTCCAGTTCCCATCTGCGCCATACTCCATTTTACCTCCTGAGAATGAGAGGTAATCCGACCCCAAAGACATTCATGAAAAAATAATAGCTGAGGGGCAGGCACGGGGAAGTAGAATCAAAATTCCCCGCAAGGAAATAACCAAGTCACAACGATTTACCATGAAAAATAGAAGACAGCAATGATCCCTCCAAAATCATACATACATCCCAAGAATGTCTCGCTACTAGCCTTCGCCATGAGAGCCCTTTTTTTTAACTTCTTATAGGTAGTACTCTTATTTTTTTTTTAAACTTTTCCCAATTTTATTTCCGGTTCGTAATTTTGTTTGTCTATTTGCCCCATGAGTGACACCAGAACTAGACCAAGACCCCTAATCTCCAGAAGTATTATTCAAAATATTCACTGTCGTTGAGCGCTTCCTTCCCTCCTTCCATCCCTCCGAAGAATTTTCAAAAGCTCAATACTCATTTACTTCTTGCTGAATAAGACGGCTCGCCAGCTTGAAAAGCAGCTTGGCCTATCCCCTCACCACTGGATCGTTGAGACTGGTTATTCAATTCCCCGGATGATGATCTACTTAGAAATCCCTCCTCCTGACCTTGTTTGTTCATGTTCTCATCTAGCGACATACTCTGGATGTTCGCTGCAAGTATATCATGACTTGACCTTCCTAGTGATTGAGGACTCGAGACATTCGGAAACTGAGCAGAAGGCATGATCCATCTCCACCAATCATCACGCTTTCGTACTCTCTCATCCTGCAAAACAAGGAACCCATGCGAGGTGAATAAGAAGTTTGTCACCCTAAGGCCTAGTTCAGTTCCTGGGAAAGGAAAGAAAAATATGGAAGTATACTTCGCTTCCTTTTCTTCTTGTTTGCCACTCCTATCTTTAACTTTTCCAACTATGAAGTTCTCCTTTAATACTTGTCCCGTAAGAAGTACAAGATTTTGCAAGAATCTTACTTTTAAACATAGTTCCCTACACAATTAAACTACTTATTAATTATCTCACAAATCCTTCTATCAAATGAACACGTGCAGGGAAACATCATCTCTTTTCCTTTCAACTTCACTGTATTTTCTCGGAAATAATTTCCTGCACCAAATTCATCTAAAAAAACGAGGCCCCAAACAGCAAAAAATAAGAAATCAACAATAAACTTGCTATCACAATTGGCTGACTGAGGGCGCTCAGAAAGGGAAGCAGAATGCTGCAAATATCCCAAATTAGTAACTTTGATAAAGCAAGCTGAATGGCTTGTTTAACAGGTGCAAGAATAAGAGTATACTGGGTGGGAAACTCTGATGCTATATTTACCCACTACCAAGCAGAGGTGAGTCATCCAGAGGCCCCAAGCGACTAAGGTGGCTTAGGAAACAAAGTAGCACCAAAACTAAGAATAAAACTGAAACTGAAGCTTTCGTAAAGAGAATCCTGTGTATATTTGAAAATACCTTCACTTCCACAATATTTGAATAGCGCAAAGCATCCAATATAAGCGGGATACTGTCTGTCAGAAGCTTAACCTGCAATAGGAGCCCAGGAGGGCAGCATTAAAAGGTATAGAAGAAATTTTCTCTTGAGCCAAGCTTTTAGGTAAAATAACTGTAGTATCACCAAAAGCGGAGGAATAAACTTCTTCTGAATCAAATCTGAAAAGAGAATTTGCTCTAGAAGCCAAACATGCTCTAGGTTTGCATATTTGTATTATCACCAAATTTCATTTTGGAAAAAGAACATGTAAATAAGCTGTCGGTGAAAGACTAAAAGATACACAAGCTATCAAAAATCAGCAAACAAGAAAAAGAGGAAAGAGGGGTTAAAAGCCACTTTCAAAATGCTTAAAGTGCAAGTTCCTCTTAAGTGTTCCAATTTTCTTACCAGGAGAAATTGAGTTATGCCACTTATTTGCAATTCACTTGCCAATAGAGCACCAAATGGCATGACACTTCAACTTTCATAAATACATAATACATATATCGATACATGTGGAAACCCAGCACTCAAGATAGCTATCTGAACAATCTCATTGAAAGGTATCCTAAGATGCAGTCGGAGAGCACTACAATGTTTTATTGAAAAATGAAAAACGTACAGGGATCGGGATTGGGATGATTAAAGTACAAGGGAAGATCCATCTTACTTTCTTAACAAACAAGCGCCAAGAAATTACAGCAGACATCGGTGGCAGAGAGAATGAAAAGGCGGTCAAGGACAGGATGCATCATACGAATACAATGAAGAATGCATTCAACTTCCGTTCTAACAAAAAGTGGCAATGAAAATGACAGAGGCTTTTATCTATAAGCACTGGAAATTGGAATTAATTTGTTCACTGGCTGTAACCAGAACTGTAAGGTAATGCTCTGACATACAAACTTAGGGCCTCACCTCAATCAATTTCAACTGAATCAACTCCCTCACCTCAATCAATTTCAACTGAATCAACTAAAAACTGTATTCAACTACTTAAAAATTCTGGACAGAAGGAAAGAAGGCAGGGCCTAAGAAAAATTAAATACTAACAAGAAAACTCATTTTCCCAAACTTCTTTCACAAGGCTATGAAGCCCCCTTCCTTCAGCTGGATCATATTCTGCGTAATCGTTTACTAAATCGATTAACCTGGACTTGCAACTACGATGACTTATACTTCTCTGGCTACTTGTGCTGTGAATCACCTACACCAGGGCCAGTCCTGAAAGGCATTTGAATTCCCAGACAACTCACATTCATTTCAGAAATAAGAATGCCACCCTAATCTAACTATCCTGGCCTATTTGTTGGTGAAAGGGTTCCGGCTGGTGAAGTGTCCTGCCCTTTGGCCTTGATTCCAGTCTCAATGTCTCCCATGACAGCAAGTACTTCAACTTTAAACTGGAAGAGAAGGGCGGCTAGCAAACTAAAATGTTGCTTTTACCCCACTCTCATTACATACATGCACACTTAGTAGGAAGAGTATCTTGCTTCTTTCATACTTGAGATGAGTCATGAGTGAGTGGATTAGTTGGTGTAAAGAATAACGGATCATTACAACCTGAGGCAATACCTAGCTAATATTGTGCCAGTGGAAAATTATTTCCACCATACATTCGAAACTCATTTTACAACTACCGACCAATGACCTTGGTGCACTACAAACTATATTGCATTAACCCATGTTAACTTGTAAATTGCAAAGTACCCAACAAGTACCCATGTTGGGGACTCAACAATTACTCCCTTTGTTCCTTTTTTACGGTCCAGTCCAGTAATCCACTTTCGGTTGTCCCCTAATAATAGTCCATTTTGAAAGTTTGTGGGCAAAAGTTGATACATTTGCCATGTCGCCATGAGTAGATTCCAAAGAAATCCATAAAAAGTGTAATAATGATGTCTCCATAAAGGGAAATAATAAAAAGTTACAAAGTTTGACACAAAGAAAGGGACGGAGGGAGTATTAGTTAAGAATATGTGATTGTGTCCGATAAGTCTAGTTGGAATGCATCCCAACCAAAAAAAAAAAAAAAATTAAGTAGTGAACTGGAGTTCATCATAAAACTAATTTTTATGGCTCATTACTATGTCAGCATTCGTGCTCTCCTACACTATCCTCACAATCATGCATCATTAAGTTCCACTCTTCATCCATTGCTTTATTAGATCAATTGATACATCAAATGCTGAAAATTTTGTCATTTTGAAGTTTCAGTCAACCCACAATAATTCCCAGCATCAGTTTGAATGAAAATGTACTTTTGCAAAATTCAGTGCATCATTTGCTATGTAAGGAGTATCTGAGACAGAGAAACAAGCCATTTTCATTATATTCAACCAGGAGAAATTTCTTTCTTCATGGATCACAATCATGAAACCTCTCTATAAAAGGAAGCAACATCCGTTTCCCTCCCACCCCGCATCCTGGCCATTTAGGGGCAGTGTTGGATTACTTGAGGAGAGAATTATGTGGACATCCTTCTTCATAGGGAGCTACAGGATTAGGAAATGGCAGAGATGTTGGCCCTTCCAGAGAGGTTGTATGGGGTGCCTACTCTTGGTTTAGGTCAGGAGAATTGGAGAAGGAACCTTAATCCTTGGCTGCTTTCCAAAAGAAATCTCTCTATCGGGATTTGGGAGGTGGAAATAACCATGACGGTTCACCATCATGATTCGAAGGATCCAATACTAATTGCATCAACTGTAGACACAGATAAACTGAGCCATTCTCAGTATACAGTACAGATTCTCTCATCCTTAGTTGCATGATGTGGGAGCGGGTGCGGGAGAGGAAGCAGAGGCGGGAGCAGGGGAGTACATAAGCTCCCAAGGTTGGGAGCGTGTACATATACTATGAAAATAATGTAGCATAGAGTATTCACTTTAAAAGTACAATCATTTTAGGAAGTAAAAATATGGGCCAATTGACAAGTGTTACAATATATAGTTTTCTTTTCAAGATATATCATGACTTGGGCTAGGTATATGAGTTCATCAAATACCAATTCATAAAGCCAAGTGATAAATCCCCGTTTTTCTATACAAAGATCATACAAAAGCTCCCATCTTCGTAAGGACCGAGCTCCCTGTCAAGCTCCTAAGGTGGGAGCAGCACCACTTTAGGAGCTCCCTCATATCATAAAAAAACATGCAGACCAGGATGCATTGTACATGGATCAAGCTCAAAGTTCATAAAAAGTGTTCATTTTGATCACTTACCTGCAACAGCGGTGTTCTCTTTCTCAAACATGCCAAATGGTAATGTCATAAAAACTTAACACTGAAACTGAGAGGGTACCAACTAACAAACTTCCTATAACTTCACTAAACTCCATTTACGTGGAAAGCGCGACTTCAACCATAGCATCTCAGACAAGACAACCATATGACTACGAGTGACCAGCTCAGCAGATTCGGATAACTATTGTTTACAACATGATTAGCAAGCAAGACATTAAGGATCCTATAGGCTGAGTTTCTAAATCACCATTTAACAGCTTCCCAAAAGATGTCCCAAGCTCCTAAACAAAACAGCAACCTACTGGTAATTTCATTAAGTTCTTAACAATCGCTTGAATTACTGAAGCCGGAAAGGACAGCAGGTGCTATGAGACTAAGAGTTTATCCAGTCTCCAAGAGTATTAGTTACTCAAATTTTCTAGTCTCTCTAGAGCATTCCTATAAAGAATAAAGACGTATGTTCAATACTCCTTGGATAGTGCAATAAAACAGAATGGTCTGTCATCCAGAAGCGTATGGACTAATAACAACTTGAGCCAAATAAAACTTCATCAAAACTGAAACTGATGAACCAACTTTTATTTCATCAAGCAATAATTCCAGGAGCAAATTGAACACTACCTGGTAAACCATAGTTTCCTTGCACACTTTAAAGGGTTGTATGGTTACCATGCAATATTATCAATTTATATGAATGACTATTTTTGAGGAACTTCTATATGGTTTTGTGATTGGACTGGGAAGCAATTGCAAACAAGTTTTTACTACGAAGGTTGGGTAACAAACACACACTAACTAGACAAAGTAAGAGTAACAACGAACAAATCGTATTGGGTAACCCACATTAACCCAGGTCAGATGGCATGATTCCATATATATTTGAATGGTGACCAAGCATAACAAATATTGACCTAAAACAAAAGATTCAATATTGAACTACAAAAAAATGAACGCAGCAACAAAATAAATTAAGCATAAAACAAGTCTGCTCAGTCTCACATTTCAAGTTCCTAATTCAGTTAGACAATAATCGAAGGGTAGATCCAGTCCTCACATAATTCCAAGTGAATGTAAAAAGCACATCAACATGCAAAATTCCAGATGTACAGGTCAATCCCATATATTAGTCAGCAAAGGGAACCGGTAATCCCATACCAACTTTACAGAGCATCTTACAATATTAAGTTCCTCATACAAACTGCATCAAGCATTACATCTAAAACATAGCAGAGCGATAAGATCGCTAGAAACAGATTAGTAAGATCAAGACCTTTTAGTCTCCCATCACTAGAAACATAGCAGAATGATAAGTAGGCAGCCAATGTTCAGGAGACAAGAAAAAGCATAACATGAAACATTTTAGTCTCCCATCAGTTGAAGCAACACATATATAGCTTGATTTACAAAGTACAGAACCAGAATGATTCTCGAGACAGAATGCAATACCCAAAGAAGTAAAACATTTCAAAAGTCATGATAGCACCAAGGGCAATCCAACAGAGAGGATACTAGAAGAAAAGGCAAACAATGCCTTCAAGATGTTATTTAAGGTTCACTGAAACTTCTGCAAAAACTTACTGTAACGTTTTAACTCATTCGTTCTTCTTCCATCTATTTCCCTAGAGGCTAGGTATGAGTTTAAATACAGAATATGCACTCTGTCATCTTACATTTATTTAATTCACACTAATTAAGATCAAGAAAGATGTGGGGGAAAAGGCAATCATAGTGAAGGTCATAAATAAAAACACAATATCCTAATAGGAAGCCATAGATACAGAATAAGATTTCATTGTCTAATTGGTATCTTTATCTTACTATAAGCCATAGATATTATACTCTATTCTGACATTGCATCAGTAAATCAGTCAATTTGGCACATAGTTGCACGGACAAAGACACCAAATGCATCGCGAATGAAACTGACAGCAGAAAACCATACTGTTCTAGGTTGTAAAGTGATGAAAAAGAAACTTCTTTTCTTGAGTTACTCTATAAGAGATTACATATGATAAATGTCAAAGGTCTTATCACATAAGAAAAAACAAGAAGAAAGCCATAAGTTGCCCAAAAAACTCACTTTGGCGAAGCCTGCTATTAAATTAATGGGAACCCAGCCCTGTTCATCCATGTTCCGCCGCAAGTACGTATCTCTAATTAAATTTTCATTACTGCAATAAGTGAATAAGAGTGCACCGACCATTAAGTTCCCCAAAGACAAGAAAATGGAAGCAACTATTTCTTATTCCAATCATAAGCAGCACACACAACAATAAGGTACCTGAAATAGTAATCTATCTGACTCATTATCTTCAGACGCAACTGATCCGGTAAAAAAAACATGGGATGAGGCGGCATTTGTGCAACAACAGGCATACCCCTAAAGGAGTCTGGATGAACATAAATCATCGGAGAAGGCATTTCTGCAAACAGATGCCATCAAACATTGAACTTATGATACATCAAAAATATCGTATGAAACGTGAAAGAAAAATATCTTACCAGGGTAAATAATAGGGTTGCCAAACGGTTGCACGGGCACCGGAGGAGGAGGGGGAATAAAGGGGGTAGAATTGTGCGGTGAAGGACGAATGAAGCCCCTAGGAACAACTCTTTGCGGATGCATGTGAGCATCTCTGCCACTAAAACTACGAGGAGAATTCCACTCATGATTTCCACCATCCTGGTCCCTCCGGCCCCTGTAGTTTTGTTGATAAGAACCATCACCACGAGGATAGGGTCCACCGCCATTGCCCCTCCTAAATGAATTGCGTTGCTGTGGGTGGTCATTACCACCATGGGATTGTGACCCAAATCCTCCCCTTTGTCCACTTTCCTTGTTTGTATGGTCTCTCGGAGATGACTCCGGAACAGCTAACCCCAATCTTCCAGTATTAGTAGAAGGCATTTCAACTATTGGACCCGATGGTGGCGGCGGTTGAGGGAAGCCACCGTTAGCATTTGGATTTCCACTTGAACTTCCACCAACTTTCTTCATGGACTTCTGCCGTGTGGGTGGCATTACATGGTTCGGCGTTACAGTAGGGTTTGCATTATTTGTGATGACCAATTTCTGTGTGGAAGAAGATGCAATTCCAGCCCCCTACAGTACATAACGACGTAAACATGAAAAAAAAATCCAGATAGAGATATGGAACGAATAGAAGCCAATTATTCAACCCCAAGATACAAATACAGCAAGCTAAGCCAAAACAGTGTCTCATCTTCAAGAGGTAACAAGAAGAAGAAGCTCCTATAAAGAATTGAAATCCTTAACCTTGCTGGAGAAAAACCAGTAGCAAACCTCCCAAAACAGTGTCTCATCTTCAAGAGGTAACAAGAAGAAGAACCTCCTATAAAGAATTGAAATCCTTAAGCCTGCTAGAGGACAACCAGTAGAAACCTCTCAAACAAGCATAGGAAATTTGGTTAGAAGATAGTGTTCTCACAGGTTAGGAGTACTTGTACTTAAATAGCACTCAGTCTGTCACAATCTCTAGGCTTACTTCATCCTGTTTCTCAGTTTTCTTCGGTGGTTTTCTCTTCAATCATCTTACCCTTGAAGATGCATGTAACACCATTCTACATCTTCTGTAGGATTTGGTTAAATTTAGGGCTGCAAACGAGCCGAGCCGAGCCGAGCTATGAAGTATTTGAGCTCGGATCGTTTAAAACTAGTCTAGCTTGAGCTCAAGTCGACCCCAAATAATCGGCTCGAGCTCGGCTCGTTTAGTATGGAGTTGTCTGACCTTGATTCGTTTACTAAACTGAGTCTCTATAAACGAGCCGAGATTTTACAAACGACCTAAAACCTGAGTTAATTCAAGCTCGGCTCATTTACTAAACAAGCTTAAAACTTGAGCTGCTTGAGAACAACTCGGTTCCTTTGCAGCCCTTTCCCACGTTCGAAGCGCGATCTTTTTTGCTTCTCCTCGTTTGGAAAACTCGATAGCCTTTAAATTGAAAAAGGAAAGGGAAATTCATGCTCTAAACAAGAAAGCTCGTCAGTGGAAATTGTAAACAATCTCGATTCTGAGGAAGAAGGATCTGTTCCCATGTAGTCAGGGTCGACCACAATTTTTCAAGTAAGAGATAGAATCTCACTAATTGGAAGGAAAGGGAGGGCTTCGATCCATTGTGATTTGGTTCCTAGGGTATGACTAGACTAGCTCCAGCTCGGCTTGCTCAGTATGGAGGTGTTCGAGCTTGATTCATTTACTTAACAAGCCTCTATAAACGAGCCAAGCTTTTACAAACAACCTGAGTTTAATTCGAGCCCGGCTCATTTACTAAACAAGCGTAAAACTCGAGCTACACTGGTTTACTAACGAGCCAAGCCTTGAGCTGCTCGAGAACAGCTCGGTTCGTTTGCAGCCCTAGGTTAATGTACGACTAATAACCGCAACACATACTCAAGAAAAAAACCGATACACCAGTGAAGAAATAGATCATTCATCAGAGACGAACAGCATGAGAACAACCTGCGAAGCAGAGACCGAAGCCGGATCGGACAGAGGTGGTTTCAACGAATCAGACGAAGCTGATTTAAGAGAAGCCCTAGTAGACTCAGAGAGAGCCGGCCACGAAACTGCCCCCATCACTGCTCCACCAACAGCCTCCACGGCACCGTTTGAAGGCTTGTTCCAGACCTGCTTCTTGCCCGCATTACTGTCGGAGTAATCCGCCTGAGCAGTCTCGCCCGCGTAATGATCTGGCGACGATGAATTGCTGATTGGTCCCCGATCAGGAGAAGAATTACCGATTGGCCCCCGACCGGCAGACGGCGAGGAAGGGGCGTCGAGCGGTTCGGACTCGGCGCCACGAACGAGCTGCGACCACGGCGGAGCAGCAGCGCCACGCGGTGGCACAGTGGCTCGCTTCGATCGAGGGCTGTTGGCGGCGGGGTCGGGAGAGTGATTGGAAGCTGTTGCCATGGGAGTTAGGGTTTTTAGAGTTGAAAATTTTGGAATTTTTTGATTATATAGTTTTTTTTTTTTTTGGATTTAGGGCTCGAAAGGGTTTGAATGCTTGTGGTTGAGACGCCGATAGATAGACGAATTAACAAATAAAGGGATCAAAATTTAGGTGAGGAGAGAGAATGGTGTGGGGAGTGATCAGAAGCAAGGAAGGAATTTCTAGGGTTTCTATCGATGAGTGGAGAATGCGGAGATAGTGAGTTACAAAGATTGGTCGACGGATGGATCACTGAGAGAATCCGATCGCGCTCGAGACGACGAGGCTGAGCTACAACGAGCTTTCTCTCTCCTACCCTTCTTCTTCTTCTCTCTCTCTCTCTCTCTCTCTCTCTCTCTCTCTGTCCTTTTTTTTTCCCAGTCGCCTCTCTCTCCTCTCTTCTCTCTCTACTATTCTTTCCTTCTCCGCTTTGGTTTTGGGTTGCGGGAGCCCACGTATTGACAAGTTACGTAAGTGCCCCTTCTTTTGCTTTCGTCAGGTGGTAGGGTTGCTGCTTAGGATTCAACAATGCTATCCACACAATAATCTAAACACAAACACAACTTCCACAATTTTTTTATATACATGTGGGGTTCACACATAATAGTATGTGTAGAGCTCACGTGTACATGAGAGATTATGTTTTGTATTATATTTGAATTGTTATATGAATATCATTTTTGCTTATGATTCCGGTTAATTACTCTGCAGAAAAGAATATGAGTATTGCAAGCTGCGCACAACGCAATTTTGCACCCGTTTTGGGTTCGATTTGAGAAACTTATTTTGTACAAAATATATTGTGTTTATGGTTTTCGTAAAAAATATCAACTCTATCCGATATCAATAATGATATTTGGGAATGTTTAACTTTGTCTCAAAATTTAGGGTAGTCCTATGATACACACCCCTTATTAGGGAGTGTACCGTACGCACCGTGATTTTAGACCCTTGAATTTCAAAGGGAATAATCTGGACCACCCATTTATTAAATCAATTAATAAAATAAAAAAAAAAGGTTTAGCAGGTGACAGGTTGTTCTCTCCTCCTTGACTTTCTCTCTCTCTCTCCCTCATATGTAAAATACTATAAATTATACAATAAAACCATAATTGTTATGACAACACAAAAAATTGACACTTTCTTTCCACAATGTGTCGTACCAAAAGAAATCGATTAAAAGATACTAGATATAAGACCAAAATATGTCGTAGCGCAATTAATAATTATTATTCTCAAGCAAAATACAAGTCTAAAATATCACAAATTAAATATCATATAGCTTGACATCCTAACAGCCCTAATCGATCGTTTCAAAAATACACTCATTAACGACATTTAGATTGTACATTCAATTTATATATGATATGAAACATGGTCCTCTATTGTAGTTGGATATAAGGTAGCCATGCAACCGTGACACAATAATAACAATTAAATTCGTTGAATTTTTTTTATGTTTGTTGATTAAGTCATCTACGTAAATTTTTTCCTTGATCAGATTTAGGAAGCTCTATTATCAGCACGCAGATTGAATAATAGAATGATATTTTCCATTCAAGTAAGTGTATAGCTATAAGCCATCAACTTCATTCTTGGTACAAAGATAGAAGATTTCGATAAAAAAAAAAAAAAACTTTACGTGTGGCTCAGATGGTGCATTATTAAATTTTGATGTTGTATTGAAATTGAACGACGAGATTTGTTAAAGTATAAAATTTCAATGACTAACTATGTAATTTATCCTAAAAAATAACAATATTCTTTTAAAAAAAAATAGAAATGAAGGGTGCAAAACTCGAATCCCAAATATTTTAGATTTTAGATAAATGTCCAAATTCCAACACCTTATCACTATGGTACACAATTGACAATTTGTAATTCTAAAAGATATTAATTATATAATACTTTCTTGTTCATAGGGGTCCTATTTTCCGATTGAAAATTTGAGAAGACAGTGACCTCAAATGCCTCCGTCTTAGTGTTGGGCTTGCACTTGTAGATTATATTATAGCCTATGTCATTGGTGTAAATCAATATGTCGACTATAATAAAATTTTTTGAAAGAAAAAACAATGACAATAAATTTATAAAATTATTTAGATTGTACTTCCACGACCTAGTTCCAGGGACCACCATTAAATTTGGATTGGTATGCATAGGGCGAAGGTTTGGCACCGATCCACGTGTCAAATATACAATGCCAATTGTTAAGTGCACCGCCCTGAATATTGATAAGATTGGGTAGTAATATAATTAATTTCACCAATTACAAAAAGGAGAGTAATTTTCACTCTATTTTTTGATATTCACACTTATTTTTTTGTACTCCATTTTAGTGTCGAAAGTGTATGCATTTGAGACAGTTGGATAATTATTTTTTTTAGTGACATCTCATTTTTCACGAAGGAATTTTAATTTTTTGAATTAAATTTTGTAGAGAAAAAATCTAATTTAGACTAATATTTTGAGAGGAAATTGTAGTTGTATTCGAAAATTTGGATATAGTACTTATTTTTTGGTGAATTTCTTGAAAGAAAATTTTGTGCGAGAACTTCATTTTTAGTTTAAATTATTGAGGTATTGTGTAGGAAAAATTAAAATTTGAAAAAATAGTGTGGAGGGAATTGAAAATTAAAATAATATATATAGTGGAAATTTTTAAATTTTGAAAAAATTATGTGGTGGGAATTGAAAAAACTTAGGTTAGGTTTCGTACAACACATTGTGCTAAGGTAACGACAATCTATAGTATTGTTATAATATTTGTGATTATTTTATTCAATATTTGGTATTTAATTTACATATATATTTTGCTTCAGTATAACTATTGTGGATTTTTTACGACATATTTTTATTTTGTTATGGAATATATCATCACAAAAAAATATATACGACAGGTTATGGTAAGGTAACGCCACTTTATGATTTTATTATAACAATTGTGGTTATATTATTTAATTATGGTATGCTATTTTGCCGATTATAACCATCGTTAACTGAACAAGCTAATTGAATTTTTTTTATACGACACATTGTGGGTATAAAAACATCAATTTATGGTGTTGTCATAACAAATTTGGTTATATTACTGAATCTGTAATATTTTAAACATGTCTTATTATATTTAATCGATTTCCTTTGGTGTGACACATTATAGTAAGAAAACGTCAACTTATGGTATTGTCATAACAATTGTGGTTTGTTACATAATTTGTAGTATTTACATATGTTTTCTTTTGATATGACACGTTGTGGTAAGAAAATGACAATATTAAGTATTGTCATAACAATTGTGGTTATTTCATAAAATTTGTGGTATTTTACAAATATTTTTGGCTTGGGTGTAACAATTGTTGATTCAGGTACGACAATTTTTGATTTTGTTACGGAATATCATATGAGTCAAAAAAAATTTGGTATGACTCATTGTGGTAAGATAATGCCAATTTATTGTGTTATTATAACACTTATGGGTAGCATTATTTAATTTTTGATATTGTACGCATATATTTGGTTGGGATACAAGTATTATGAATTTTGGTACGAATAATTATGGTTACATAATAATAATATTTTTTAATTATGGATAACCTGCTAATGACCTGTTAAATAGGTAATTTTTAAAGTACAAGTCATAACTAGCGCCATAAATATGCATTAGAAAATCAAAAATCGGTATAATGAAAATCACAAATTATCGTAATTTAGACATACGGTATACCCTGTGTACCATAACTTTCTCCCAAAATTTAAGACAAATTTTAAAGTAAATTTTAAAGTTTCATAAATGCTTTTACCATATCAAAATGATCTCAAGGTCTCTTCCGCCAAGAGCTTGAAGATTCAATTGATGGCCCGGGTAAAGACTGGAGTTAAAGCCTGTGCTAAGTAACTTTATTTATGTCTAGACTTTAAATTTTGTTATTCGGATCGGTTGAACTACTAGGATGCATTGCATTTTAATGGAGTGATTTTTGATGTCCTCATCTTTTTTTGTGTTTGTATATATATGGTTCAAATATGAGTCGTACAATGATTTTTCTTGACTTGTGATATGGATGATCGAGATCACTTATACTCATGTGAAGGATCGCGCAATTGGACGTTTTGTGCCTCGAAAATAAACATGTTAGTGAGACAATCCGTGCTATGGGATTAGCCTATACCGATTGACCACCCGTAAATATTTTCTTTGATTATTAGTATCAATGAGGATTACAAGCAATAATAATAATTTATTTCAATGAAGGGAAGGGAAGGTTCGAGGGAGGTGGAGGTTTGTTTGCAGCAGAACCTTACCCAGTTGACATTGACATTCACTTCTGTGCTTTTGGTTTTTCTAATTGTTGGGACCAATGCAGAATTTTAAACTAATTCAATAGCACCGGACGATTTTCCAAATGGGTATTACTAGCTTTTTTCAAGAAAAATAAAATAAAATACTCCGATTGCAAAATCTACAGAGAGACGTGTTTTTTTCCTTACACTGTCAAGAGTGTCTTTTTTTAGACCGGAAAACAAAAACAATCCCCCGCTCTTTCAAAACCATCGTCAAAATAAGGTTATCACTGCTCCATTCTTGTAAATTTATTTTTCTATTCTCTTTTGTGTTCACTTCGTCTTTTTTGAATTTTGTAAGATTCACGTCATATATATTTTGGATTAGTTATCCGTATAGATGAGAGGAGTCTAAAAAGTACAAAATTATGATGAAAAGCCAAAAAAAAAATTACTAAAAACGAAAAAAATATCAAACTATTTTATTTGTTTAAAGCGCCGTCTTATTAATTTTTTCAATATCGGTTCATATTCTTATATTTTTTCAATTCGTCTTGTCGAAACGAACTATTAACTCCCAAAATAACTACAAAAAACTAAACAAAAAGTTACGAAAAGTAAAAAATATTCAAATAAGTTTCTGACTTTAGGAACATGAAATGAATCTTGGGCTCCCTAGTTTTTTTTTTTTTGAACTGCACTTGGGCTCCCTATTCTTTTTTTCCCCCTGATATCTAAAATCGTGCCTCAAGGGCTACAAAACAGGAAGCAAATCTCTAGCTAAAATCAGATAAACAAAACTAGGAGGGTGGGAAACCCAACCTGCTCCCTAGTTAATACAACCCTTTTGCTTCATATAAAGGTGTAATATGAAAAATAATGAAATCCAAAAAGAGGATCAATGGAAAAGCACAGCTGCAGCTTGTGAGAGAGGAAGAAATCAAAGGTAAAGAAATCCTCTCTCAATTACTATGATCAAAATCATATGTATATATACAACAGCAGGTTCAAATTGATAACGAATATACTAAAGCTATAGGAAGCCAGCAAATGCTTCCTGTATGTTGTGTATCAAACTGCAAACAAATCACCCAATGAGGGGGGAAAAAATGAGAACCGATAAACTATGCTATCGTGGCTAATAAGCCTCAGGATGAACCAATGATCGCAAAATGGATAAGAACGGTGAAAATGACCACGAATAGGGTTGAAATGGAAGATGTCAACCGGGTTGAATCGTTGGGTGGAGAGGGACTGGTATTAGGGGAACCTTTTGATGTGGCTTCTGGATTCAGAGATGAAGGAGGCACTGCACTAGATCCCGGTGGGTAAAAGGTACCTGTTTCAGTGCCATAACCTGGGAGAGGAAATATCATCATCATCATCATCGAGAGAGAGAGAGAGTACATTTCAAAATACAATCAATTTCCAGAAAAATGTACTCACAATTAGATTCCTCCCAGCCCAGAACCATCTTTTCGCGATCAAAAACCATACTGTAGCCGGTCATGAAATTTTCTGGGAAAAGAAAGTGCATATATAGCAGTTTTAGGAACAAATTCCCAAAAACAAATTTGAACTCATGTAGAAGCAACATTAAAGTTGGCAAAGTAAGTCCAGAAAATGTGCTGGAAACCATAACATAGAGAAGGTCATTATCCTTTCAGTGTTAAACTGTTAATGACTCGTTCATTTGGCAGGAACCTAAATCAGAGCCGTGCAGCTGTTCTACAACTATCAATAGAAAGGTCTTTATTGAAGTATTAGCAGGCCAATAGGCCATAATGTGACAGAGACATAATACCGGAGTAACTTAGCACATAGAACTGCATAGGCCACCCAAAATTAAAAAAGCGGGATGGCATCTGCTAATAACACTTCAGTTAGTTATAAGGAATTGTAGAACTTTTGCCAGTGCAAAAAACTCTTCTGTTATGTGAAATGAAATCAACATTATTCTTCTTTCATTCTTAATGTGTATGTGACTGTTACAATAACATGTACTTATGAGATATGCTCTGTTACCAGACATTCAAAGTCATGGCAAGAAAAGAACAAAAAGTCAGGCATGCTAAATTTCATGCACGAACATAGATGCACCGAGTATTGTGTAAGTCATGGCAAGAAAAGAAAAAAAGTCAGGCATGCTGAATTTCATGCACGAACATAGTTGCACCGAGTATTGTGTAAGAAGATACTTACGTCCAATGATATTTATATCCTCGCTTTTGACAAGGGCCAAGCAATATGCATAACCTCCATTCTGAGAATCATGAGAACAAACTTCAGTATATTCCAAGAGGCAGGACCAGTATAAAATCTAAAGAAGAAAAAATGCATGCCTGTATCTAGCAAACCTTACCTGAAAAGAGACCATTACTATGGGATCAGTGAGATAGAATTTGTCTCCACCTTTCATTGTAAGATTCACATTGGGAATCTCAAAGCTGCTCTGATTTGCACTGAGCCCGACAAATAGTAGGTAAGTCATTGTCGTTTCAGAAGAAGTTTCACAGTAATATAGTTACAAGTTGAGTTTCCAGGGGGCACTGACCTTAGATCATAGCAATACTCAAAAGGGATCTGAGAATTAGAAGAATGCCTTTTCTCTTTGGCCTGGGAATTGAACTGCAAGATAACCAAACTTAGGTACTCACATCAAAAAAACAACATCTTTAGAGCTGATTATTCATTTCTTGTTACTTACACTCTCAGAGATCATTGTGTAAGCTGGGTCATTTAAATTTGTGAAAGAGGTACCAGAGTCGAAGATTGCACTGAAACTGATATCAGTGACATTATCTCCCACGCTAACTTGTGTCACGGTAACATTGTACCTTGGACTGGTAAGAAGTTCAAAGAAATAGAAGATAATGAAATCAGTACGACAAATAAGACAGTTACTCAGATGTGCCAAATTAAAGAGCTTGCCGTCATGATTGGAAAATATAAACCAATCACTTACGTTGATTGTTCGACATTGAAAGGTGTTTGTCCTTGTCCTGAGCTGCCTGTATCTCCAAAACTCATTCTTCCCAATCCGTCAGGTCCAAAACACATGGAAAAAGAATTTGCGGTGATCCCCTTCCTTGCTAAAACGCTGGGAACAGATATGTCATTCATACCAAGGCCAAATAGGCCATTGGGAGCTGCACCTTTCAAAAATGAACCAGTCTGAACTATGCCACAGCTGCAATGGAAATAACGAAGAATGATTGGAGGGGCAATAGAAAACAAAACTTAAAAAAAAGACAACAGCTCATTGCAGTTAGGAGGACAAGAAACCCTTGAGGAAAAAGGCACAGGTGGTACAAGGCCATCAGTAACAGAGTGAAAGAAGGGGCTGGGGGGACTAGAGAAAGTTTTTGCCCGAGGTTCCAAAAGCATCGTTGCTCTATCAGACACAATTTACATCCACCCGCAAAAATCCTTGTTTTAAATGGTCACATTCTCATTCACCACATTGCTTTTTAAAATTGGCATATAGCTTAACTCTGATAGTAGGTTTAAATCAATTTATGTGGGGTTGATGTCACACTATTCACTTCTAATATTGAAAACTATGAGGTAGAACTTAGAAGGATATTAATTTTGAAATAAACCAAGTTGAAGCTGGTAAAAGTATCTTGCAAAAACACATGAAAGGTGCTACCTACCCCAATGGAACTTGTGCATCAACAACTTTTAATTGACTGTCATCTGAAGTTAAGTGCAAGATATCTTCTACCAAGAGCCCAGTAGATGACGTATCATTTGATAGATACTGAATCTGATAAGCACAAGTATTACGTGTTGAAGAGCATTGTCTTGGTTGTCCACAAAAGGTACTGTTGCAGGAAACTGCCGCGCTTGTTGATGATGTATTAGGGCTGTAAATATTTAACTTTATCACCTATTTCACAAAGAGAATGTAGGAGTAAACAATCAGCGATCCAAGTGTTCCAAACAGAGATGATTCGTTTGTGCAAAAGGTTCTCCATGCGGAGAGATCATTAGGAATCCAAAGCCAAGTAAAAAATAATAATCAAAATCTTGCAACTTCTGAACAAAAAAAGTCAACAAGAGTGGTAAAAGAGTGGTTGGATTTCTAACATACTTGTTCTGCTGTAATCTTCAAGCCATCAATACAATTGTCACCGCAATCACACGGTAACCAAAACAGATCGCTTCCAGTGTCAAGTGCCACAAGAAACCATAAGCCCGGAGACCCCACAGTTACATTTGCATAGTACAAACTGAAACACAAAAGGAAAAAATTTAAATAAATAAAAAAACTAGTAAGGAAAATCACGACAAGGAATTCACAATCACCATAGTCCAAAATGTCATTTTGTAACACACATAAGCAGAATTCAGCTAGTATTTTATTCTATTTTATTTTCGAGGATGAATGAACTCCAGAATAAAAAATATTGGACGTTCATTATTTCACAATTATGAACTACAAGAAACAATAATTTGTTTTCCATTAAATCTACAGAAACATTTTGCTAGTACACCTCTATCACGTTGAAGTTATATTATGAAGTGAAAAGTAAAATACTGGAGCTTCATTTTTCCAAACTAATACAGAAATAGGAACAATATTACTGCTAGATCCCTAAGAAA
The DNA here is from genome assembly GCA_019656835.1 of Rhododendron ovatum. Lineage (NCBI taxonomy): Eukaryota > Viridiplantae > Streptophyta > Magnoliopsida > Ericales > Ericaceae > Rhododendron > Rhododendron ovatum. The sequence continues at coordinate 1,734,106 of CM033800.1, forward strand.
CCAACAGGAGTCTATCACAACTCAACATACAAGAACGAGCAGTGTTACTATGTTAGGGAACCTGAAAAGTTTCCCCGAAATTTTTTGGGAAAGAGAAATGAAAACATCAAATTGAATCAGAACCATTCATTTCTCTTTCCCGAACATTTCGGGGAGACTTTTCTTGGATCCAAACATTTTTCGTACAAGAATTAAACCATAATTAATTAATCAAGTAAAGGGACGAAGAAATCGTAATTAATCAAGCATGAGACGGAGAACTGAAAATTAAGCATAATTAATAAAGTAAAAGAAGAACTCAAAATTGAGAACAAGTAAAAGACCAACATTCTGTTTGGAACTTGTGGACATAAAAGAGAAGAGGAGAAAGTAATTAAGAAGGAAAGTGTGAAAGTACGAGGGAAATTTTCGATTCCTTTCTGTTACTTTCCTCAAGTTCTAAACAAACTAGAAGAACTCATAATCAAGTCATAACTAATCAAGAGAAGAAGAACTGAAAATTAAGCCTAATTAATCAAGTGAAAAAAGAACTCCACAAAACTATAATTAATCAAGTCAAAGACGAAAGAGCACATACTATCCTAAGAAACCGATTTGGATAGTCTCGTTCCCGCCGAAAAAGGTGAGCGGGGTGGAACCGCCGGCGGCGGCGAGGTGCCGCCCTCGGAGGAGGTGGTCGCGGTGGGCCATGGCGGCATAGTAATCGACGCTGCCTTTCTCAGGCCATCCATCTACGTCAAGTATCCCCTTCACCGTATCAGAGTACCTGTGATGCACATCGAATCCGAAGGTACCGAATCCTTCGCAGCAACTGCAGTGATAACCCCACACCAGTATCAACAGAAGCAAAATCGTAGCACACTTACTGGAAATCGCCATGAGAATTTTGTTCCAAGTATCGAAAGAATGAATGAATGAGTCAGTCAGAAGTTTGTATGGGATGAATTGTCAAAACAAAAACAAAAAAACATGAAGACATAGATATGTGTATATATATGTATATTGGTAGAGAGAGGAGGTATCATTTTATAGAGAGAGAGAGAGAGAGAGAGAGAGAGAGAGAGAGAAATGTATGACGCGGTCGAACCGAACCTGTGAGAGTGTGCGGGGTTGGTCTAGGGTTGACTGAGGCCGCTTTCTACTTCTTTCGTTGGGGGAGCAAAAGTCGCCGGCTGAATGAAGACGAATGAGCCACGCTGGTGGAGAAGGTCCGAAGGTGTGGGGTCCATGTTTACTGCATAATACAACATTCTTCTGCTCGTATTCTCAATTCTTATTCTGTTCTCACATTTTTAATTTTTGCTCTCGTGAATTTTGACAGCTTAGGTTCCGTTCCGGAACGATAAATAAGTACTTATTTTTTAAAAAGGTAATTTTAAACTCAAAAATTATGTGCTTACGCAAATAATTTTTTTATCTCTATGGATCTTGTTTGATAGATTTTATTGAGATCTTTAATACGGTGCAAAAAAATTGAAAAATTATTTTTCATTTACATTATTTTTGAGTTTGAAAATGTAAAATAAGTACTTATTTTTTAAGAAGGTGTTCTGGAACGGGGCCTAAGAGTTTCTCACGCACACAAGCAGTGTGATGGTGGACCCAGGGCCCTAGACGAGTTCAAATATTAAAGAAAATGTTAACTTTTTATTAAACTTATATTTTTATAAGTACCCCTGTATTTTTTGTTATCAGCTTGAAAATACACGAGATTCAAGTCCTAACTAGACATAGATCATGCATCTATTATTACGCGCATATATTATGTGACTTGGGTCAAAGTTCCCAAATTTTAAAATTTGTTCCAAAAATAGATATTGATTCAGAGTCGTCCGGTACACGTAAATCCCGAAATTGTATAGGACAATTCATAATACGCCTATGCTTACATAATTTGTCTAGAATTTTATCTTCCTCGGATGACTTTTCTCCATTGTGAACACGTAATTGTAAGGTTTGTACTGGGGAGGGTTCGGGTGTTGTCGGGTTTACTGAAAGACTGGCAGTGAGGATATTTGAATCGGCATATCTTAGCTACTTTTCGACACGTGGACCCGATTTGGCCAATCACTGGGAACAGTTAAGTTAGTTGCATCCGACCAATATTATATAAGTAGGAGTATCTAATTTTTTTTAATCAAAAAATGGACTCCTCAGATGTAATAAGAAAATAAAATAATTGAGCAACCAATATTATATAAGTAGGAGTATCTGTTTTTTTTAATCAAAAAATGAACTCCTCAGATGTAATAAGAAAATAAAATAATAGAGCCTCAAATATAGGGCTGGTTTTTGGTAACCTGTCCTATTTTATATTTTTGGTTTTCTGCTTATCTTAATGGATGATAAACTAAGTTATTTTCCAAACTACTCCCTTTGTCCTATAATTTTGCTTATGTCTGAGATTTCGCATTGTCTTTAAATGAAAGAACGTATTTTCATAAATAATAAGAATCAAACACCGATGTAAAAAAAAAATTTAAAAATTTCGCTAGAGACTTTTTTTTTATGTGAAAAAAACAAATAATCCCATTCAGAACAAAAAGGATGCATTTCATAAATAATGTCAAACACCAATGTAAAAAAAAATTAAAAAAAATCTGTAGAGACTTTTTTTAATGTGAAAATGGCACGTAATCCCAATCAGAAAAAAAAAGGAAGGAGCATCTTATTTGCTTAATTAAATGAACAATCAAAGGAGCCCTTGCTATATTTTTGTTGAGACAATTTCTTAGGGAATTGATATTCACACCTCTTATTCTTTATATCCATGCTCCCTTTTTTGTATTTTAGTAAAAAAATACACACTTTTAACATTAAAAAAAATGTGTGAATAAGAAAAAAAGAAAGTGTAAATATTAATCTTTCTTTAAAGTTGACGGTGACAGGTTACTTGCATTTTCTATTCCTGGAAGTAGAAGGAAAGAAATTGCCATCTCTTAATTTATCAAGCTTACGAACACAGGTTAATGTTTAAAAATAATTCGGACACACCGATGTGTCTGGAGGCGGGAGCTGTCCGGTGCACGGGGGGTCTTACAAAATCTATGTCTGATCAAAATATATCGGACGGCTTCAAACTCAATTCTGTACAAAAAATGCAACGAGGTCAAAAAATTTGTCCGAATATTTGTGTTCTAAGCATTTCTACTATGTGACCGGGTCAGTTGCCTAGAGTTCATATAGAATTAAAATTCCTATTTTGTTATCTATATTTTCATTCAATCAAAGTCGCACAACAATGAGGGCTATAAATGAACCAAGCAGTTTACGAGTTCAGCTTAGCTCGTTAACGCTCGGCTCAGCTCGACTCGTTCAGTAAACGAGCTGAGCTCAAGTTTTTGGCTCATTTGGAGCTCGGTTTGTTCGACAAAAGCTCGGCTTGTTAAGACTCGAACCGAGCTGGAGCTCAAGTTTTTGGGTCATTTACAGCCCTAACCACAACCAGAAAGGCAGAAAACTACTATTGCTCAAGTTTTTGGCTCTTTTACCTCCCTAACCACAACCAGAAAGGCAGAAAAATGGTACTACTTTTAGCAGGAACACAGCTCCATGTTCTAAAAAACAAAGAAACACAATTTGGACACCTGTAGTTTTCACCATGCAACAACCTTGGATATGTCGTTACCCATCAGAGTCGAAGAGCCGGTTTTGACCGACCTAAAGCCGGTGATAGCCACTTTTTATGTCCCCAAACTTATGTCAAAAAATGGGACGCCATTTGAGAATGAGTAATATTTAACAGATAAATGATCAATATTAATTTTATGGACTATATGGTTTTGCACACATATTGAGCTGACTACTTTTCCTTGGCGCTTTATTAATTAATACTAGACGTTGGTGACACGTAATGTGTGTGCAAGTAGTCTTTCTTGGTTAAAGTAAACGAAAATGTACTCTGATTCCTCTCGTTAAAACCAGCCAACAATTCACAGAAATTTGACACGACACTGACAAATACAAAAAAAAAAAAAAAAACCTGGATAAGGGAAAAAAAGAAAAAGGGCACATACTTATTTTGGGAAGCTATGCCTGAATTTCTTATGTTTGGAAGGGCATTTTGGGCTTGTTTTTTTTTTTTTGCTCAAAGGGAAATTCAATTTTGTACTTCAAAAAAGTCCATACAACTTCAATAATCGGTGAGACTAAACTGGGGTTTTCTCTTTCTATATTATTGCAATAGATATTAAATCAACATATAAGACCCCAAATTTCGAACTGTTCTACTCTCGAAAATTCAGGGTCGGCTCCTAGATCCATTCTACCTTCTTTTTCCTTTTTTGTGTGTGTGTGTGTGTGAGATGAGGACAGACCCAATTCATTGAATCCTCGGACTCAAAGGCATACACGTAGGTGAAGTGACACATTTGAAAGCCAAAACAAAACATTTATAAAATGGGTGTTAGTTCACCCAAAAAAAAAAAAAAAATACTAACTCCTTAATTAATTATTCATGGAGTAATTTATTGCTATATATGACAGGAAGGTTCGAGGGAGGTGGAGGTTTGTTGCAGAACCCACTTGACATTCACATTATTCCCTTCTATAATTGGCTCCTTCTCTACTTGTCGGGACCGATGTGGAAATTTTTATTTGAAATAATATTTTTTCAAAAAAAAAGAAAAAAAATCCAACCAGTTGATAAATTTTAAAAATCAATTTCATACTATGTGTGAGTACTTCATCCAATCTTCTAATTCTTTCATTTAGAAATTAGGCGGTCGAATCATTAGTGTCGGATCCGTTGTGGGCCCCGCACGGCGATGAATGCGCATCACACGATCAGTGCCTTTCCACTAAAGTTTTTTTGTGAAAAAACGTAGGCCATTTTATCATCTTGTTCATACGAATCAACAAATTTTGGCATTTCAGTTTGTTGTTCATACTAACTAACAATTTGTCAACAGTTTTTTCACTCATATACTCATCTACAATTCATTCACTATCGAAAATAGCTTAACAGTTCTTTAACAACTTATTCACTATCGAAAATAGTTAACAACTTGATTCCGACAAATTTTTTCTCAATACTTATTCAATACCGAAAACGCCTAGTAGCTAGTCGATGTTTACTGGCGCCAATCACTGCCAAAGGACTGACGTCGCTGACCAAATCGGGTAACACGCGTCATCAATAGGAAAAAAAACAAACGCAGCGGATCACGGCTGTGATGGTCAAAGTCAAGTTAGAGGGCGCGTTTAAGTTTTTTTTAAGTTTAAGCAAAGAAAATATAGTGTACTACTCCGGGAATAGTTAATTTTCAAACCCTGCTAACCATATAGACATATCTGTGTATAGGTTGTGTACAGATTTTATTGTGAGGCCCATCATGGATCCCATAAAAATAATCTGAGCCGTTCATTAAATGTAAAACATTTTTTCAAGGGTCTCGTTAAAAAATCAAATCAATCTAATACCTATAGGTGCTCGATCCGATCATCTAAATTTTCATTCAGATTTTCGGATGATGAAAAGTTAAATAATTAGATCGAGCATCTATAAGTATCGGATTGAGTTGATTTTTTGCAAAGTGCCTTGAAAAAATATTTTATATTTAATGAACGGCTCGAATCGTTAATTTTCAAATAATAATCTCACAACAAAATCTGTGCACAATCTGTATGTGCGGACGGATTTATTGTTAATTTTCTTACCATGTGCTTATCATTTCCAAAAAGAGCACCATGGATATGGAAATTTTTGGATGGTGATTTTCACACTCACATTTCTCCTTTTTATAATCCCACTTCTTCTTTTTTTTCAAAGTCTTATAGTGATGTGAATTTACAATATTTTTCTCCAATGTGTGAAAGAGTAGACAAATAAAAGATTAATTTTGTAAATTAATATCACTAAAGGACAGAAAAGGAGGGTGGTTATAAGGAGAGTAGTGTGAAAATCACCAAACTTTGCATTTTCTTCCACTGAAACGTAATTCCCCATAACAAAAAATGATGTTTTACCTCCTCTTCCAAGTAATCAAACTTTTGCCTTTTCTTCCACTAAAACGTAATTCCCCATGACAAAAATGACGTTTTACCTCGTTTTCCGAGTAATTAACAAGTACAGAATGAGAGAGAGACGGAGAGATAAGTACGTAAATATTTTATTCAACAAGTCTATAATCACAAATAAGTACACAAATATTTACACATATACTCACAAAGCAGGTGAGGCTCGTAGGCCACTGCTTTGTGAGGAATTGTGTGTTTTTGTTTGTAGTTCTAAACTTTTTGTTTTCTCTTTGTTAGTCATAGTTATTCACTTTTTTTACAATTTTGTCCCCATTTCTCTTGAAGTCAAATAATTTAATTTTCCTTCTCACTTAACTTCATTTCCTTCGTAAAACCAACGAAGAGAAGACCTAAGAGCATCTTCAAGCGATATAGCAAATTTAAATAATTAATTTAGCTTTGGTAACACATGTAGCAAATTAGAGAGCCATTTGCAATAAGTGCACTCTAAGAGACTCGTTAAACCTTAAATTTTTTTATTACCAGTTTGACTTTACAAACCCATTCTACTAAAGAAATCAATTACTTATTTCACCAATCATATGTGGCAATTGAAGAGCCATTTCTCACTCTTCAAATTTGAAGAGTAAGAGAGCTACGCCACAATGGTGTAGCCTTGGAACGTATCTCATTGACATGACTCTTGAAATATGGTTTGGTTTTGGGTTTTCTATTTTCCTCGGAGGAGATGCTCTAAGGTTTGCTGCTTCTCCAAAAGTTCCATCGCACCCTAAACCTCTTTGCTCATAGAAGTCAAAGTTGGAATTAAAGACATCCAAGTAAAGTAGTAGAAGTATTAATCACATTGAAAGCAAATTTCTTAACAACATAGTACATACATTAGACCAATTGTACCCTAAAAGTCCAATATATCTGCCCATAATGTGAAAAAGATATTCACTGGAAGCATTTTCTTCCAGGTCCCATCCCTTGGATAGAAAAAGTTCTTCCAGGACCCCATTCCTTGGATAGAAGAAGTTTCTGGGTTTTTTTTTTTTTTTGGGAAAAACATGTCCAAAAACACGTCCTTGATAGAGACATAAAGGTTCCACCCATCATGAATTTCACACCTTATGCTACGAGATAGTTTTGTGTTGAAAAAGAAAGATTAACAACATATGAAATTCATTAGGAGAACTTAGGGCTTGTTTGGTTCCTTCGTTTTCACCTTCTCATTAACTCATTTTCGCATTTTGGATGTTTGGCTTGTCCATTATACATCCATTCTAACAAAATGGGTTCACCGATTTTCACTTTCTAGGCAAGAAGCCAAAAAGAGGTCTGGAGGTCCTTTTTGGATTATGGGATTTTCACATTTTCATGTCAATTACTAAAATACCCTCACTCAAGTTAGGTAATTACCACTTGTACCCTCACATTACTCTTATCTTTTTTAGGTGTTCTATTTTTTGCTTCAGTTGGTAATTTTGTTTATTTTTCAATAACGATGGTTTGTAATACGACAAGTTTCCATTAACAACTACGGGCCTCAGATAGCCTTTGGTTTGAGATTTGACTCTCACTCGCATGCTATCAATTCATGTGGCTTTGCCCACTCTTAATTGGGCCCCCCATTAGTAAACAATGGAATTGTTGAATTGGCCTTTCGGATTTGTTGGTCCATTAGGCTAGATAACGAGTTAAAATAATTGATACGAACCCTTCATTTGCTGTATAATCGTGTGAATGCCTTGACAAAACCACAGCCAGCAGCAAAAACATTTCTGGCTTGCCCGTGTGCATTAGGGATATGAACAAAAGCTATCAAAATTCTAGCACACCTGGAAGTGGTGTTGTGGGATTTTCATCACTCTTTAAGCACAACATAGGCTACAAGCTCGTGCTACGTGTAACTGAAACTGGTGTGGCAAAATGAGGTTTCTATATTAGCCACAAAACTGAAAACAGTATGAAGAAAAATGAAAAGGAATAAGTCAGGTCAGAAGCAACCAAATTGTGCGAATTATTCCTCGTATTTGTTGCTGGTTTCGGAATCTGGGAATTACCTAGTCCAGCTGCAACAGCTGGAGGTGCAGTGGTAGAGTTGTGCGACCTCGCCAGAATTGTATCAGTTTCCTCAACGTCATAGCCTGCGTAAGGGCCAAATATATCAATTAGGGGTTCAATACGACCTTATGTAAAACCTATGATGTATGGACTCAAAAGCGGGGTATGTGTCTAGGTATCAGATTATCTTAATTCCCATTCTACGGACAAGGGGACACGCAAAAATATTTATATTTTCTTATATTTTGTTCTTTTAATAAGGTAAATGGAGCTTACAAGGTGTCTTAGAGCATTCATGGTAAGTTTGAACTGCCAAATATGTTTGCTTGGCAATGTTTAGCTAAATATGTAAGACACAAAATTTACACCATTATCCAAGTGTCAGTGTCTGACAGTGGTACTTTATGCATTTAGAACAGCTGTATGAATGAACTTGGAGCAAATGTATTGTTACCGATTACCAATACATAAGACTTACAATTGGACTTCTTCCAGCCAAGAATGAGTTTCTCTTTGTCAAATACAACGCGGTATCCAGTCATAAAGTTTTCTGTACCAACAATCAATAATCAGTTATCAGAGCATAAGCAATCACATTGCACGAATAAATGCAACCGAAATTTACAAAATTTTAATTCCATGGAGTTATAGGACATATACTAGCTGTTTCTTCGGTGTTCTCTACCAATCACAGTTTACTACAAACATGCAGCTTTAGGAACTAAAGAAGCCTAAGAGGTTCTAGTATGGGAAAATTTCCACCATCAACCATGCCAGTATCATGCATCATTATCGTTTAGATTAATCCCGAGTATGTGCACTTCTTAATTGCGTCCTATCAAATATCAAGGTAAGATAAGCTTCAACTTAGTTTCCACTTTCCATATAACAGACGCATACAATTCCCATGTGCAGAACAAAGAAATGGCTTCTTCGATGCAAATTCCATAGAAGACACGGTAAATACTCCTACCAACAAGCATAGCTTGCAAAGAAGACTTACGTCCAATTATGTTGAGTTCTGCACTCTTGACAAAAGCCAGACAATATATAAGTTCATGCTGCAAATCATTAGCGGAAAACATCTTTGTATAAGCACAAAAACTATAGACACAAAAGAAGACGACTTCATAAAACTTCTGACTCTAACCTTTTTAAGATTCTACCTGAGTGGAGATGACTATTATGGGATCATAGATAGCAAGTTTGCCTCCCCCTTTCATAGTAAGACTTACAGTCGGTATCAAACTGGTGTTTGCATCTGGGCTGCGCATCATCAAGAAACAGAAGATCATATTTAGTTGGAACTATAAACTGCACGAATTTATTGTAAGATTGGAAATGTACCTCATGTTGTAACAATATTCAAAAGGAATCCTTGGATCGGGTGGACGCCTCCTATCTTTTACTTGTGAGTGGAACTGTAGTAGAACGAAGCATGTAACGTCAGTGCTGGTTGTTTAGGAAAGATTAAAAAATTCCTCATGCTGAGTGCTTACACTTTCTGAGAACCAAGAGTAGGCTGGGTCAACCAGGTACGTGAAAGAGGTCCCAGAATCGAAGAGAGCTGTCAAATCCAAGTCAACGAGAGTAGTTCCCACACGTGCTTGAGATACAGTTATATTATACGTCTGACTGCAATGTAAATAGAGGCGCATGACATAGAATAAGAAGGGCAAAGAGGCAACTACAAAAAATAGAAAAGTAAACAACTCAATAAAGCAAATTAAGCATCACAAAAGTGAGAAATTACCACTTACTGTAATGGGTCAAGATTGAATGGGCTCTCTTCCTGTTCAGTGCTACCCTTGTCTCCAAAACTAATCCTTCCAGTTCCATCTTGCCCGAAACACATGGAGAAAGAATCTGATGTATAACCTTCACTGGATAAAATGCTTGGAACTGATATCTTATCCATTCCAAGCCCAAATAAACCATTTGGAGCTGCAACATCTAGAAATGAACCAGTTTGAATCTGCCCACAGCTGCAGAAACAACTGCACTTTTATTTCAACCTAGGCAAGACTAACAGAACGAGGGTGGAATGGACCTGTCAATTGTAAGACTAACAGAAGCCAGGATACCTTAACAAGGAATCTGGTAGGCTAGATACCTCTAACATGCTTCTTGTTGTCAATTACGCAGTATTTATGGAAAATTTTGCAACTAAGGTAGCGTTCGGCTCGTTGAAATGATCCAGGGAAGGAATGTAATTTTCATTCTTCGGCTTCCGTATGGAATACTCAATCACCAAAATTCATTCACCAAGATTGGTGATCGAGGACTCCATTTGGTATGTTATGTCATTTCTCAGTGAACCAAATGTTGAAAATCATTTCTTAGTGAACCAAATGTTGAAAAGTGCACTCACAGAATGACCATTCCATTCCAGTCCTTGAGATCAACCAAACACTCCTTAAGAGTACCCTCACTAACATAACTAGTAGTTTGGTAAAAAAAGGAAAAAGAAAAAGTACAACTGTAATAAAGTGGTCAAATTGGTTATACTGGATAAAATGGCTACTCACCCGAACGTGATATACGCCTCAACAAATTCTTGGTCCCTGTCTTCTGTCTTCAAGTGCAGAACATCTTCCACCAAGATCCCCGAAGTTGAAGTTTCAGATGAGATATAGGACACCATGTAAGGGCAATGGTTGAAGGTTCCAAGGCATCTAGTAGGGTGTGCACATAAACTGTTGTTGCAAGAGACATTTTTGCTTGTGGATGACTCTTTAGGGTTGTATATGCTAAGCTCAAAATCCTACCACAATAGAATGATTCAGATAATGCATGGGTAGTAAACAAAATTCTGGTAAAAAACTGAAAGATGCTTTCTAAGTGGGATTTGCTAACTAAGCATCTAATATCTTCATGTATGTGTCCATTTTCTGTCAAAATGTCACACTCGTGGAGCTCGAATATCTTTAGTAGATTAAATATTTAGTCTTTTAATGTTTCTACTACCAATGTTTGGTAACACATTGCATAGGGACAGAGGGACGAATTAGTACAACTGTTCCATCGTAGTTAAGGCGAAGGCTGGAGTGTCATCCACCTTTGTTAGCGTATCAAGGAATGGATAATTAGATGCAGCTGAACAGCTATCAACAGATTACTCATTGGAAGAGATATTTACCTAGTACTTCAGTAGGACACTGTGCTCTCAATCTCAATCCTCGCTCTTTGCTTATGTTATCAATCCTTGCTCTCACAATTTTTAGCAGTGTGGGATGCTTTCTCACCCTCTTTCTCCCACTTTCGCTCATGCTCATGCATGCACACTTTGTGGCAGAGATATTAACCTTGCCAACCCTAACCCTAACCCAATGCCCTTTTCCTAGATAATCATTTTGAACAATATTTCCAACAATTAACCCCATTAGATAGTTGCACAAGCATACACATCTGTGACCGCTCAAAGGCTTATGCAGAGGTAGAGCATATTTCAGACACTATTCTTGTTCTCCATGAGATCCTTGCATTGTATTATCATGCCAATTAAGTGGGGTGGAGTCCCTCGGTCATGGTGCGACCAATGAACCCAGCTCGGGTTTATAGTATTTGTGGCCTGGGAGAATAGATTTCGATGGCTCACAGCTTTCCTCTAAGTCAAGAAAAATGTAGTCGTTATCTCTCTCTTTTCTGTTTGTTTTGATAGCAAGCATTAGGAGTATTACATTCAAAGGGTTACAAATTACAATAACGGGACACTATATCAACCGTGCGACGTTTGAATCAACTAAATCAAGCCCATGCAGAACCCACAAAATAACCTCACAAGGGGGAAGAAATAAACTTAACCACCAAAAACTCCTAGTCACGTCTATCCCATGTCATCTTTCAGCAGTAATCCTAACTTACCAGGCCTCATATATGTCTTGGCCCTGCTGCATTTTAACTCAGCTTAGACCCATTCGAAACAGACAACTATGACCACTTTAAGCATAGCAACGAGCATGGTTTCGATTTACAACTAGGTTTTCAATGGAGAAACAAAAACTTACAGAGCTATAATGCTTGCCTTCAATGGAAGCACATTTACTACAATCACAGGGCACCCAAAACAGGTCACTCCCCGTGTCAAGCGCCACCAGAAACTTCATACCAGGCGTCCCCAATGTAACAGTCGCGTAATGCAAACTACAAGAATAAAAAATAAACACAATTGAACAATAATCAACCAAAATCTCTAGAGGTGTGTTTGGAAGAACTTTTTGGGTATTATTGCCAGTCGCCACTGTCCTTCTTTTTATCGTTTTTTACTGCATTTTCATCAGCTTCACGATTATTTAGAGGCATCGAAAAAGTATAAGATTGTGGCAAGAACCCCAAGAAGTTCACTAAAGGCCAAAGAAAAATTTGGAAAATTAAGTTTTCATGGTCTTTTTTGTTTTTCTAATGATCCAATCGATATTATGCTTTTATGATTACTGTCAATCACAAGAAAATTTTAACGGAAAGCTAAACAAAGGATCACTACACGAAAATAACAACAACAATACCCATGCCTTCAGAAAAAATAAATTTAGGCCAAACACATCCTAATTCAAGAAAGAACTAGGGCAGAGTATGAACAAACAAAACCCTTACAATCCCAAAGAGCTGATGCGAAAAGTGGAGTTGCCCTCGGAGAAGGTCACAGACGAATCCGATTCCGACATTCTCCGGCCTTGCCGGAGCCGGTCGTGGTGGGCCAACTGGGCGTAGTACTCAATGCTACCCTTTTCCGGCCAATTGCCGGCCGGAAAGTAATTACCGGTGGTCTCCCACCATTTCTTGACCGGTTCAGAGAAACGGTGGTGCATTTCCAAGGTGAAGACACGGGCATTGCAGCTGTGTGATACCCAAATCGAGAACAATGTGATCAAGAAGATGCATACAGACTTCATTTTTTTTTTTTTTTTGTTCCAGTTGCATATGGTATGATTGGGAAGGTAATCAAATGAAGGACACTGTATGGTCAAAGGTTAAAGTTTGAAAGAAACCCTAGTCTTGGAATGGGAAAAAGATTGTAGGTTAGCTTTCTGGAGAGAGAGAGAGAGAGAGAGAGAGAGAGAGGAGGGGGTTTGGTTCAGTGTAGTATCTTTGTTTGAGACAGTTGAGGAAGTTAGGTTTTTTGGCTTCAGCAGCTTTTTGTAGTGAGTTTCTTTTCTTTTTTATTTTCACCCGCGCAAAATAGGTTGATAATGCATCCACCAGGACAACCGCGTTCCGGGTACGCGAGTTTGTATTTGAGTAACTTCGCAAGTTCAAAGTACGAGGTTGGTAGATTAAGCCTCCATTCCAAAGACCTTTTTACAAGTAGGTTATTTCACATTTTCAAACCAAAAAATAATATAAATGAAAAATATTTTTTTAATTTTTTTTGCATCGTAGTATAAAAGATCTTCTAAACAAGATCTATATCGTATATTTTTAAATTTTAATAAGCTGATAATTTTTGAGTTTGAAATTGTATTTTTAAAAAATAAAGACCTTTTTTTGGTTATGGAACGGATCCTAAGATTGACATCCGAGTTTGCCTTTGACTGTTCGCACATTTGGAAAATGTGGGTTATTTGAAAATCTGCCATTTTACAACCTATTAAATAGAAATACTACAAACAAAAACCCGTTCAACACCATCGAGACAAATCAATAATTTAAAAAAAAAAGAAGAAGTGACGCACAAGTAGTAGTAACTGTAATGGGTTCATTTATACTAGTAGTCGAGAACTACAGTAGAATTATTGCCAACCAGTTAAGAAAACTCAAGTCAAGAAAACAAGGATGGGAACCATCTAACCAAACAAAGTAGAGGGCCATCGATAAGAGCAAAAAACCAAACACAAATACCCTCAGGCAACCTGTCGAAACAAAATGCAAGGGCTGTACTTCCAATTCCAAACAAGGCAAAAGGCCAAAGGACCCGGACCCCAGAATACCCATCCTTAGATCCATGTCTAGACCCCGAAATACGCGTTAGTAGATGTAATCGTTTAACCGATTGGTATTGGTTTCTCTCATGTAGACTTTTTTGTTTTGTTTAGACGGCCACGATATCTTACTCCACTTACGCGTATTTTAATTAATTCACTCTTCGATTCGATTAACGGCAGATCATTCACGCTGGGAATTTATGTTTTTTTCTTGCCACAAGGGCAAAATTGTATTTTGCTACTGTGAGGGGTGGTCTCCCAACCTTGGGGAATTGTGGCCACCTGATGCCGGGTGCTAAGGCTCGATACCATCGAGGTCACATGAGCAATCCTCGGCCGTTTGGCCTCAGTTACACAAGAAGACAAAACTCATCGGTAATACTCAAGAAAAAAGACCGAAATACCCCTGAAACGGCATGCTCTTTTAACTGGTCTCGGCAAGGCAAAGCACAACTCTATCGAGCAAAAAGTAGATTTTCTTGGCCGTGTAGCCTTGGATGCTCGTGAAAACACGACCTATCGATGATTATTGATTGGGTCCTCTGCCTTAACCTTTAGTTGATGATAGCCCAAGCGAAGAACAATTTTGCACAGCACCCTTGCTCCTTACAGTTGATCAAACAAATCATCAACTCTCCGAAGTGGATACCTGGTAACTATCAATCACCAACCAGACTAACCTTTGAGTATCTTTCATATGGATTGCACATTGAATTCTCCTGAAAAATGATTTCCTTTTTTTTTTTTGTGTGTGTATTGACATAGGACCCACGTTTGAGGCCTCGAAAGGATTACAAAAATTGGGCAAATCATGTCCCACAATGTCGTTTCTTTAGCCGACCGAAGTCAATACTCATTGAATTGCCTTGGATTTGGCTTGGTTTTGGTATCCAAAAATGAGTGAACTCACCTGCTAAAAATGGGCGAACATTCAATTTGTGTGCGATCCACGTCAAGTTTCATTTCGATCGATCATACACGTTCTTTTTGAAAAATTAAAAAAATTTCCATATAAATCAAATCAATCTCATATCAATAAATACCAAAATCAGAAAATACTTTACTTTGATTCATAAATCTAGTTTAGTTTAGAGACCAAAAGCTAAATGCTTGGATCGAATACTTACGATATCCACTTGGGTTAGATTTTTTGTAAAACTAGTTAGATAAATAAAAGAATGTGATCGTTGAAGTAAAATTCGATGTGGGCATCATACGAAATATGGTCTTCCACTATTTTGGCCGTTAGAATAAATTTACTTTCAAAAAATAATGTGAACCCAACTTTCCAAAGAGTCAATGACCAAAGTTTTCGTTTGTATCTATTCATTTCCCCAATGTGTAAATGACCAAATACCTTTTTGACAAAATCTGCCCCTGGAAATGGACTCCTCTCTCTCATTTGGGAGTAAAAGTTAGGTGTTAACTGGGAATGAATTGTTGCTCCACAGTAACGTCAATTTCATCACCAAACACAATAATTTAGATAGCTTTTTGTGTGGTGAATGACGTGTTTTACTAGCTTCCTGTTAATTGCGTAGTAATACTTGAGATTCGGTCGATGGTCAAGGTCGGACACTTAAGCGTTTGAACAGTGCTACACACAGCAATCTGTGCACAGATTTCGTTGTGGGGCCTACCACGGATCCCACACAAATCATTCGAACCGTTCATTAAATGTAAAATATTTTTTCAAGGGTTCCCGTAAAAAATAAGCTTAATCCAATACCTATAGGTTACTCCAAGGTTGGATGAAGCACTTATAGGTATTGGATTAAGCTGTCAAATAAGTTAGCTTAATCCAATACTTAAAGTTATAAGCTTTGTCCATTTTGGTGTTTTTTAGGTTTTGTGTTGGTTCCTTACCAACCTTGGATTTTTAGGTGTTTTTTCTTGGTCCGGGCTCAGTCTGTTGGACTTATTTCAGTTTCCTCCATGTGGTTAGAAGAAGAGGGTTTTGGATGGTCAGACCGATGTATCCATGGCTCTATTAGCTCTGTACTTTGTGTTATGAGTTAATGAATCTATCTTTTTGCTGTTTTAAAAAAAAAAATTCTCACTTCTATGTAAAATATTTTCCACTCTTGAAGAAATTATTATTTTTAAAAGACTTGACGAAATTAATGAGGGAATGGGTTTTGAGGGGAAGCTCACTTTTAGGCCTATATTTTACTACTTTTTTCGCAAAGTTGCAGCCTACCCTTCTTTTGATTATTAAACAAATTATTTGCAAAAGAATCAAAAATTAAAAACTTGAATGAACTCATTTTCTTCTTTTCTCACTCAATATTTTTTATTTATTTATAGAAATTTCATCTGACCCAATTCAAGCGCACACCCCATTCTCTCTTACTTATTTGACAGTTTGATTTTGTATTTCTGTTCATCTTTGTTGATTTTCTTGTTAGAGATTTGCGTCGTATTTTTTGAATTTATCATTCGTCTCGATGAGATGAATATAAAAATTAAAAAATTAAAACCAAAATAAAAAAATTTCACGGCGGAAGAAATAATACAAATAGTTGATATGTTTTGGTCCAAAGTGTTGTCTTATATAATTTTTTTTTCATCATTAGTCCATATTTTTTTATTGTTCTGATTTCTCTTGTCGAGGCATTTAAATCCAAATATTACGATCATAAAGCTAAACAAATAATAATAATCGGGAAAAAAATATCCAAAAAAAAAATAGCTTGGAGAGGTTTTCGGTATTTTCCCTCTATTTTCTTCCAACTTTCACACTCCTTTCCTTTTTATGCAGCAAATAAGTATTTTTTCTTGGTGTATATATGTGGAGCCCATGGCTACCCATTTTTCATTGTTGGCTGTTCTGCCATTGGTTTGTTCGTTTCTTCTCTATATGACAGGGGGTTTTCCTGCCAAAATCGAGAAGAGAGAGCGAGAGAAGAGAGAGAGAGAAAGTGGAAACTCTCAAACCCAGTTCAAGTTCGTTCAATCAGCCCACACACTGATTCAGAAAAACCTCACCTTTTTCTTTCCCCTCTCTCCCACACTTCAATTATCTGTTACTCCACTATTCAGTATACGTATGCATCTGTAAAAAGTTTGGTTTGATAGATCTATTGATCTAACACTTAAAACCCCCACATGGGTTGCTCTATTCCAGTCAGATCGCAGTCGTTTTCGTTTGGTTTGGTTCAGTAGCCGCCTAATCACACTGTAAGTATTCTTGCTTCTGTTCTTAGAAATCAAAATATGTGATTGGTGTTGTTTATGGCTTTCCTTTATTATTTATTCATTCTTCTGGCATTAGAATTTTCTTGGTCTTCATTCTGTTGGCCAAAACTCTTTTTCATGCCTAATTTATCCAAATTTAAGAATTTTTAGGATTTGGGTCCTGGTTAATTTCCTTTCTTTAGCTTAAGAAAGGAATTGGGTTTTGTTGTCTGGACCCTTTCTTATGAGTCCTGTGATCTTAAGTCCAGATTATTGTTTTTAGCCCCTGCTGTTGGCCACGACACTTTTTCGTCCCACCTATAGTGAAATTTTAGTGTTCTCAGGATTTCTTTTTTGTAACTCAGGTGTCCGGGCCAGCTTTCGCGCACCTTGACTAATCCTCGGGGGCCAATCCCACCGCTCAGTTGCTAGGAGAGTTCTCAGAACTTCTTTAAGTAAGAAAGGAATTGGATTTCGGTGTTGAGACACTTTTTTTCTCATTTACCTGGTATATTGAGTTGAGTTCTCTCAGGAAGAAATATACTATCTTCTATCAGTTCTGTGATCTTATGTCCAGGTTATTGTCGTGGTTCTTATTCTAATTTCTCTTCTTTAACTCCTTATTACAGTATTATTGGTGGTCTTCTCGGGAGAAGGCTTGTTGTAAGTCTCCTTCGGTTGGAGAACTAATAGCATCCGTGTGAGATGTTGAGGCAGTGGTGGTGGATCTTGGTGAGATGAGGGATGTTATCAAGGTTGATAAACTTTTTAAGGGCTTGCTGGTGTCCGTTATCTGACCTATCCGCACGTAATAGTTCAGATGTAGGTGGTAAACAAGAAGGGCTCCTATGGTACAAAGACACCGGGCAGCACTTGAATGGCGAATACTCCATGGCAGTTGTCCAGGCCAACAATTTGCTTGAGGACCAGAGCCAGATTGAGTCTGGCTGCTTGAGCTTGCTGGATAGTGGGCCATATGGAACCTTTATTGGAGTATACGATGGTCATGGTGGGCCTGAGACCTCACGCTACATCAATGATCACCTTTTCCCGAATCTCAAGAGTAAGATCCTCCCCGTGACCAATTTCTTGAGGTGATAGGTCTTCTCTGATACACGCGGAGTGTAATCAATATATATGGAATTTTAGTTTTCACCCTTCCTTTTTGTTTGTTTCCCGTATTTACTTGCCTGGATTTGAGCATAGGATTGGATTGTAAATCCAAGGGAACCACATACTTTCTGTCTGGCTGAAACTTTTGCAGTCACGTTTCTATGTCAGTCGAATATGGAATTCCATAAAACATTCAATAGATGATAACTTGGGGGATTTGATATTACTAATCTGATTACTATTAATTTGATGGTGTTACAAAAGGGCCCTTATTGCTGTGGTCTATAAATTGAATTACTTGTAGGAATAAGAAGAGTAAGTGAATTCGACCTGATTGCAGTCCGTTTCAGGAGTCATTAGTCATTAGAATCACAATCCGGATACTTTTTCTTGTAATACCTATTTTGCAACTGGGTTTTAATGTTTGTGATATGGTTTTTATCCCGGATGGTTGAATTACTGTTGGTGCTTGGCAGGGTTTACTTCCGAGCAACAGTCTATTTCAGTGGATGTGATTAGGAAAGCATATCAGGCAACAGAAGAAGGGTTTCTCTCTCTTGTTACTAAACAGTGGCCTATTAAACCTCAGATTGCATCTGTTGGGTCTTGCTGCCTGGTTGGTGTGATCTGTGGTGGGACCCTTTACGTTGCCAACCTTGGTGATTCTCGCGCTGTTATGGGGAAACTTGTCAAGGCAACTGGAGAGGTTATTGCCATCCAGCTGTCAGCAGAGCATAATGCAAGCATAGAGTCTGTCAGACAGGAGTTGCATTCTTTGCATCCAGATGACCCTCAGATTGTAGTTCTAAAGCATAATGTATGGCGCGTAAAAGGCTTGATACAGGTTAGTTGTTTGCAAATAGATACTGATGTTCAAATTGACCATGGCCTGCTTAATTCTCATTCTTTCTAGTCTTTGCTATTATGTTTCATTCACATAGTAAAACTTGTCATTTGTGCAAGTCAAATTAAGAGTGTGAAGCATTTATCAACATCTGTGAATTGCCTTCTTTAGTGGGTTTAGGGGGAGTATACGTGATGAATTCAGCGGGTTTAGCTGGTCCTTTACCCTTACTATTGGTGTCTGTTTTGTGAAGACTTTTTAGGGTATCTTTGGCTTTCACAGTGTGGAAATGTCATGCTAATATTAGATGGTTGAATAGTGCGCTTAAAATTGAATTGAGAGGTGAGGAGTTTCATTGGCATCCACTTTGACTTCAAAATGATTTTGTGGCTAAGAATTCGACGATGCGTGGTAGCTGGTTTTTACCTTTCAGTTCCCTTTTTGTTTTTTGTCTTTTCCTTCCCCACCCTCTCTTCATCAAAGCAAATAAGTTTTGGCATTAGTTTGACTACAAACCATTGTTGCTGTACCCTTGGCTTTAGGTTCTACACAAATGACTAATTCGTGCTCCCATTATGGTGCCATGATTGGTAGGATTGTACAATGTGTCGTTCGACTATTCTTGCATTTCGACTTCTTTGTCTCCTGAGTCCTGAGTGATCTATTTTATTTTTGATTTGTAGTTTCCTTCTTTTGTCACTTCCTAGACTGTGTGTCCTTGGAAATCTGTATATGTACAGTCTTGAAGTTATTTTATGCTTCTGGTGATTTGGTTTTCTTGAGAAGTTATTCTGAGCTTTTAATATGTCACCTAAGGCTAAGGTTTGCTCTCCTATTTTAAATCAATTGCTCAGGTTGTGAGGCAACATCTAGGGAAGCATTACATCTTGACAAAGCATGTGCCTTTGAGCAAATTTATCACCTCAGGTTTCAAAAATGACTAATTGCTGCCTTACTGTCATATCATACTTTCCATTTTTCCAATCAACTTGTGGCCGATATTCTTGTACTTGTCTGCCATAGGCTTATTCACAGTGGAAGGCCATTGTGTAAGTTGTGTTGTCTTTGGTCTGTGTCACCCATCTGGCAGTTTGCCATGTTAGCTTATGTGCTGCTTCATGTCTTATGTCATGCTAACCATGATTTATTTTTTTTATACAAAAGCGAGCACTATTATCAGCTGTTACGGATTTACTGTTGAATTTTTTTGGAATTGTTTTTATTTCTACCCTGCTGGATGATTGCGGGTTTTATGTTGTAGATTTCTAGATCAATTGGTGATGTTTACCTGAAAAAGGCTGAATTCAACCGGGAGCCTTTGTTTGCTAAGTTTCGCCTTCGTCAACCTTTCGAAAGACCAATACTGAGCTCCGAACCATCAATTTCTGTGCATGAACTTCAACCAGATGATCAATTTCTCATATTTGCATCTGATGGTTTATGGGAGCACCTTAGCAATCAGGATGCAGTAGATTTAGTACAAAATCACCCCCGCAGTGTAAGTTGTTGATATTAACTTGGTTCTAATTCTATTGAGTATTGACTCTAACAATTGCTTTGCGGTGTTTTTAATTCCTGGATGCTACTCGATGCATGATTGAACCATTGGGTTCTTCTCGATAATCATCTTTACTCGTGTTGTAATCTCTATTATTGGGGTTTTGAAAAGCTAAATATGATATCCTTATAGGCTGATTTTGGGTCATGGATTTTTGGAGGGATTCACTAGTTGAAAGTAAGTTTGACATGGATAGCGAAGAAATAACTTTAGCTTCTTCACTCCGTTATCTTATTATGTTATCTTCAAATACTCCTTTCCGGGATTCACTAGTTGAAAGTAAGTTTGACATGGATAGCGAAGAAATAACTTTAGCTTCTTCACTCCGTTATCTTATTATGTTATCTTCAAATACTCCTTTCCCTCCATAAGTTCCTCTACAAATTTATAATCGAAACACAACTGTTACTATATATCTAGAACCATTATGGAAATAGCATCAACCAGTTGGTTATGCACTTTTTGCGGTCTTATGCTGCGAAAGCATTGGCTGCTATGGTACGTGGACTATTCTAAATATGTTTTTGTATGTTACATGTTTCCACTATTGTAGTTGGACCATTCACCTAGGAATCACACATAGACGTAGTAATTCAAATTTACCCTAAAACTGTACTTAAAACACCAGTATAATAATGCATGAAATGCTCTGGTACCATTTTAATACAATTCATTCAAGAAAATAGATGGAGTATTCTCAGGAATAGACATACTCCTATTTTGTTGTGTCCTGGAGTCGTTCATGTCAATAGGAATTGTACTATCATCATCATCATATTATTATTATTATTATTATTATTATTATTATTATTATTATTCGGCTTTAGCCACATAGTATTAGGTTATGGTGACAAATGAATAAGAAAACAGGAGTTATTTTCGGACAATTGAAGTAAAAGAATGAAATTTCCCTTGATGCAGGGAAGTGCCAAAAGGCTTGTGAAAGCTGCACTGCTAGAAGCAGCTAAGAAAAGAGAAATGAGGTACTCCGATTTGAAGAAGATCGAACGTGGGGTCCGGCGGCACTTCCATGATGACATTACCGTCGTGGTTGTGTTTCTTGATTCAAATCTTGTGAGCCGAGCTAGCTCCCTTAAAGGCCATACCGTGTCGTTGAGAGGGGGTGGTGTACATCTACCTGCAAAAACTTTGGCCCCATATTCTACAGTTGCAGAAATCGCTACTACTTAAATGAAATCGACTTTTTTCGTCTACTAGAATATCATCCTTCTTCAAATAACTTGTGAATTCCATTCGCAGATTCACGAGCGATAAAAGAAGGTTCTCACTAGGATTTTATTCTTTGTATGTTCAATGTAACATTTAACTTGGGACTAGTATCTTGCTGAGTTTCTGATAGAGGAAAAAGATAATGTAAGAATCAGGGAAAAGGGGGTTCTAAGGAGAGATTTCTTTATGGAAAGACTATCTTATTTCTACTTGCTGTTTTTCCTTACCACTTTGTTCCTTTTCTTTGTGAGGACTGGTATCTTGCTGGTTGTTGTATGGGCTCTGATTTGCATGGAAGAAAGGAAAAGTTACACTACGTAGTGTGTAACATAGAAATGTTTCGTAATCTTAGGTGCGCTCAAGTTGGTCTGTACATCCGATTATAAAAAGAAAAGAAAAGAAAAGAAATGTTATGTAGTTATGAATAGGTGTGTACTCTAAAAAAGTGAAGTTATGAAAGTTAGTTGCGAACTTTATGTTCATTTGTTTTGTTTTTGTTTTTGTGATTTTATTTGTTACGCATTTTGTGTGTGTGTGTGTGTTAATTTGGTAAAGACTTTTTTGATAGTGTAGTTGGGACAAAGGAGAATGCAATCCATCCCTTGACCAATTTTTAGATTGGTTTTGAGCTTTTCCATTCTCATGGCATGTATAAGGGCTTCGGTATTATTATGGTGAGTTATGAATAGGTGTGTAGGGTACTCACATATTCTCAATTTTGGTTAGATATGAAAATATTTGTATTGGTTACGAATTGTTGTTGTTTGTTATGCAAATTTTAGTTAAAAGTTTGTACTAGCCTTCTCCATGGAAGAAACAATTTGCCTCTTTCTATTCCAAATTACAGAGAATGCAGAAGTGGAAGCATTTGGTTTCAGAAAATAGGTGCAGCAGCAGTCAAACAATGTGCAGCCAAATCCTCATTCAAACTGTATCCTCCATTATTCCCCCAATGTCTTCTCATCTATATCAATGGATACACTACCACTACTACTAGCTTCAAAACACCTCAAACTTGTGCTTTGAAATGAGATTGTATACATATTGCCGTGAAGTCTCGGAATCCGTAATCCATCAACACTCAAAAGGCTCTAAGGGTCATTGTGCTCTGTCCATCGAGGATTCCCTTGATCAGTTGGCTGCCGGGATGTGCTGGTTGATCTCCAACGAGGTTGATTGTGAATGGAGTTCTCTGCTGAGTAGAGGGCTGCCTCTAGCTCTTGCCATACTTGGGTCATAGTCGGGCGTTTTTTTGGTACTTTCGCGCGACGCATCTTAGACCAAGTTGCCCCATTTTCAGCATCATTTCGGAGTTGTAAGGCTCTAGTAGAAGATTAGCATCTAAGATTTCCTCAACTATGCCTCTCTCCAAGCTTGGCCTTGCCTGCATGTTGAACAGAACAATGAATTCCCATTTTCAAATGTTTGTCCACTTCAATTGCATTTGATACCAATATGGCAAACTTGGTGTCAAAAGAAAGAAAACATGTTTCGTTTCTCACAAAATCTCAACATTTTTGGTAAGATAGCAAAACAAATAGTTCCCTTTCACAATGGTTATCACAAGATTGCTAAACCAAACATGAGATTAAAAGTTAACTTTTACTCCATTTCCTTATAGTTTCTCCCAAATCCCTTAACCAACTGGACCTGTACCCATCTAGTTGCTATAGATTGTTCCAAATCAATGTGCTTTTTTAAGCTTAATAACTTACCCATTCAATAATGTGTTTACTAGATTGGCTTCTAGTTTTCTCCACAGCAGGCCTGGCAGCAACCAGTTGCAGAAGAATGACCCCAAAGCTGTAGACATCACTGAAGGGGCTCAAATGCAAACTTGAGCAATAGGCAGGGTCAAGGTACCCAGGTGTGCCTTTGATTTGGCTGCTCACATGTGATTTGTCCCCAATAGGACCTGATCTTATTAACCCAAAATCTGAGATTTTAGCCTCAAATCCTTCTCCTACTAGGATGTTACTTGGTTTTAGGTCCTTGTGGATTATGCTGGGTTTTATCCCTTGATGCAAATGAGCTATGCCTGCAAGAAGTGTACAACAATGTCATAGTTAGGAAAATAATTAACGAAATAGGAATTCTGTACAGTGATCTGTACAGAATGATGTGACGGTGATATTTTCGCGATCATGAGCTACAATGATAATGCTTTCGTTTCAAATTAAAAGACTAGAAAAGACTTATGTATGCAAGTCTTTGTTTGATTAGGATTATACCCCATTTCATGCTTGAGGGTTATGTGTTTAAGACTTACACCATATATCGCATGGTTGAGAGTGCATTTCGGGACAGAGAACAGAGATTTAAGAAACAACATAACTCCTGATGGACGCGAAACCTACCTTTTGTTTCTCCAATGGCGATGTTAACTCTTTCCCTCCAGCTTAAGGTCCTCCCTCCCCTCCCTATCTATATTATAAAATAGAGCGGATTTTTGTTTACACATACAAACAAGAGCACATCTTCAACCGTCAGATCAAATTTTCAATAGGTTATAGCTGTCCAATCAACTCCTTTAATTAATTTATTCTCTCTCTCCCTCTTTCCTTACTTCTTAGGCAATGTTGCCTTTTTTGGAGATATACATATTTTTTCTTTATTTAACAACATGCCTTTTATTATCAAAAAGTTTTTTCTCCCTATCGTTAATCTTAAACTCTATTATTGTAGTGTTGTGTATTGTACATGTCCACTCATCCATAAGAGAACTCTATTCAATTACTTTCTTCCATCAGCTGAGGTAACAATGGAAAAACATTATAGAAACTTTAGTCACAAAAGAATAAATTTAGTTTTTTTTAGTAACAAGTTGTTTCACCTATTTCCTGAATGCATGATTCGAAGTAGTAGTGCTTGATAATTTGTCTCAGTTGTAGGCTTGTAGCATTCCTTTGATTTGAAAAGGGGAAAATTAACTCAAGTTCTAGCATTCAGTTGCAAGAATCACTTCAATTTTAAAGAAAAAACAACATTCGTTAACTTACGGGATCGGAGTGGAGTTTTAAAACGATTCTTCTTTCTTTTTTTTTTTGGATTAGTTGTTGGTTGAACTATATTGTTTACGGGTGTGATATAAGTATTGGTTGATCGTGATAGCTGTTAATGAATGATTGTGCATAAGTTAATTAGAAAAATCATACGGATATATATATGCTCCTACTTTTTCAATGGTGTGGTATTATTTGTTATGAAATTATTCTTAGAAGAAATTAGTTCAATTTATCCTATTTGAAGAGAATTTAAAAAAATAAATTATAAAATTTTCCATTTGGGTTCGTTAAGTTGTGATCACTACAAGGGAAGGATAAGTTTTTTAAAGTTGTAATAAAAAAGTGTTGTGTCGCGCTTTCTCTTTTTTATCGGCGTGTTGTGCTGTGCCTTTAGGCACGGACAATCACTAGTACATCCATAATCAAGAAATTTACAAGCTATATAGTGAAGAAATCTTTGACAAAAAAGAAAAGTAAAGAAAAATGTTATGGGTTAGTAGGAAATGGCTAACAGATTGAAACTTACCAATAATGTAATCAAGTAGTGAACCATTTGGTACACAGGGCCGGCCCAACCACAAGGCCTAAGAAGTCTGGGCCTTGGACATCCAAAAAACCTCAAAAATTAGGGGCACTCTTATTATTTTTACTATTAGGCTTGAGTAGGGGTCTTTTTAGCCCAATAGGGAAAAAAATGGCCCGATCTGATTTTAAAAAAAGGCCTAGAAAAAAAAACTTCATTCAGTCTAAAGGCCCAAAATAAATTACACAACATTCATAAGACCTAAAGGCCCAATATAAGACCCATAATAAAATAAAAAGGCAACTAGAACAAAAAGGTGCTCTCGTCTGCATTTGAGAGGTAGCACCGTAGCAGCCTACTGGGTCTTCATCTTCTACAATCAATTTTCCGATTGGGTTTTTCAGCAGGCCTGGGGTTTCCCGACTGGTAAGAACCTGGGGCTGTTTAGTGTTCTCTCTCGATAATCGATTAAATGAAAGGGGAAAATGAATTGGGGTTTATATTAATCAGCTTGTTGTTCTATGTGTCTTTAAAGGCACACTTTTTTTCATTAGGCCTTGGACACTGAAAACTCTTCGGCAGCTCTGTTGGTACATATTCATAGACCAGTATTTCCTCTCCTTGTAGCCCTGTTCAAAGAAAAACCTTCCCAATTGATTGCAAATTTGGTGAATCTGAAACAACAGATTTAGCATTTTTTGGTGCATACCCGGCTCTTCACAGAATCCCACCAAACCCACAAGATTTCTGTGCTTAACTTTTGATAGCAACCTCACCTCTGTTTCAAGAAAACTACAACCACATTAGGTACTCTGAAAAGCCTTTTGGAGCTCTTTTCATTTGCTTTCACTTTCCGATTTCATTTGTCGTATATTACTGCAGCCGTCCAAAAATGTTTTTAATGGGTCTTATTCGAATCTTTCAAAAATTTGTATCATTGACCATCGAGATGCGGTTTCTTTCTGCAATCAAGTGAAGCTGGGTCCAAAGTCAAAAAGGCCTATCATTTTTCTAACAAGTTGATTTTCTCCAATCAGTTTTTTAGAAGCAGTTTAACGAGCGAAAAACAAAAACGACACAAAACCAAAAGTGCAAAATTATTGGAGGTTAACCGTTTCGGAATTCGTCGGTGCTAGTGAAGGAATTAGCATGGGCCTTCTTGATTGCAAGGGTTCCCTCCCCATCAAATTTGCCTGTATAAACATTTCCAAATGCACCGGATCCAACCAAGCAATCCGGGCTGAAATTTCCGGTGGCTTTCGCCAATTCTACCAATTGGAATCGCCTCAAGAATCGCCTCAATGTCACTTCCTCTGCATCCAAATTCCCTGAATTTTTTTTGGCACCAAAATCGATCGATTTGTGAAGTAACGTAACAAAAAATCTCTGTACATAGAGGGATAGGATAACTGCTAACATTTAACACACAATGTTTGGTTGCAGTTTTCCAATTCTGGTAGATAATACTAGGAACTTCAACAAACTTTGGACTGTGTGGTTCAGATTTGGACTGTCTCGTCCTGTCCAAAAAGTTGGACAGGAGAGAATCCGAACCCTTCTGAAAAACAGCAAACGGAATACAGAAGTACGTTTGCATTTCGAAAACTTAGTAGGGAAAAACCTTCTTGTTCGGAGCGTTGCCTGCAACTGCGGTAGAGTTTGGTCTTGAGAAAGAAGCACAAAAATGCACCAAACAAGATGGCTACAATGCCAAAGGGAAATCCCCACCATATGTGTTTACGGCTAAGTACTGAATTATGCATTTCGGAAGGCCCAATGCTCAATGCTTGTGAAGCTTCGGTTGAAGAGTTTGTCTGATCAATTCTGATCATTTGCTATCTTCCCAGAAAACAGAAAGCCTGTTTCAGTCTAATATGGCATATGTTTGTATGTATAAATACATATAGACCGAGTGAGGGGGAGGGGGATACAGGCACGCGCGTATTGTGTCAAATCAAAAAAGAAAATGTCGCCGGCAGTGTTTCCCCACATCCCTCGCGCTGTCTATATAGATACACATTGACATATAGATGTGTATGCATGTTTTGTACTATGCATCATGCAGTTAAATATATCATGGTCTTGGTATTACGTACCTATTTTAAATAACAATATCAAGACATGTAGGGGTAACGGTCGCAGTGTATAGGCAAAGACTATTGAGTGGTATGTGTAAAAATCATTGACAGAGAAATTGAAGTGGCTGAATTTACTGTATTGGTCGTATCAGCTGTGAAGTGAGACTTGTACCGAATATGAACGGTACATATTCATTTGACAAGTATGAGATTTTTAATGTCGATGGAATTGGTATTCGGCCCGTTAAAGTAATGGACTCATGAGGAATAATCTCACTGTTCACTAGCCGGAAGAATTATTCAATTTAGCATGCGTTGAGAATCAGATGTCATTTTCTAAGATCAGAACATATCGGATTAGTTGCACGGAAATTAATAAAAAAGAAGTATGTTTATGGACCTATGGTATACCTAGGTGTTCCATAAATTGATATGTAGTTTTTTAGTGTATGTTATGCATATACGGAGTATATATATTTTTGGATGGAACACTTTGTTTTGGTTAGTTACGCAAGGGTATACCTTGGAAGTACATGGTTTCGAATAGTTTTGGAGGATGATATGCATCTTTTTGGTATTTGGTACGCATGTTTTTTGGGTACGTATTCTCAATGGGTCTCGCTCCTCTCTAGTCCAAACTACGAGAAAGTGCAAAATAGAACCATTTATTGGTAGATTCAATAGTTTGGATTTTTTCAAATACTTTTATCGGTAAGAATATACTCTGTTTACACTCAGTTTTGGCCAAATTCTAAAAAGAACTTTGTTAATGGATTAATGGCCCAAATGTTATTTTGGGCCTTGGTAGAATTAGGCCTTGATTGAATTGGACATTTGATAGAATTTAAGTGGCCACAATTAGGCCGAATTGAATTTGGAAGGGCTGAATAGAGTTTAAAAATTGATTGGACCTTATTAGTTTGAAGCATGACCCAATTAGTTAAAGCCCAAGCCCAAATCAATAAAGGCCTAGGTTCATTGTCAAGCCTAGGCCCATGTCCAATTGATTAAAGGTCCAAATTCGTTTTTTAGGTCTGGACCCATTTTGTAAAGTCCTAGATTAATCAGGTCTGCACAAACAACTCAGGCATGCACAAGTAGTTGCAAGCAGCTCAAAGGTCTAGAAGGATCTCTCTAACAATATACAAGCAGCTCAAGGCCTGAATGGTCGTCATCCTTCAACGTGAAGCAAGGACACATGGCATTCATACCCATATGGCCTAAGCAGTTCAATTAGGCCTGTACAAGCTGCTCACAAGTAGCTTACTTAGGCTTGATTGGTCCTTTGTTGCAAGAAAAGAGGGCACAAGTTCCAAAAATTCTCTTTGTCTTGAACCTTCCTGCAGAAGGAACTAATTTAGGAGCATTAAGGGCCTCACAAAGGACCAAAAATAGCTGAGAAGTCTTGTGCTTTGTTTGGTTTGTATTTTGAAAAGTGTTTTGAAAAATAGTAGGGGTAATAAGTGGAGAGAGATAGAGAGAGAAATGTTGGAAGTAGGGAGAATCTAGGGGTAATTTTTTGAAAAATTCTTTTTGAAAAGGGAAGAGAACAAGGCATTGATCTTTACAAAAAAAATTGGCCTTTAACCTTAAAAGTCCTAAGATTCTCCTTTTGGCAAATATTCATGCAAAAAGAGGCAATTCAAGGCCTAAATAGTTGCTTTCAGTCCTAAGGTAAGGCATGCAGTTGAAGTTTTGGAGTAAAGAGTAAGGCTTGGACATGTGACAATCACACATTGAACTAGGCCTGTTAATGGGATCGGATCCGGATCCGATAAGACACAATCCGATTCTGATTCGATAAGACTCAAATCCGACAATGAGAATCCGGTTCCGATCCGGAAACTTATTTTACTTCAAAAATTTTAGCAAAAAAAAAAAAAAAATTTCAAAAAGATACAATTTTTTTTTTCAAAAAAAAATTATTTTCCGAAAAAAATTTAAAAAATAAAAAATAAAAAATAAAAGTAAAAATAAAAATACAACTTCTTAAACATTTTTTTTTCAAAATAAAAAATTTACTATTTTTTTAAAAAAATTAAAATTAAAAAAAAAAATAAAGTTCGGATTTGAATTGATAACGGATTTAATCCGATCCGATCTGAATCCAATCCAGATCAGTATTGAATTACCGGATTCGAATTATCGGATCAATGTTATCGGATTCGGATCCGGATAGAATTTTTCGGATCGGATCCGGTCCATTGACAGGCCTACATTGAACCATTCTAAGTAGCTTAAGCCTGGAATGGACACTTGGCAGCCACGCATGAGGGCAGGAGGAAGCAGCTCAAGCCCTGGAACTTCTATCTATAAATACCAGAATTAAAGGCCTTGGCAAAGATCCCTTACACCAACAAGCCCAATGCTTACCGAATTCATCTTTCATTTACTTTCCAGCAAAGTGTTGTATTACCTTTAATCTAGCCCAGCCTAGATCTTGTCTTTCATTTCCTTGTACCCAAACTTTTTTAAGCCGTTTAATAAAGTTTGTTTTATCTTTATCTTAAGTCATTTCCTTTTCATTTCCCATTTTCTAACAACAGTTAGGAAATTTTACGTCATTTTCATTAAGGCAAACTACGAACCATATACAGCCATACCCCTTTGGTTGTACATAATCTGCTCAATACGAAGTTAGATTTGAGGCACGCAAGCCTTAAACAACAATTTGGACTGTCCTGGCACGCCCGCAACGCAAGCTTACTTAGTTTTGCTCGTTTTTCAGCAGAACACACTCTTACCGGTAAAATAGAAAAAATACATCCAAATCGTTGATTGTAGCAAATAAACGGTCTTGATCAGGATTGTCTCCTGCTGCACAAAACCATGGGCCGGAGAGGATCCATTTCCATTTTCAATCAGAATTATTTCCTCTTCTAGTAACATCGATCGAATAATTGAGTCTTGGTCTTGTTTATTGGGCGGCAGCTTATAAGGCCAATGAAAGACTGCGACATAAAAATTCTGAAGAAAATAAGAAAAATAAAATGTGAAAGTGAATATACTGAACGGCTGCATCTAAACCTGCTTGCAAAAGTAGGTTGGCTTGAAAACAAAAAGTCTACACCAATCACTTTCAATTTTACCGTCCAAAAGTATTTCGGATGGTTCGGATTTTTAAAAACTCTTTGTAGAGAAGAGTTAAAATCCGGACCATTAATTGCCGAGACGGACGGTGAAATTGAACGCTGTGGTAAAACAGAGCGGTGAGGGTAGACGGTCTAGCCTGAAAATGACCTCCTCACCTCCCCGTCTTGTGTTGTATTGCATTATTATTATGGAGTAGTAGAATTATCCAAAAAGGAATCCAAATATAACTTCACACACTTAGAGCAACTCGAGCCATTACGCTACTCCTTCCCAAAATTCAAAATCACAATCAAACAATTAAAATGAGTTTTATCTTCTCTCTCAGATTTATACTTGGATATTACTTACAATGGACTGCTAGTCTGCTATTTTGATTACATATTGTAATGGGTCAAATCATGCAAAATGTTTTCCCCTTTCCATGTGACTTGGTTTTATTTTTAGGTTGGTTTGCTTTCTATGAATGGTAATTTACCAAAAAAAGAAAAGAAAAGAGGTTCATCTTGAGTTCAAATGATTTCGGTAAAGTTATAATTCAACTAACTAGTAACTACCGTGTAGAAAAGCAATAAGTGTTTGACCTCCATGATGTCGCATGCTTGAATCCCACGGAAGCCAAACATTCCAAATCTTGAGGCTACTAGATGGTTTGTCCCATCGTTAAGCCATTTTGATAGTGTTGTATTTCTCATCTCTTCCAATTACCTTTCCCCAACTTCAAAATTTTGTGTTCTAGAGCATCAATCTAACTCTAGCTAGAGTTTGGATTCACTTAAATTTCTTTTGCAGGAAATCATATCTTGTGACTAAGAGAGGCCCGCGGTAAGGGACATAGACGGTTGTGATCCATAAAATTGGTCCAGATAAATCAAAAAATTACTCATGTAAGAGTGCATATGAAGGTGAAAGCCTAGAGAATAAAATACTTCACAGGTAATATTCCTTGTTTGAAAAAAAAAAAATTGATAAAGATCTAAATAGTTTAGAAGTGCTTATCTAAAATTTCAGGATAAATCAGAAAGTTCCCTTTTTTTGACGACTGAGGAATTCATTGAAAGAGCAAGAAACAAGATACAGGGAACTAGGGAAGGTATACCTTCCGAAAATACAAGTCTAGCAACTAGCTAACATTAAACAAGAAAGTTAGAAATATGCCAAGAATGGCATGAGGCATGACAAGAGCAGGGTTTTGAACAGAGAATCATGTATTATCCAACCACCGGGGTCGTAGTTCAAGTGGCTAAGGCAGTCGGGTTAAAATCCTCTTCTTCCCACCGGCCTTGAGTTCGAGTTGACTTAGGATCAGATGGTTGGATTGTGGGGGCTTCATGTCCACTTGCATTTTGGTGGGGTTCTGGTGATGAGTCTGCAACATGGTGATAAGACAAATGTGTCCTCCCCTACTAGATCAACTATGGCTCAAATCTGAACATTCCAGGGCAGGTGGGTTCCCTTATGGTCACGCCCAAGGAAAATCAACTACGCTGGTCGCCCCAGCCCACCTTTTCATTGAGCAAAGAAAATTGTTATTGATTATCCAAGTTTTGTCCAATCATACTAGAGTTTTTTTTTTTTTTTTTTTTTGGGGAGGGGGGGGGGGGGGGGGGGGGGGGGGGGGGTGGTGGTGGGTTGGGGGGAGGTTGCATTTATTTTGTTACATTGCATATTGCATTACTGAAGTTGGTGGCTCAAAAATATGCAACATGGATCTGTTTATTCAAAAATATGCAATATAGATATTGTTTGAAAGATCCTTTAAACGATGCAAAAAAAATACAGTATAAAAAATTATTTTCGTACACATTATTTTTAACCTTAAAAATTGAAAATAAATACTTATTTTTTAAGAAGGTGTAGTGGAATGGACTCAGAGCATCTTTTTGGTGTTTCTTGAAAAGATATAGCATGGTTTGTTCTTTAAAGAGTCAGGTTTATGGAAAGAAGACTCTCCAAACATTTGTTTTGGTCGACGGTTTGTGAAACTTATGTTTGGTTTACGTTCACCGGTAAGTAAGATGGGAAAACGATATGAAAACGATGAGCGCTCTTATTTTCAAAGCAGATTGTAAAATATAGCATTTGGTGAAGTACTTATGAAAACAACCAAACAAGACCGCCATTCATGGCAAGATTCAAAATGTTTGAAATTTTGCAAGTGTCTAGAAGGAAGCCTCCATTCTGGAAAGTATTGACTAGTATAACTTTGCTCTCAAATAGGGGCAAACATTACATCAGAAAGCCAAAATCCAAAATTAGGCAGGCAAGCAGTGGGCAAACTTTGAAAGTAACATGCTAGTTGGCTGCAAAATTTCCCAAGGCATTAAAGACTTGGTCACCGTACAGGATGCAATATTTCAGGTGGATATCCGGGTCAGGTTACGTACACCTTAACTGATCCCCTCCCCGATCTGATCAAATGTAGGCCATCCACATGGGAACTAGGTTGTTTCACAACCAGTTGTTAAAAGGGTGATTAGTAACATTAAGGGCCGTTTTGTAGCCCTCTAGTTTGGGGAGAATTATTTACTATAAGAGGACGATAGGACAGACGGTTGAAATTGTTAAGAAGAGAGAATAGTTTATACTCGGTCTAGTTTATAATTTGTATGGGTGGAAAAACTGGGGTGGGTGATTTTAAAAAATGACGAACTTTAACCCTTTAAATTTCCATTTCATGCCCAAGTTTGGAGGTGGGGAGAGGTAATTATGGACAGGGCATTTCCGTAAATAGTCTGGTTGCAGAGGGACTAGTTTCCGGGATAACTAATCCCGATGTGTGTGTCTATCATACACCGAATTAATTAGTCCCAGATTGGTTAGTTCGGACAATTACTCTGTCCGGTCCGGTCACAAAACAGGCCCCAAAGGGGGGAGAGACGAATTTTCATTCCAAGAGAAGAATTGAACAGTAGCAATAACTCATCACAGAACTAATCAGTAACTCGAAAAGTTTTTATACAGAAAGCTGGTGAAGTACAATGACCAAACTCGTGGTACGTTGCGCTCATACGAAAATGTACAAAGTGATCCGGAAAATGGTCTATCTGAGTGTTTTCAAGAACAAAACAGAAAAATCCTGCAACTAAAAAATAACCAAAGAGCTCTTTGTGTCCGGAAAATTTACATCAAGACGTAATTACAGATCTCTTCTGCATAGAGGGCAAGAACCATGTCTTACCAGCCACTCATCAATGCATGGTAGGTGGAACATGTGATGACAATGGGGCAAACTTCTAACAGTCTCACCAAGCTGAAAGTCCTGAACATGTAAAATGCAGAGTGTGTGATTAGATAAGGTTATTAACAAGAAAATCTTACTTGCGCACTTGAGCAAGGACATGTGGAACGTGTTAAACATATCAACTGGTCATTCAGTTGGAAGTATATTTAGCGGTTGAAGTTACCGCGTCACTATGCATTAACCTCGCATATTAAATGAAACGCCATTACCTTGTTAACTTCGAAAAACAACAGAAATGTGTTACAACATATGAATATTTTGCGGTGTCCAGATCCAATACCTGAAGACACACGGAACAGGAGGCTTTCTCCCCGGATGCATCTACATTGTTGTTGCTAGTGATTTTGACCTTCGGGATCTTTTCAACTCTATCTCCAGCCAAACCCTTAGAGCCCCCAGTGTCAAACATATTGGGGATCTCTTCAAAACTTACTTCAACAGCACCCATCTAATCAAACACATTGAAATCATCAGCAAATATAAGTTTAAAAAGTCGTCATCAGTATAAGGCTTTACATAGCTTGTGTCTGAGGTGTAAGGTACCTGACTTTGCACTGCACTCAACATGGCCGGACCGATTCTCTCACGCACCAGTCTACCACTTAGAAGGCTTGCAATAACATCAATCTTCAAAAAATTTAAAAGATTCATCAAATGATTTTCAAATTGAGATTTTGCTTTTTAAATATGTAAATATCGGAATAATTCATCAACTAAAACGGAACATGTGTGGGCTGTGCTTGGATTTTGTAGAGGAACTTCACGGGAATGGACAATGAGAAGGAAACAAAGAAATCAATTTGATTCTTTGCCTCATTATCTTCTTATATTGTCATTTGAACTATTCATTCCCCTTAACAAATCCCTCGACAAATCCACGACCCCAACACAGCTATCTTGAAACCGGCCGGAAAAACGATCGCTTACCAAGTAGAGCAGACACACAATTCCAGATTCATCTGATTGCCAGAGAACAAGTGAAGCTTCGAAAACCTCAATAGAGAAAACAGCTCCAGAGATGGCTCCAACTGCAGCCCCACGCACAAACCCGCTCTCGGTCTCTTGGCCTATCAAAGCTCCCGTCATTGCTCCTAATAAAGTACCCACTGTCCATAACAAGGCAATTCCTCGCATTACTAGCTACTCAGCATAATATTTTCATAAGCAGACAAAAAGTGAAAAACATGCATCGTGTTCCTGTCATTCTATACAAATCTTTGTTTTGATGACACGGGTCAGGGCTAGGTTCCAACAAATCCTCGGGCTAAATCCTTGGGCATATCAACCGCAAGAAGTAAGGAATGAAATTAACCATTAGTCCACCCATTGAAATTGGAACATGAGACCTCCTGATTCTACGCATAATAGATTTGGATGGCCATATCTTTCAACGAACACGTGTGTATCTCATTCTCTTCAACCATCCCGGCTCAAATCCAACAAACAGTAGAGTTAAATCCTTAACCCACAAGGCAGCCTTTTACTGTTCAAAGAATTGAAAGATCAGGATGCTAAGTGGATGTATGGGAGGGATTGTTTGGCTTCATTTTGGAATGTGCGATTGTGATTATAGATTATAGATTGTTCGCAAGGAATTCACAGAATGCATTATTAAACCAGGCATAAGGTAATCCAACGCCACCTCAAATTATTAAACCCCAATTCACATTCTATAAAACCTGGGAGTAAGTGTTAAACATTGAGCCAAGAACACAACCAAATTTCAATGTTTTTCCAACCAAAGACATTGCAATGATAAATCGCCATTTGATCAACAAAACCATAGAATTCAGACTCCGTAACAATCTTTTTTTATTTGATAACTTAACTGTCCAGGCCAGCTCACACGTGCACCTTGACTAATCCCAGGATACCAACCCCACCGTCCGCTAATAATTTGTACTAATCGAAGGAAGAACATCCACTTCTCAAAGAATTTGAAGGCAATGTCTCTAATTAAACACCGCGTATTATCAACCCCAATTCATGATCTACAACCAATTAACCATGATTGCGAAGGGTTGATATTACAGCAAAATAACCTCAAAGGCACAAACTAATACCAGTCTTTTGCAAACCCAGGTCAGAAAACAAATGCATTTTGCAAACCCAGGACAGCAATCTGGAAAACAAATTTGAGCAAAGGAAATATACGTACCTAAAGCGAAGAAGAAGGTGAAAATCGCAGAAAACACATTCCCAATGACCGTAGAGACCCCGAATCTGAAGAATTCTTTGGCTTTATCGATCAAATTCCCGAACGAATACATAGGCAGGGAATGAGACGGGTATCCATAAACCTCCATCGATTTTACCAAGAACTAGTTTAATTTTCCTTTCTCTGATCGAATTTTGCGTGCATATAAAAATACACACGCATACGTCTGTGTATATTTATGGGGTTTACAAAGGGAAGAGGTTGGAGGGGATTTTCAATCGAGTATGCTTAGTCGTTAAGAGAAGGTGAAAAGAACCCACATGTGAGAAACGAAACCAACTCGCATTAATTGGCTGCCTTTTTTTGTCTTCTTTTTCTACCCTTTCTATGAACGTCTCTCTCTCTCCCCGACGGACCAAATCAAAATGGGTTTCAATGAAGAAATGGTTGTTCAATCAAAGACACGAGACCATGTCAAAAAAAAAAAAAAAATCAAAGACACGAGAGAGGGAAGGTTCTCGGTTGACAAATTGGAGGTGAAGAGTAGGCGTCCACACGAGATCACAGGCCAAAGTTTATGATTTTATTGTCAAATCACTCGTTTTCTCTCCACGGAGAAAATTAGGAGAGAGATGGGCAGGAGAGAGAGAGCCCCTGGTTGCGAGACTAGTTGATTGGTGGATTTGCTACCCATTAATCAGGTTAGATTTTTGAAGTCAAGTCGCAACAAGAGAATTAGAGTCCGTTCAAGAATACCTCTTAAAAAATAATAAGTACTTATTTCATATTTTTAAATTAAAAAATAATGTAAATAAAAAATAATTTTTTAATTTTTTTTGCACCGTATTAAAGATCTCAATGAGATTTTTCAAATAAGATCCATATTGCATATTTTTAGATTTTAATAAACTTATCATTTTGAGTTTGAAATTGTCTTCTTAAAAAATAAGTTCTTATTTCGCGTTGTGGAACGTGGCCTAATTAGTGTTGATGGTCTGCCTTTGACCAGATTAAGGGTTAGTCTTCTTCTCTTTTTTTTATCAGCGAGGGCTATTCTTGTTAGAGAGAACCCTGAGGGCTAATATGATTGGTTGGCAAGTTTGCTCTCTATTAATCATGGTTCGATTCTTGATGTTAGATCACAAGAAAATAATCATCTAATTCCAATGTTGATGGTCTGCCTTTGACCCGACCGAGAGCTAGTCTGGTTAGAGAAAATCCTGAGGGCTAGTTTGATTGGTTGGTAAGTTTGTTCCTCATTGAGCAACGTTTGAATCTTAAAGTCAGGTCGCATGAAAATAACTTCTCATGAATTCTCTACTTTCGATGCATATTGTCTGCCTCTCAACGACAGATCGGAGATGAGATTAGTTGAGGTAATTTTGATGGAAAAAAAAAGGAGAGAGAAGAAGGGTATATGTATAGGTGGCAGAGATATTTTCATTGGGTGGGTCCGTTTGTATGTGATTGCGTGTGAGATCTAGACCGTGGAATAAAGTGCTTCTAGTCTTTTAATTGGTTGGGTTGGATCGGATGCTGGAATGTATACGTGTTGCGTGGAGCAACAACCATGAGATTGTGACCGTGACAACATGCCTAGTAGTTGATAACTTGATATGAGTGTGTGAACGCGAGCGCGAGCGTGAAAATGTCTTTTAAAATGTATCCTAAACTATTGAAATTCGCGAGAACACAAGAATAGTGCGAGAATTGAGAGTCGGAGGACAGTGATCTCATGTGACTAAAATCTAACTACATAATGATTTTATTTTTTTTGAATTGACCACACTATGAAATTGAAATTGAAATATGAAATGTTAAAATGCATTAGGAGCCTTAAACATTGAGGATCGGTTCCTCGTCAGTACCTCAAAGAAGTTGAACCGTTTAATCCGCTCGTTAGTGGGTCCTTTGTACGCCCATTTCTAAGATCGTTTCACTTTTTAGACACCATCGAGAAAGTCAATTAGGCTAAAAATCATGTTTATCGACTTTAGTTTGTTATTTTTTCAAAGCATATTCGAGTAATCAAAAATGGTAAAATTTCTTTTTTTGAAACAAATCAGAACTCATTTTTCACAACAAAGATGTATTCTAAAAAGCATATCGGTGTTTTTGATCTAAAATGGCACTATTATTTGAGGAGCCAGCCTTGTTTGTTTTGAGATTTCAAAACTCTGGGCACGGTATCTGATAAATTTTCTCTATCTATCTCTCAAATTATTACTCTAAATAAAAAACATCCCACAAAACTCAAAGTATTAGACTGGAGATTTAAAAAAGACAAGAAATACTTTTTGAAATAAATAAGCATGCAAAGAATAAGACGTATTTGGGTGGGCCAAATCAAGGTCCACCTGTGCCTGATTGCGGTCAAAACGTGTACTAATATTTACCAGAAAATTCTATCCTGCATGAGAAAATCTTCTTTACAGTTGTTTCGTAAAAAAGAAGTTACGGAGTTTCATCGCGATCGTCTAAAGTATTTTTAGATGATTTAAATATTAATAAAACTTTTTGAAGAAAGAGTTAATTATGATCGATCATAATTGAAAATGAATTTTAGCCATTAATTACGCAAATGTTCGACTGAAATTGCGCCGCACCGTGAACTGATTGTTCATGGAGCCTACTTGAAATCCTATCTCATTGTACATATACTATTCCAATTTTGGCATACAATTTCAAAAACCCCACGAATAGTAGGTCAACAAGATCATCCCCTCATAGTCTTGCGGCCTTGCCATTATTCCCTACTAGCTAGCTACCACCTGTAAAACTTGATTCCATTTCAAAGAGCATGCTAATCTTGATTGCAGTTTTTAGGGGTTTTCTGCTTATTATTTATGGTTCCGTTTGTTTCGAAGTAAAATGTTTTTCGATGTAAATTTTTTTTTTCATGTAAAATGATTTTGCAAAAAATAAAAGTTTAATTTTTATTTTTCGGTGTTTGGTTGATAGTTGGTTGATTGTTGTAAAATGATGTATATATGTATGTACGTATGTATTACATACCAAATTTAATCATCTTTGATGAGAAAGCACATGGTTAGGTCAAAGGTGGATGAGATTGGAACCATGAGAGAACTCAGTAGAGTAATGTAATTATTAGTCAAGCAGTGAAGCTAAGTTCAGAAAATAACTTACCACCTTTTCAAGAAGAAAACATTTTCAACCATATAAAGTAAAATGTTTTACCTGGTGTCCTGGTCTAATCCCAAACATTTTCAACCATACAAGTTGTGCCCATCTAGACCGTTGATCTCGAAAATCAACAGTCCGAATTGCCAAACGGGTAAACGGTTGAGATTATGCACAAAACTGTTGGATCCGGTCAGTTAATTGCCGAGCATGGACAATCTAGATGGTGATAAGTGCCGAAATAGTAATATTTTGG
Organism: Rhododendron ovatum; assembly: GCA_019656835.1. Classification (NCBI taxonomy): domain Eukaryota; kingdom Viridiplantae; phylum Streptophyta; class Magnoliopsida; order Ericales; family Ericaceae; genus Rhododendron; species Rhododendron ovatum. The sequence goes on from CM033800.1 coordinate 1,773,469, forward strand.
CTCTCCAAACTACATTTGTTAGTAATTTATATTTGTTACTTGATATATTTTGTATTTATTTTGTTTATAGGTTGATCGAGCTCATTGCCCAAAATGTTGGATAAAAAGAAGATTCAAAAGAAGTTTGGGTCAAAGTGCCAAGGATTTCAAAGATGAAAATTTTACAGCCACAAATGTAAATTTCCATTTGTACGTACGAGAGATCAGGGATGACATTTGTTTTCCTTCAACTGCATGCACCAGGTTGAACAATCAAATGTGTTGCCTGATGGAGCATGTTTAAGGCTACTTACGCGGCAATAGCCATGGGGAACTCGATGTGGAACCACCTTTTTTCGAAAACATGACCGAGCATGTTCCCTCCGGGACGGACCGCATGGAGTGACAGATGCCTACTGCCTGCTTGTCTTTGGAGACTCTCTTCCGATTGACCACATCGATGTCACCGGCTGGAAGCATTCACAGCGATAGTCCTGCTGCCAAATACCTCATGGAACATGGGTTTGATAGAAGAGACTTCATTCATATGGGAGTCGTCGTGGTAATCATATGATGCTGTGTTTGGATTGTGTTTTGAAATTTTTTTTGAAAAATAGTAGGGGTAATAAGTGGAGAGAGATAGAGAGAAAAATAGTAAAAGTAGGGAGAATCAAGGGGGAATTTTTTGAAAAATTCTTTTTGAGAAGAGAAGAGAACAAGGCATTAGTTATGATCATGAGGGAAACTTTCGCGAATGTTCACCTCCGGAACAAACTATTGGGAGAAGTTGGGCCGAAAGTGATTCATATTCCCAGTGGTGAGAGGCTCTCCATGTTGGATGCTGCCATGGTAAAATGTCTTCTAGACTCTTACTCTTTTCCTTGGATTTTCACAGCGAGAGATGCTGATACACACTGTCAATATGGAAAGGCTGAATCCAGAATATCCCAATTGGGGGAATATCTCTCGAGGGGAAAAATAAGTAACCTAGGAGATATTGATGCTCCAAACTCCTTTTCTCCTCGATAAAACAGACTTACTGCAATGGCAAAGCCTCCTACTTTTATCACGTAACGCGATAGTTGAAGCAGCATGTGGGGGGTTTTGTCGCAACTTAAATCACAAGAAAATCGATTTCTGCTAAAAGCTGTTTTTGAACCAAAAGCAAAAGCATAAGTTGTGGCGAATGACTCGCCTAGTTATCAAAATGGAAAAAAGAGGAGAGAGAGAACTAAAAGCTCGTTTTACAGGCTGCAACAACCACCCTCATGGATGATCATAACTTGTAGCTCTGGTGGTAAATTCTACAAGGCATTTCGCGAGGAGCCTTTTTACTTTCTTTTCAAATTTCTGGCTTAATACTTCTATTTCAATCTGAGCAGAGGTACAAGAGTGAGGGCCATGATACCATTATTTTGGCCGGCGCCGAATACGGGACTGGAAGTTCTCGGGGCTGGGTTGCCAAGTGTCCAATGCCACTGGTGCGCCCCGATATATCACCGCTATGCCTTTTAATTCCCGTTATTTACTACTATTTCGCCTTCTAAATAGCACCTTAAGTTATTACTCTGATTCAGGGGGTGAAAGCGGTAATAGCCAAGAGCTTTGAAAGCACTCACAGGAGCAATTTGGTGGGCATGGGTATCCTACCGTTATGCTTTAAAGACGGGGAGGATGCCGAGACACTTGGTTTGACAGGACGTGAAAGCTACACCATCGACCTCCCAAGTAGCGGGAGCGAGATGAAGCCTGGACAAGACATTCCAGTCCCATCGGACAATGGGAAGTCATTCACATGTACCCTACGATTCGATACCGAGGTGTGAACAAACAAACTCTGCATTTTGTTTTAGTAAGGCTTGTTTATCGAAGAAAATGATGCAGAAACAAAAGATTCATGCAAAAATTCTACCAGAATCATGTGCAAAGTTGCATTTTTCGAGTTATGAGCCACCAGAATCATGTGCCACTTTCTCCCTATGTTCGTGTCACTCGACTATCAGATGTCAATGCATTTCTTCTTTGGTGCAGGTAGAACTGGCTTATTTTGATCATGGAGGTATTCTGCATTATGTCATCAGGAAGTTACTCGGCGATGCAAAGCATCAATGAATCGTAAGTTTCCAAAAGCGGGGCATCACTTCAGAATCAACAAGAAGCATACAAATCTTTGGAATGACCAATGCAATATAAGTCACATTCGGAGTTGTGAATTTAGAGTCGAAAATCATCGGTTCTTGTTTACTTACGTTCAATAGTTGCACTAATGCTTCACCACATCTCCATTGTTGCCATGAACTGTATGCAACTCTTAAAAATTAAGGAACAAATAGAACTAGGGGTGTAAATGCCGAATGGAACATAGAATGAGTAGAATGGCACGGAAGCGTGTATTAGCCTTAGTAGCTTCGATAATCTTTGAATTGATCTACTTTTGACCTATTTTTCATTGACAAAACTTTATTACTTTTATGGTTGAATTCCACCATCTTCCATTACTTTGAAAATACTCTTTTATCGATATAAAATAGGTTTTGATCCGATTTAAAATGTAGGTGATGCAAAGATTTTTCCAAAACGATGTGTTTTCCGACCTGTTGAGGGTAAAATCATCGTACCTTTGCAAATAATTTTGAATCCAAACTAGTATGGTTAGAAAGTAGACTCATCAAGCTTTTCAACGGTTAAAATCACACACAAATCGAAGTTTGGGAATGCACATGGTATTCGTGAAGTTTGGCCTTGTGTGCGATGCACCTGGGGCACTATGAAATGCGCCTGAGACGCAATTAGATGCGCCCGGGCGCATGTAATTGCTCCTGGGCGCATTATAAAACGACGCCTTTGAAGTTTGGCCTTGTGTGCGATGCACCTGGGGCGCTATGCAACGTGCCTAAGACGCACTTGGATGCGCCCGGGCGCATGTAATTGCTTCTAAGGTGAACTATACGACAACGCCTTTGAAGTTTGGCCTTGTGTGCGATGCATCCGGGGCGCTATGCAATGCGCCTGAGACGCACTTGGATGCGCCCGGGCGCATGTAATTGCTTCTAGGCGTATGTAATTGCTCCTGGGCGCATTAAACAACGACGCCTTTGAAGTTTGGCCTTGTGCGATGCACCTGGGGTGCTATGCAACCCGCCTGAGACGCACTTGGATGTGCCCGGGCGCATGTAATTGCTCCTGAGGCGCATTATACAACAACGCCTTTGAAGTTTGGCCTTGTGTGCAATGCATCCGGGGTGCTATGCAATGTGCCTGAGACGCACTTGGATGCGCCCGGGCGCATGTAATTGCTCCTGGGCGAATTAAACAACGACGCCTTTGAAGTTGGGTCTTGTGCGATGCACCTGGGGTGCTATGCAACGCGCCTGAGACGCACTTGGATGCGCCCGGGCGCATGTAATTGCTCCTGAGGCGCATTATACAATAACGCCTTTGAAGTTTGGCCTTGTGTGCGATGCATCCGGGGTGCTATGCAATGCGCCTGAGACGCACTTGGATGCGCCCGGGCGCATGTAATTGCTCCCGAGGCACATTATACAACACCGCCTTTGAAGTTTGGCCTTGTGTGTGATGCATCCGGGACGCTATGCAATGCGCCTGAGACACACTTTGATGCGCCCAGGCACATGTAATTGCTCTTGAGGTGCACTATACAACGCCTCCTCTCCTCTGTCAATTTGTCTCACTCCTCATCAACTCAGCCTCCTCCTCTGTCTCACTCTTCATCAACCACGCCTTCTTTACTCTTCCTCCTCCTTCACCACCACCACCACCTTACCACCCAAATCAAGATCCAATCCCGTGAAATTAGTTTTTTAGGTACTTTCTCCCTATGTTCGCGTCACTCAACTATCGGATCTCAATGCATTTCTTCCTCTTGTTGCCCTTTTGACCTGGGGTTCCTTTTGTTTGGTGCAGGTAGAACGGCTTACTTTGATCATGGAGGCATTCTGCATTATGTTATCAGGAAGTTACTCCGCGATGCAAAGCATTAATGAATCGTAAGTTTCCAAGAGCGGGGCGTCACTTCAGAAAGAACAAGAAGCATACAGATCTTTGGAATGACCGATGCAATTATAAGTCACATTCGGAGTTGCGAATTTAGAGTCGAAACAGGGTTCATCGGTTCTTGTTTACATACGTACAATAGATGCCGTGATTGTAGCTAGGTGTTCGTTCTGAATCGCCATCTCTCTTACACCATGCTTAGATGTTATGCATGTCTCTGTGTGTGTGTGAGAGAGAGAGAGCGCTAGCGAGCTTGGATGATGATAAATTATGAGCAGGCTGATTTACTTCTTGTAGCCCATGCTATTGGCAGAGTTCTTCGTAATTTTTGGAACTCCACTTTTTGTTTTGGTATTTTGTTCATTTTTTCTATTTTTTCCGTTAGATTCACGTTTTTTTTTTTTTAGAATTAATCTTTTATCTCAACGAGAGGAATTTGAAAATGAGTAAAAAATTGTGATCAAAAGAAAATGAAAAATAACTAAGCAGGAGTAGTATTTTTTGTCGTCGACTTAAGTAGATTTTTTTTTTCAACTTCAGTTCTCATTTTCATTTGTCTGTCTTATTTGAATTTTTTTAACTCGGTTCTCATTTTCATATTTTTCGGATTTCTCTCGTCAAGACATATGATTAATTTCAAAAATCATAATGAAAAATTATAAACAAAAAATGCCAAAAAAAAAAAAAACCTCAGACCAAAATTTTAGGGGAAACTCACTTCGTCTTCCCACCAGTCGCGTAGTTACTTCTGTTCCTAGTTGTTTGGTTTTACCGGAACGTTAATTTCTCAAAAGGAATGATCTTGCTAAAATATACATCAGTGAGTCCTTAGGAAAATAAACCCCTGGATTAACAGGGGAAAAAAAATGATGTCATGTATACATTCATTAGGTACTATAAAGTGGCATGATAATTCCTCACATTAAAAACATTGCTTAACAGAAAATAAATTAGCAAAAAAAGAGTAATAATTGGAAATATGGGACAAAAAATAAATTAGCAAAAAAAGAGTAACCAAACTGAGCCTTATGTCCCAATCACTTAGGGTCGACTACATGAATCATTTTCCATTGATTGTCAAGAGCCACTTGTTCACAAAACAGGAGAGTAATAATTGGTAATGATTGGAGAGAGATAAAGAAAAAAAATGAGAGTAATAATTGGAGAAAAATAAGATAATGATTAGAATCCAAAATTCAAAACCCTTAAACCAACGGGGTCTTGTAGACCAAAATCGTTGGTTTATCAGACTCTTTGCAGACTCTATGCAGAGGAGCTCTTGCCCGTATCATCCAATACAATCAGTATGCCCAAGAGAAGAGAAGTCATTTGTATACCTGCCAACAGGAAAAAGATACAAAGAAACAAGCAATCAAGTACTGCAAGTGGAGCAATTCCTATGTAGAAACTATATTTCAAACAATGTCTTTGATGATAATACACTGATAAGAGCACTTGACCTTTCAAGCTTGATTTGAAAGTTTAACGAGTTTTGAGAACATATTAATATTATAGCTGGGGTAGTTTATGAGATGAGCCTATTTCAAACGAGTTTTAATTCAGCCGATCCCGAACAGCTTGAATTTTTAAACAAATGAGCCAAGTAATATCTTGTTCGAGCTTCATTTAAAAACTTAAAAAGTGTCAAAAAACATTTAAGCTTGGTTTGCTTGTGTAATAAGCCAATCTCGAACAAGTTTTTAATGAGTGAACGCTAGCACGAACTTTCTACGATTTCGTTCATTTCTCAGCCCTATATATAAACCATGCAATGGTAGGTTAAATTACAGGATTCAAATAATCTCATCTGGAAAATTACCTTTGGTATTGGCATATTAATAAGCCTTGAATTCGCCGACGTGCAGCCATTTTGTAGAAGACCACTTATTCCCTTTAATGACCGGGCAAGCACCTGAACCAAATCAAAGAAACTTTTAATTTCCTCAATAAACATGAAGGCGGATTTAAAGCTTTTACAGAATGCTAATTAGAGCACATGGTTTTACAACCAACAGGGTTTTAAACCCATCATATGGCACATTTTGGTTATCTAAACATTGCATAAGCCTACTAATCGCCGAGATGTGAGCTAGGATTCAGGAGGTTGCAGGGTCAAGGCGTGCGGCCGATGCCCCTTCATGCCCTGCAGCCCTCCTGGCTAGGTTGTGAACAGCTAGTCCTTTGAGGAGCGGTAGAAATTTAAGAGCGAGTGGTTCCTCACAGGGCTGGCTGTGGATCTGGAGTCCTTGTGGTCATGCCCAGGAGAGTCAGCTATAGGCAGTTGCCCCCTCTAAACTCTCCTCTTGACAACACACAGAAAGAAAAAATAGAACCAGCGTCTCTAGACATCTACACTGCACGTTTTAAGAGCTAAAACAATTGAAAATAACTAACCGTGCAAGCTTAAAGAATCTAGAGTTCCATCAGGTTTCATGCTCCAGAAAAGCAAAGCATCACCCATCTTTGGTTTAACGGAAAGTCCCTTCTTTCCAGATTGAGACAGTTCAACAGCACTAACATTTCCTTTGGCAGCAGGGAACACTGTCTCACCCCCTTCTTCTACATCTGAGCTGTGCCAATGAAAGCAGTGACAGAAAAAGAGATTAGAAGGCTGTACCAAAAATGCCAAGCATTACGAAGAAAGATGCGGTGGATGCTTTAACTTACAGGTACATTAGAACGGTAGCCATCCGTTGACCACCATTCTTAATGCTAAATTCGTTCTGAAAGTAGTCATGGTGAGGCTCAAACTTTTGGCCCACCTCGTAGTGCAGAATTTGAAGCCCTTCACCATGCTCTATAAATTACAACATTAAGACAAATTAATACCAAACGGCAATTGGGTTTAAAAGAAAGTAGCAGTTAAAATTAAATTGTATCTGCTATGTGAAGACTTAAGCAAATCTTATGGTTGTACTCAGATTAAAAGGCAAATCAAACTGGTTTGAAAAAATTTCGACTTCAGAAATAGAATAGGGTTGTCAAAACCTTGCACAGGTGTACTGCCAGCGAGTGTATAGAATGAGGTAATGAGGTATACCTAAAGTTTGCACTTCTCATCGTCTTCTGTGTTTTTGATAAGTAGCCAAATCACCCTATAGTCCGATGCTAATAAACCAGTTGTGTCAAGCGTGCGAAGCAACAAGTTATGAGTCAAAACTAATTCATTCCCACTGGCCCACCAGCAAGGCTCGGCATAACTACGGACTCAGAAACTAATCGAGAACGTGGAAGCACCAAGGGACGAAGGGGAAGCGAGAATTTCAGCTAAAAAGTTGGAGGGCATTTGATGCCCCATCAGTACCACAGTTATGTCGTACAAATTGCAGAAAATGACTCGAGCAAAAAGATTTATGCTCTAGGACTCATGGTGGGGACAAAGTAGTTCAAACATATCAGCAACAGCAATAACAAATCTCTATAGCAGTAATCAAGGGATTGAGTGTGAATTTCGTAATAGGAGAATTATAATAAGGAAAAGATTCTTCTAATACGCTTTCCAAACTCCTTTTTAGTATACCAGTATACCACAAGAAGAATAAGGGTTCGGGCTCACTGATCTCCAATACTTATTTTACACAAAAAACTCCATTAGTCACACACACCGAGGCCCTATCCAAAGCCTTCTCTTTTCCACATTAAAACGTGTAGGAATCAAAATCGAAGCTCACCCAAAATCAAAAGAGCCTTGAAACGCTCTTTGTTGAGATCAAAAGGATTAATGAGATGTTCATCAGCCACGTACCTATGGGGATTAAAGTGAAATCTGCAATTCTTTTCTCAATGGTTTGGACTATTTTATCTCGCCCTCTAGCCAGAAATGTACCAGAGCTAGTACGTGCACTGTAAGCAAAAAGAAAAGAAAGAGGAAAAATCTCAAAGGTCTCGACATAAAAGAATGTCAAAAGCAATCAATAAATGGAGAAGTCACTTCAAATTGCCAAGAGATGAAGCAGGAAAAGCACACCTACTATCTATACCCTTGCCAGTTGTCCTATCTATAACTTTTGACCTTTTCAAGTGAGGCTTAGCAAGATTGATTAGGTATTCACATTCATCCTTAGACTGCACAAGAGAAACAGAATGAAGATTCACAAGGCATTTAACGAAACTTCGATCAGGAACGAAATAGATCAAAACATAACGATATCAAAATCAAAACCCCAGCATTCTTTTAGCGCCAGCAGATATATGGAAGACAACCCTACAATTGTAGGTTCATAGCCAATCTGTGTAATTATCACGTGAAATGTAGTGTATTTCTCCAAATAATTTTACCAAAAGACATTCAACAGTCAGTGGCTGCAATTACCCAAAAAAAAAAATTCAATAGGAGAGTTTGAACCCTTAAAATATCTTAAATACATACCAAGATGGCAAGATACTAACTATTCTGAGCCTGAGCTCAAAAGATTCCCAATTAATACATATCTGTTTAATTCTTATCCGGGCAATCAGTCTGCTCTTCTGGACACCTATACCAAAAATGTGTTTACCAAATGATACGACTAAAGAAAGTCCCAACTTACCTTATGAAGTATCAAGAAATAGTATTTTCACAAGGTTTCAGCGCAATCCAGGATCTCAAATCATGCAAAATTGATGGAGCTCTATAACTCTGTTTTGTGTATTAAGCGAGAAGAAAAGAAATGATATTTTCCCACCAACGCTCAAAATATTTTGTCTGAAACATAACTAGCTGACTTCTATAGGAGAGTTTTATTTCTATCCATTTCTCATCCTTTCTTACGCCATCTCCAGTTTACGCAGAACACATAATTTCCCCCACATCAATCACATACAAATTCGTGCATAACTATTACAACGAACACTCTCTTGGTGTGAACGGTGATTCTGAACAAGGCTCCACACTTTTACTTTTCCTAATCTACTATCCGTTTAATTAGCCAAACAAAAAACTGCCAAGAATAGACAGAAAAAATAAACGACCACCCTCATTTTCTTCTCCTCTCTTTTCTACTTCCACATCTCGTATAGTCATATTTCCATTACACACGGATGAATTTCAATTTGAAGTTTTTTCACTTTTTCTCTTTTAGACAATATGATTTGCACACACATTCCCCAGGCGTCTAGTAGGGAAAAAATACAGAGACAAATAAAAAACGCAGTTACCTACCCAAAGAAACTGCCAAGAATAGAAGAAGAAAAAAAAAACTACCACCCTAATTTTCTACTTTCACATATCAAATTTGAGATTAAATTATATACACCGGCAGTGTAAACATTCTTTTCCTCCAAATCAATTAAATTGTGCCACATGTCAAAACAGTGGTCCCAATTAGCAGAACATGGCGACATGGTGCAATCTAATTGATTTGGAGGAAAATAATGTTTACACCGGCAATGCATATAATTTAATTTCCTCAAATTTCATTACAGATGAATATCAATTGAACATTTTCACCTTTCCCCTTCTACATAATACAATTCCAGGCGTCTAGTAGGGAAAAAATACTGAGACAAATCAAAACGCAGTTAAAACGAAAACTGGTAAAATTTTACCAAGAAATTATGGTAAATGGAAGCTCTTGGCTCCGAAGAGATGACTTCAACCCACTGATCTCCTCTCCCATCATCTACTACATCACTCCTGCACACCAAATTCCCCGAAAGCCAAACCAAGTCAGCATCGGATCTCATCATAATTCGACCAAATTACAAAAAAATCAAAACAAAATAAACGACGTAGAAACTTTATATCCAACCCAAAATCAATTGGCAATGAGTGGAAAGGCCTGCCCAGACAATAATTAAACCAATGTGGATAATTGCCAACACTCCCCTCACGTGCGAACCACCCCTGACTCACACGAGGTCAACAAATGATCCGGAACATATACGGATCACAACGAAATAAAGTGCAACTACGGCACAAAACAAAGGGTGAAAGTGTCTAAAAACCTAGCTTTATATCATGTTAAAGCATCCAACTCTATTTCCTTAACAAACGAGCTCGATTCAACGCAAATGACCGGTCGACGGTCTTGTGGACGATTGTGCTGAGATCGTGAGCCTTGGGGGAGCTGCGAGAAGTGCTTGTGATGGAGATGAATTTGAGGGATAGAAGGACGACGATGATTTAGGAGCAGGTAACTAGGAGAGAGAAAATGACTGTAGCCGAGGAGGAGGATTTGCGAAAGGCATGCCGCGGAGTGTGTGTGTGTGTGTGAGAGAGAGAGAGAGAGAGAGAGAGAGAGAGAGAGAGAGAGTGTGTTTCAAATGTCTTTCTTCCTTCACAGAGTGGTGGCAAGTTGGCAACGGTTTCTTGAGAATACGGTGGGCTTTTCTTCAAAATTGCCGCCTGTTTTTATGTGAAAGATGTTTTCTTGTACTTCCTCGGTCTCCAAATAAATGTCCGACGCACAAATCTAAACCTTCAAAAACATGTATTTGTTTCGTTAAAAAAATCAATTTTTTTCACAAATCAATAGATAGCAATGAGTTCTATTAGATTGTGAAAAAAAATTAAATTTTTTAATGAAGAACATGCATATTTTGTAAGGTCTAATTTTGCGCGTCGAACACTTATTTAAGGACACTTATTTAGGGACAGAGGGAGTATTATTTAGCTTTCTTCTTCTCTATATATATTTTGGCTATTCAATAAGGCTTTGTTCGGATGTCGGGAATCTTGCGTTAAGTATGAATTCTCAAAAAAAAAAAAAAAAAAAAGAATTGCGCTGAAGTAAAAGTAAAGTGTAAACTCTATCGAAAGTATGTAAATCACATAAGACTTACATAATGAAGAGTGCAGTAGAATACTTTTAGCCTTTCAATATCTATGAACTGAGACCCGCTCTACAAGCATGAACCACGAATCGCGAACGCGAATACGAACACCGTCTTCTATTCTCACCAAGTAGAGTTAATATCTGCACCACAAATTTCTAGGATTCTTAGATGGAACCTGTAGAGAAAACTGTAGAGAGAAGATTATTTGACAATGAGAATATTATTTAGAGGAGGAGAGATGGGACTCTAACTCTTTTTTGTTGTGAAAGTCTTTAAACTCTCCCAACAGATAGAGATAAGGAGTCTATCTCATTCTTCTAACCAACATAATATATAACTCATGTAGACGACCCATGTAAATTGGGTCCGGTCCAAATCGACCCATTTTACTAACATAAAGAAAAAATAAATGTGTGTGTTCTATTAACCGACCCATTTTACTGACATAATGAAAAAATAAACGTGTGTTCTATTTATGTGTGTTCTACTTACGAGGAATCTTGCGGGGGCATGTTGTGCGGCAACAATACAGTGCCATCTGATCGTGTCGTTTTCATATTAAAAATAATTTATAAAATAAAATTATTATTATTATCAAAAATGATAGCAATAAGTATTTCGAGTATCGTAAAAAAAGTATTCAGAGTATCGTCCTCAAGAATTAGGAAAGTTAAGTTACAATTATTTCAATTAATTTCTAAGTTAATTGAGAAAGAGATTTGATTGTTTGGTTCTTAAAATATTAAAGGCTAAATTAAATTAAAGCAATCAAAAGTGGAAAGAATTTATGAGTGAAAAGATCTAGGGTTTTGAATCCACTGATCCGTTGTAACAATTTCTATGCGATAAAAGTTAATTATTCAAATCAATCCGGATATTGTTTGGGTTCGCGGGCCCTTATGGTGTCGCCAAAATATTTCTATGAATCACCATCACCAAATAGTATGGCGTATCATCGCCTAACACGAACCGTTTTAACTTGTACGACCTGTTTCTATGGCATGGATTATCTAATAGCATGGCACGGATTGTCTAATAGCACGACACGCTCTTACGGAGTATAGCACATTTTACTCAGTTATCATAAAATAATTAAGAACCGTTATATGAACGTACATAAACCTAGAAAATCATACTCAAGATTTGATGGAAAGAAATAATATCGCAAAAAAATTCCTCAAATCATGCAATCCCGATTCAAATAGTAAAAACACTGAATCAAAACATAAACGTTGTTACTCATAGTGCGAGCTTTATCAATGCCCTAGAAGATGGTGTAGTCCACACGTCTACGGCCGAGACCCACTTCACGTTCAAAACCAATTTCCCCGACGTCAGTAAGGCGGCATCCAATTCCTTATATAAGGGTATGGTGCATTAATTACACAAAGTATCCTTGGACTTTCTCTTATAACAAACTAATTTTTCATCTTTGAAATCCTTTGCACTTTGACCCAAACTTCTTTTTATCCAACATTTCGGGCAATGAGCTCGATCAACATATAAATATCAAATAACAAATATAAATGATTAACAAACGTAGTTTGGAGGGCCAAAATATTACTATTTCGACACTTATCACCATCCAGATCATCCGTGCTCGGCAATCAATGGTTTGGATCCAACGCCAACAATTTTGTGCATAATCTCAACCGTTTATCCGTTCGGCAATCCGGACCATTGATTTTCGAGATCAACGGCCCAGATGACACAACATTGTGCACAACACAATGCCACACTACACATCTCCTGAGTCGAGTAGGATCTAGATTGCAAGAGAAAGTTAAAGTTATGGGTCCCATAATTTTCTTGGTAACTGAACACGTACCTTTTTCGAGTCAGGTAGATTCTTGTTTACTTACTTAGTACTTACGTAACAATAGTTGCCGTGATTGTAGGTGTTCTTAGTCACCATATCTCTTGCCCCACATTTAGATGTTATGAGAGAGAGAGAGAGAGCGCGCGCTTGGATGATGATAAATTATGAGCAGGCTGATTTACTTCTTGTAGCCTGTACTAATTGCAAAGTTCTCCCTAAATTTTTGGTATTTTTTGTTTTGGTATTTTGTTTGTCTTTTCTAGTTTTTTTTTTTTAGATTCACGTTTTATTTTTAGAATTAATCATTTATTTTAACGAGAGAAATTTAAAAATTTAAAGTTTTGATAAAAAAAGACAAAAAATAACCAAGCAGCTAGTGTTTTTTGTCGTCTGATTTGAATTTTTTTTTTTCAACTTTCAGTTCTCATTTTCATTTGTTGCCTTATTTGAATTTTTCTTCAACTTCAGTTCTCAATTTTCATACTTTCTTGATTTCTCTCGTTGAGACAAATGATTAATCACAAAAATTATGATGAAAAATTAAACAAAAAATTTTAAAAAAAGAGTACCAATGCCAAGAAAAATACGAAACCAAAAATTTAGGGGAAACCGTCTTCCCACCAGTTGCATATTTCTGTTCCTAACTTCCTAGTTTGGTTTACAGGGACGTCAATTTCTTAAAGGAATGATCTTGCTAAAGTATAAAGTCCTTGGGAAAATAAACCCCTAGAAGAACAGGAAGAAGATGACGTCATGTATACATTCAGTAGGCACTATAAAGAGGCATGATAATAATTCCTCACATTTTAGTCCTCAAGTTAAAAACATTTCTTAACAGAAAATAAATTAGCGAAAAAGAAATTGCATGACTAAAATCGCCGTATGTATCAAGGGAAAAGGTTCAAGGTTGGTTTATCAGACTCTATGCAGGCAGAAGAGCTCTTGCCAGTATCATCGGTTTGTTACAAACAACTCAATCAGTATGACCAAGAGAAGAGAAGTCATCAGTATACCTGCCAACAGAAAAAGGATCCCAAGAAACAAGCAACCAAGTTATTACGAGTGGAGCAATTCTTATTTAAACATCACAATTTGAACGAGCCAAGTAGAATCTTGTTGAGCTTCATTTGAAAACTTAATGAGTGGCAAAAAATTGGTAAGCTTGGTTTACTCATGTAATAAGCCGATCTCGAGCAAGCTTTTAATGAGCGAACACTAGCGTGAACTCTAACAATTGAGTTTGTGTATCAGCCCCATATATAAGCCTTGCAATGGTAGGTTAAATTACAGGATTCGGATAATCCCATCTGGAAAATTACCTTTGGTATTTGCATATTAAGCCTTGAATTCGCCAACGCGCATCCATTTTGTAGAAGACCACTTATTCCCTTTAATGACTGGGCAACCACCTAAACCAAATCAAAGAAACTTTTAGTTTCCTCAATAAACATGAAGCCGGATTTAAAGCTTTTTCAGAATGCTAATTAGAGCACATGGTTTTACAACCAAAAGGATTTTAAACCAGAGTCATATAGGTTATCTAAACACTGCATAAGCGGACTAATCGCCGAGACGTGAGCTAGGATTCAGGAGGCTGCAGGTTCAAGGCGTGCGGCCGACGCCCCTACATGCCTTGCAACCCAGAGCAAGTGGTCCCTCACAGGGCCCGCTGTGGATCTGGAGTCCTTGAGGTCACACCTAGGAGAATTAGCTATAGGCGGTTGCTCCCTCTCCACCCTCCACTCTCCTCTTAACAACACAGAATGAAAAAATAAGACCAGTCGTCTCTAGACATCTATACTGCACGTTTTAAGAGCTAAAACAATTGAAAACAACTAACCGTGCAAGCTTGAAGAATCTAGAGATGCATCAGGCTTCATGCTCCAGAAAAGCAAAGCATCACCCATCTTTGGTTTAACAGAAAGTCCCTCCTTTCCACATTGAGACAGTTCATTCCACCAAGGAACAGCACTAATATTTCCTTTGGCAGCAGGGAACACTGTCTCACCCCCTTCTTCTACATCCGAGCTGTGCCAATGAAAGCAGTGTAAGAAAAAGAGATTAGAGGCTGTACCAAAAATGTAAAGCATTAATGAGAAAAAATACTCTGGTGGATGCTTTACTTACAGGTACATTAGAACAGTAGCAATCCGTTGACCACCATTTTTAGTGTTGAACTCGTCGAGAAAGTAGTCATAGTGGTTTTCATATTTTTGGCCCACCTCATAGTGCAGAATTTGAAGCCCTTCGCCATGCTCTATAAATTAGGGCATTGACACAAATTAATACCAACAGACAGTAGGATGTTAAAAAAATAGCACAGTTAAAATTGTATGTCCTATGTGAAGACTTGAGCAATTCTTCTGGCCCTCTGGGTATACTCAGGTGAAAGAAAATCAAACTGGTCTACAAAAATTTCAACTTCAGTAAAGAATAGGGTTGTCTTGCTACTGCCAGCGACTGTATAGCAAGAAGTATACCTAAAGTTTGCACTACGATGAGTTTTTGATAAGTAACCAAATCACCCGATAGTCAGATGCTAATAAACCAATTGTGCAAAGCAACAAGTTACCAGTCGAAACTAATTCATTGCCACCCGCTCACCAGCAAGGCTCAGCATAACTAACGACTCAGAAACTGATCGAGAATGAGGAAATATTCCACCAAGGGACAGAGCGGTGACAAGAATTTCAGCTCAAAAATTGGTGGGAATTTGAGGCCCCATCTGTACCACAGTTTTGTTGCTGAGCTTGCAGAAAATGACTCTAGGGCAAAAAACTTTATGCTATAGGACTCACAGCAGGGACAAAATAGTTAAAAATATTAGCAACTACAATAACAAATCTGAAATCTCTAATGCAGACATCAAGGGATTGAGTGTGAATTGCCCAATGGGAGAATTATACTAAGGAAAGGTTCTAATACGTTTTCCAAACTCCTTTTTAGTATAGCCCAAGCAGAATATAGGGTTCGGGTTCACTGATCTACGTTACTTTTTTTCCCCAAAAAACTCCATTATTTCATCCACACAAAGGTCCTATCCAAAGCCTTCTCTTTTGCACATTAAGATGTGTAGGAATCAAAATCAAAGCTCACCAAGAATCAAACGAGACTAGAAACGCTCTTTCTTGAGATCAAAAGGATTAATGGGATGTTCCTCAGCCACGTACCTACAGGGATGAAGGTGAAATCTGCAATTCTTTTCTCAATGGTTCGGATTATCTTATCTCGCCCTCTAGCCAGAAATGTACCAGAGCTGGTACGTACTCTGCATGCAAAAAGAAAATAAAAAAGGGAAAATCTCAAAGTTCTCCACATGTAAGAATGTCAAAAGCAATAAATAAATGGAGCAGTCACTTCAAATTGCCAAGATGAGGCAGGAAAAGCACACCTACTGTCTTTACTCTGGCCAGTTGCGCTATCTACAACAGATGACTTTTGCATATGAGGCTTGGCAAGATTGATTAGGTATTCACATTCATCCTTAGACTACACAACAGAAACAGAGTGAAGATTCACAAGGTATGTAATGAAACTTCAATCAGGCACTGAATAGGGCTAAACATAACAATATCAAAATCAAAACCCCAGCATCCTTTTCCCGCTCATAGATATATGTAAGACAACCCTACAATTGTATGTACATAGCTGATCTGTGTCATTATCACGTGAAATGTAGAATTTCTCCAGACAATTGTGCCGAAAGACATTCAACATTCAGTAGTTGCAATTACCCAAAAAAAAAAAAATCAGTGGTTGCAGTACAGCACAAATAGAATGTCACTTAAGCATAAATGTCAAAAAAATTTGAACCATTAAAGAATCTAACACATACATACCAAGATGGCAAGATACTAGATATTCCAAGCCTGAGGTCCAAAGATTTCCAATGTATACGAATCTATAGCATTCTTGTCTGAGGAAGCAGTCTTCTCTTCTGGACTACTATACCAGCAAATGTGTCTGCTCGGTCTTACCACAAGATATGACTCAAGAAAGCCCCAACATACCTTATGAATTATCAGGATACAGATATTTTTACAAGATTTCACTGAAATCCAGGAGCTCAAACAAATCATGCAAAATCCAGAGAGCTCTCTATGAGTTCGTTTGGTGTATAGTAACTAGTAAGCGACAAAGGAAAAGAAATGGTATTTCCCATTGATGCTCTATGATTTTTTGTCCGTAATAAAACTAGCAAACTACCATAGGAGAGTTTTCTTCTATCCATTTCTCATCCTTTCTCACCTCATGTCCACTCCTTGCATTGGACAGAATTCTTATCATTACTCCAACATCAATCACATAAAATTTTGCACACAACTCCTATAAAGGGAACCCCTCTCTTGGTGTGGATGGCGGTTCTGAAGAAGGCTCACACTTTTATTATCCTATAAACTACCCATTTAACTACCCAAAGAGACTGCAAAGAAACTTTATGTCCATCTCAAAGCCAATTGGCAATGAGTGGAGAGGTCCCAAATATTATTAAGTGATCACTCATTCCACCCCCAAACAATGTGAGACTCTATTTCCTTAACAAAAAAACTACCACCCTAATTTTCCTCTCCCCCTTTTCTTCTTTCACATCTCAGATTTCATTATGCGGATGACTTTCAATTGAAGATGTTTCACTTTTCCCTTCTACGTATTACGATTTCCACATGCATCACATGTGCCGGGGCGTCTAGCAGGGAAAAATATAGAGACAAAAATAAACAAGGCAATTAAAACGAAAACTTTAAAATTTTACCAATTGCGTGTGCCGGGGCGTGTAGTAGGGGAAAATACAGAGACAAATCAAAACGCCGTTGAAATTGAAAACTTGTAAAATTTTACCATTTCCACACGCATCGCATGTGCCGGGGCGTCTAGTAGGGAAAAGTACGGAGACAAATAAAAACGCAGTTAAAACGAAAACTTGTAGTAAAATTTTACCAAGAAATTATGGTAAATGAAAGCTCTTGGCTCCCAAGAGATGACTTCAACCCACTGATCTCCTCTCCCATCATCTACATCACTCCTGCACACCCAATTCCCCCAAAATCAAACCAAATCACCTGCAGATCACACCATAATTCGACCAAATCAAGCTCGATTCGACGCGAATTACCTGTCGACGGTCTTGTGGACTATTGTGCTGAGATCGTGAGCTTTGGGAGAGCTGCGAGAAGTGCTTGGAATCGAGATGACTTTCAGGGATAAGAGGACGACGATGAAGAAGGAGCAGGTGACCAGGAGAGAGAAAACGACTGTAGCCGAGGAGGAGGAGGAGGAGGACTTGCGAGAGGGATGGCGCGGGTAAAGCCTCCCTTTTGCCGCCATTGTTGTTGTAGTTCTTGACGGGATTGGAAGCCTAGAAATTAATTCGAGTTCAATCGCTGACTAGATCTCAGAGAGAGAGAGAGAGAGAGAGAGAGCATTTTCAAATGTCGTTCTCCTTCCTTGAGAGTGGTGGTGGCAAGTTGGCAAAGGTGTCTTGAGAATACGGTGGGCTTTTTTACAAAATTGCCGCCTGTTTTTATGCGACCAAACCAACGGTGTCTCGTATGGAATGGGAGATGCTGAGCGAATGCAGGGCGGCCGATCGGACTGTTCATTTTGATAATCGACAGCTAGAATCTTAATCAAATAATAGATGGTTAAGATTTGTATGCGTTCAGTTTCAATCGAAATTGTTCGTGCCGAGATAAACGGTTGGATCGACCGCTCTGCACCCACTCAATAGAGAGCTGCTCGGAAGCATCCCGGGTCGATCTTGTATCCGTTTTCTTCTTTTCTGTATACTATTTTCTCATTTCCATGACTACCCAAAATATGGATAAAGCAACTAAATGTGTTTAGAGTCATTTGATACACACAGATAATATAGAAGTGGAATACTTTAGACATATCTTCGTCCGGATCTTTTACGTCAATTTTGTCTTGAAAAACTATTGCAAACCCATGGTAATAATTTAATTTTTCTTTTTCCATATTCGCAGCGAAGAGAAAGGATTTTATTGTTGAATCACCATATAACATTGCCAACATCTGATTGGGTAAATTTAGACTTCATTTGGAACGCAAGGAAAAAAGAAGAAGGAAAATGGGAGAAAAAATTTACTATTTACTAAATTTGAAAATTTTATTTTCTTCTCTATTTTTCTTCCAATCAAATAATAGAAGGGAATTTTTTTTTAATTTTTCTTTATTTTCCTTTCTTTTCTTTGAGTTTCAAATAGAGCCTTACTTTGGGCCGAGCTGAATATTCAAGATCCTGTTTTGTATATATTAAAAAATATTGCATGTGGTTGGTGACGTAGAGCTTGTGGTCAAAGCTTTTAGATCAATTCAATTGCAAGTTGCCAAAATCCATTAAAAATAAATGGCATTTTTTTTTTTATTATCTAAAGTCAGACTTTTGTAGAGAGAAAGTCCACATGTGAAGTTTGTTTGGAACTTTCCTCTTGTAGCTATTGCACCTGAGCTGGATCCTGTTCGGTATGAGTTTTGAGGGAGATTTTTTATAGTAACAAATAAAGAGAGATAGATAGCGAAAATTTATTAGAGACCGTGTCCAGGAGTTTTGAGACCCCAAAATGAACAATTCCTCAAGATGAATCTTCCGTCCACTAGTGGAGCCCTATTTACTCCACTGTCGGTGTTAGGGGTCTGGCTTCTCGTCTTGGTTACGGATAATCAACAAAATTTGAGATCTTATTCACTTCCTTCTATTGATGCTAACAATTACCAAGCCCAGTCAAGAAAAGGGCTATAACCTAGTACAAACAAATCTCAATCCATTTCAGTGATCATTTGCAGGAAAAACTATTGGTGCTCCTCGAACAATGTCACGTGACGGTGCTCCTCGAATAATTACTCCATTTACGGAGTCCTATCGGCAAAGACTTGCCCACCAGAAATCAAAGAAAATGCAGCAAACAAGGAAAAATGTGAAATTCTGCTAACTGTTACATGTTCAGCA
The DNA here is from genome assembly GCA_019656835.1 of Rhododendron ovatum. NCBI lineage: Eukaryota > Viridiplantae > Streptophyta > Magnoliopsida > Ericales > Ericaceae > Rhododendron > Rhododendron ovatum. Next base: position 1,793,004 of record CM033800.1, read on the forward strand.
AACCGATCTCAGCACGCCATACGAACGACAGTTCAATCAATTTAAGTAGTCCAAACTAATCTAAAAGACGCCAAATGAGGCGGTTGGCGGAGGAGCAGGCTTGTAGTTGCAAAAATTTGGAATGTAAGCGGAGGTTCGGTGCTTGGGTGGATCCATCGACTCGATGGCTGGTTGGTTCAAGTACGCATACTTGCTCTTTGTCCACCTGCAATTGTCGATTGAGCAATTCTGTGTTAACAAAAAAATGAATCTTCTCATTATTGGAGGTATGCATAATGCATACATCTATGAATCACATTGAACATGTCTGGAGTTGCGTCTGAGTTACCAGTCCTTTATTCCGACACGTAGCTCTTTGCTAATCTCGTCTGTTTTGCTGGAGTCGGTGGTGGTAGCGGCAGCAGCGGCACCATCTTCCTTACTTTCTTGATCCTCCTTCAGAGCCTCTTCGAAGAGCTTGTAGTCTTCCTCCTGTCAAAGGAGAAATCTCATGTTAAACGGTGCGTTGGTGTTACATTTCAACAACCCTGTTTAAAGAGGCTGTTTCCAATCAGGGATGTACCAAGGGGCTGGTGAGCAAGGGCGACCGCCCCCTCAAGTTCCAACATAACCCGTTATTATAGTAGGATTTGGTTACATCATGAAAAGATTAGTAGATTACGTAGCGCTTTCCCCGCTTAGATTCAATATATGTTTGTTCATCAATTTCACTGTCTATACATTACCAATCAGCCAAACCAAGCCTTGTGTTCCAATTAATTCGGTTCGGCTAATTTTTTATTTTTTACTGTCTGTACATTCGCCACTGGAATGTTCAAATTTTGCTTCTGTCCTTGTTTCCAATTCCAACACTTGACAGAGGGTGTTCTTTTTTCTGACCAGATAAAAAGGGTATTTGTATTCATACAATAGAGATTTCAAGATATCAAACAAACAAAGCCGTCAAATTTTTGGGTGCAAATTGGGTATAGTCCACGTGTACTCGAGCGCTCATTCTAGCCGTCCAAACGTGTTTTAGACGGCCAAGATTTAGAGGCCAAGAAAGAGGAGAGAGAGTGGTTGGTTGAGTAGGAGTGAGAGTGCTCGGATTTAGACCGTCCAAAACACGTTTGGACGGCTCGGATGCGCAACGAGGTACCCAATTTGCACCCAAAAACTTCTTAACAAATTCTAGTCAGTCAAATCCTTCTGTGATTTAACAAGCATTGAATCACAAGTAAACCTTACCGTGAGTTTTCGTGCCCGGATACGGGCTGCGGCCTTAATAGCAGAGACGAGATGGTCTTCCTCATCTATCCGCTTCTGCCTCCAAAACCTCGCAATCTCTTGATTCGTCACACTCACCGCAGACGCCGCCGGCTTCGTCTTGGCCCAGAAATTCGGCAGCGGCAGAGGAGGTGGAGGCGGCGGAGGGGCGGCCCCTTTCAACTTCGCATCACCACCTTCAGTTCCCACCTCCATTTGCTTCATCCCCACACACCCTCCTGCCTAATTCACTCTCTCGGTTCTGCTTGTGTCACAAGGTTGCAATTGCTATAGGACAGGAGATATAAAGATAAAAAGTCTCAAAGTGAAGGATCTCTACACTGATGATCGCTACTTGTATGGAGCTACTAATCCTACCTAACTTTTACGAAATGACTGATTGGTTGGACCTTGTTTCCCAACCGTTAGGTGGAATTTCACAATGTGTACTTCAAGGCCGGCCTGTCGCTGACAATGGAAGGCGAGGAAGGCTTGCGTCTTGGGTCCCTCTGTTTTCCCCTAAAATTAGGGGCCCCCAAATTTTATATCATGTTATACTAGTACAGAAAAATAAGTCCATGATGATTCTAAAAGATTAAAAGATTGATTATGCTAACGTAATTACTACTTTTACCGCTAAAGGTTGGACCTTGTTTCCCAACCGTTAGGTGGAATTTCACAACGTGAGCTTCAAGGCCGGCCTGTTGCTGACGGAAGGAGAGGAAGGCTTGCATCTTGGGTCCCCCATTTTTAAAAAAAAAAAAAATTAGGGGCCCCCAAATTTTATACGGTGTTATACTAGTACAAGAAAATAAGTTCATTATGAATCTAAAAGATTTATTATGCTAGCGTAATTACTACTTTTGCCGCTAAAAATGCAGGAAGAGTGATATTTAAGTGATACTTTTATGTTCTTGTAATGATAACTACTTTCGATAATTTAATCTACTTACCTTATTACTACTTTTTCTTTTTTTAGATTCATTTGTTGTTTATTTTATGTGCTCGTAAAGTATGTAAGGGCGTCCAACTTTAAAAGTTAGCTTTGGGCCCCGAAAATGTCTGGGACAACAAGGGTTCAAGGTCAACTATGAATGTGTCGAAGAAAAGAGGTTCTGACGGGTAGATGTAAGCAGAAAGGAGTTGTCTTTCTACGGTGAAGTTTATTTATGGGGTAAATGACATCAGAAATTCTTCAGTCAGAATTAAACAAAAACAAAACCCTTGGAGCATCCACACCGGTGAATACCATTTTGTCGTTGCCAATTCTATTTTTGGGCAACGAATAGTGTCGTTTTGCCAAGAAAAAGGCAGGGGTGCTGCACCCATGTTTTGCCATATCCATTCTCATCTCTCAATCCCGAATGGCAGGTTTGGAAATCCTTGAATCTGACTGGTGAAACATCAGCTTCAAGAGTAAGAGCAGGAAAAAAGAAGTATGTTGACTGTAAGGGGTCAACAGATGAGGAAGAAGGCATCGATTGCTTCTTGCGTGAGAGGTCACTATTCGAGGAGGTAATCTAGGAAGGAAGGAGAGTTAGGAGCCGTTTAACCGTAGCAGGAGCGCAAAAATACGAAAAACAAAGAAGCAAAAGGAGCCTTTTCGTCGTAGAAGTCTTTTAGATTTGTGAATTGTTCCGTTACTCAACGGAGTCGATATTCACACACCAAATGGACAACCAATCCAAAAAACAAAGAGTAGAATCATCTATTAAACTGCAGGGATGTTATTCTTTGGAGTGACTAGGGTCTAAGTCTAATGGTGTACTCCTATGAGAGCAAAACAGGGCAACCAGATCAAATAAGTTATTCCTCAATCTGCAGGAAAAGTTTTTGCAGATGGACTACGCCGATAGCAGTGTTAGTGTTCCCGGATTAAGTACGAGATTCTGACTATAAGACCAACCGATATATCGACGCCAACGACTTAATCATGTATTTAATAACGGGAATAGATTGTCGGGGTCAAACAGCCCCAGACTATAGGCTTATGGCAATCTGAGAGCCATAAGGACGCGCCGGGAGCTTCCATGTCTTGGGTTCTTCGATATCATAATGCAAACTTTTGATGAATAAGTTTTTAGTGTATTATAAGAGCATGTACATCAACAATAGCTTAAATACCGAGTAAAAAAGCACATTTTTTACTCTACCTATCCATTATTTTCTATCCCACCACACCAACGTCTCTACTACTCCTCTCTATTCCCATTAAACAGTGTAAAAAAATACTCTACTTGTGGTAAGGAATTCGGGTAGAGTGGGTGTGGGACAAAAGAGAGAGAGAAAGAACAATATTTTAATCTTTTGCTCATGAATAGTTGCTCGGTAGATGTAGAGAGGATTTTTCAAAAAGGAAAAATAGCTTTAGATTTGCGGAGACCGCTGCAAGCTGTTTTTGGGCCTTTGATTCGGTAAAACAGCTACAAAAGTGGGTTTTGCTAGTCTCACGTACATGCTCTGAGTAGGCAACATTGATGAAAATACCACCATCGTCCACTAGCGGGATATAGGACAAAATTCGAAGTGACTACCACAGCGTCAACTACTAGTTGTTGTAACACAACTTGATCGATAAAGTAGTAGTAGCAAATTGCCAAATTTTTAAGAAGACCCGACTAATGGAGGTTCATTTTTGTGTTTGGTTCAATTATATGAATTTGAGAATTTCAATTGAAATGAATGATGGCTAGCACCATACCCCAACAATTCTGGACCGCTGTTTCCAGAGGATTTCACATGTGCAATTATACATCCAATTTTTCAGAAGCGAAATGAGGAAGAGGGGACAGAGGCGGGGATTATTTCTGTAAAATTATCGTGAAGAACGCAGTGGATATTCAAATCAATCATGTTCTTCATGAGTTATTTCTGCATCATAAAACATATTTCAGAAGACGGTGATGATATTCATGAATATTTTCGACTATGAAACATATTTTCCGGAATATGGTGTATATTCAAATCGACCATTTTTTTTATGGATTATTTGAACAAATTGACCATGAAAACTGGCGCTTAATAATTACAATCATAATGAACTATAAAAATCATAAATTAGAACAAATCAAAATTTTTTACGCATTATTTTTTTATAAAATTATCATGAAACATCTGTTGCAACAATTCAAGACAAAAGATAAATGATTCTAATTATCAAAGTGGAACTTCTAATAAGGAGATACCCTCTTGCGAATGGGAGATGTTGCCAGTAGAGTGGTGCAGAGTGGTCGATCCGGCCACCGCTCATTTTGGCAATCGACGACTCGGATTTGTACACGCTAGCTGGGTCATCCGTACCGTGATGAACGGCCAGATTGGCGGCTCTGCGCCCCGCTCAGCAGGAAGCTCCTCGGCAGCATCCCGGGTGATGGTGAATAGGGTGAGGGTGAACAGTATTTTTTTAAAGGGATGAGTTACTTTCTGTCAAAAATAAATTACAATGGTCCATCACAAAAGATGTGCTTGAACACAAATGTACGCATAAACCACAATCGACCCTCTTTTCAAAACAGAAAAAACACAATCGAATGCATCGCAAGAAAATTGGAAGTCTCAACCAGGTGCAAAAGCACTTCATTCAACATCATCATACACACACATATATATTATTTTACAAAGAGATAAGCGTATAATTGCCATACCACCAAATCCTGTCAATCGAAGCCAAACCCAGTACAGATTCATGAAAATTGGTCAAGTTTCGCGAGTAATCCTATTATTTTACAAAGAGATAAGCGTATAATTGCCAAACCCACCAAATCCTGTAAATCGAAGCCAAACCCAGTACAGATTCATGAAAATTGGTCAAGTTTCGTGAGTAATTCGAAGAGCCTTATTCTTGAATCGATACCTCGGAGCCCTAGGGACGACTTGACTGGGGCCAAAATGGAACTGCCCAGGAGAATCCGTCAACGGAGGGCCATCGTCGTAGACGTAACCCACGAGGCGGCCGCAGCAGGAACACTTGATCTTGACCCTCTTCCGCTGGATCCCCCAGTAATTGAGCGTTTCGAAGAAGGGCATGATCTTGTCCTCTTTCTCGAAGTTGAATTTGGTGGCGTCGACGACGGCGAAGGAGAGGGTGCCTTTGTTGCCGGCCTCGAAGTAGAAGTCCGGTGGGTAGAGGTGGTTGGTGTGGAGGTTGAGGTTGTTTCCGCATTCGATGCAGTTGTAGATTGATGCCATTTTTGACCCTGTTGGCTGTTAGAGAGAGAGAGAGAGAGAGATGAAGAGGGGGAGGGAGGTTTGGAGTTAACGCGAGGATTTTTACATCAATACATACTATAAGCAAATATAAATGATTTTGCTTTTAAAATCATCCAAATTCTTTTTTTTTAAATTTTTAAAATTTTTGACTCTTTCTTTTCGCGAAAAATCTATGATTACATTCACATAGATATATACATTACATTACGTACATACACATTTTAGATATCAATAATATAAGCAAATGTGATTTTACTTTTAAAACCATCCAAATCTTTATTTCTTAATTTTTTAGATTTTTTACTCTTTCCTTTTGCAAAAAGTCTATGAGTATTGAGTACATACACATAGGTACATACATCACGTATATACGCTTTTTGGACCCATATCGACTCCTAAAAAAATAATTCAAGTCGCTTATTTCATTCAAAATAGTTTGTTTGGGGTTTCTGTAAAAAATAAACTCAATTTAATAACAATAAAAATGTTTGTAAAATAGCTAACTTTGCTTCATAATTCAGGTTTAGTTTATGAAAAAAAATTGGATGTTTCGTATATGCTTTTACTGATTTCTTATAAAAAGTTTATTTTTTATAAGAGCCCTAAACAACCCATTTTGGAACCTGAGATGGGTCAAAAACGCATATGTATGCAATGTATGTATGTATGTATGTGTTTTGCCTTTAAAACCATTCAAACTCCCTTTCTAATTTTCTAGATTTTTGACTCTTTCCTTTCGAGATTTTTTATTCATTTTGTTTATAAAAAAAAATAGAGAGGGGGAGGACTGGAGGATGGGGTTTAATATGGAGGAAAAATTAATCTATTATCCCGGTACCGTCACGTGATTCTCTAAATTCATTTTTTACATGTATATGTCTTTCAGTACATAGAATGAGACCAATGTGCTTGCATAGAACATGAGACTGAAAAAAATATTAAACTATTTTTTTAATCAATTAGCGTGGTGCACGTTTGATACACGGAGCCAAAAAAACTAATGTGATTTTTTTTATCTTGTGCATCGAACGGGCACAAATGCTAATTTTTTTAATATTAATGTAGTGTAATACTGTAAGGCTCCGTTCCGCTAAGATTTTTATTTTGTAAGTACTTATTTTTTGTTTTAGGAGACAAGTCATTCTCTTATAATACATCACCTTTAATTCAAAATATAAATACTTATTTTTCACTACTTACTTTATTTCACCTTAGTTTTTTTTTTCTTTTTTTTGTCAATGGAAGAAGCATACCCATTTATAAAATTCATACGGCATCTACAGATTATCACCGGAACGGAATACTGAACAATACACATCAAGAGAAAACTCAATCCCTAAACAATGAATCAAGAAACCAAACAGGAGGGAACTCAGTCCAACAACTACACCCAACTCCAACTAAACTCATTGCTCCAAACAGTTGGAGCACTGCATAAAACAAACAAAAATACCCACACAAGTGTGATAGAAGCCCCACAAACAGGAAGAAATCTCACACAAGGGACACCAAAGAAGAGAACAAAAAAGAGAAATCGGTAACGGAACTGAACGAAGTTCGTTGTACCGGAGCAGATTTTATTCACCAACCTAGATCTCCTACTTCGATGGGGGAGGAAACCTCTGGTGACCACGATCTACAAGGCACTACCTCCAAAAACCGTCAGACGACACGATGGAAGAGGTGGAGGAGGGGCGGCAGATGGTGGTTTGGAGAGGAGGAGGATGGGATGAAGAGGGAAGGAGAGAAAACCTCTGAAATCTAAGATCGGGAGATGGAAAAACCTCACAAGGGAGAGAAATCCCTCCCCTCCTGTCACCCATTGGAATGTAAAAACCCTGGGAAGGAAGGGAAGGAGGAGATGCGGGGTGGCGACTTCTTTTGGGTGAGAGAGAGAGAAACTTTATAAGGTTGACAAAGTATGTCGTTTAAGATCATGTTGATTGAATACCTGTAAAAGGGTTAAAAACAAATCTAATTGGCGTTCCGCACACAGAAACACCAAACTACAACTACTGTTTATAATTATAATTATTATTTTTAATTTGGTTTACATATTAATTAATTGGTAACATGATTTTAAATTACACTTATGTCGTTTGGCATTTCGACGAAATTTACAATATCATCAGAACCGATTATTGATCCGGTAAATGGCTAAAAAACTCAACTGCACAGCGTGCAATTTGATGGCAATTTGCAGAGAAGCATACTCCTTCACTTGGCTGAACCACCTCACGTTTTTAAAATGCGAAGAATACCCGATACAATACCATGGGTACTGATTAGTCTATACCAATGGTCAATAAATTATATTATGCGATCCACTTTAAGGTTCCATACAAATAATTCTAGAGGTTAATTAATTTTAAAATAATTTTCAATCTAGTCTTAAAAAAAATCAGCCTCATACTAGTATTGTTACTATTATTTGTTTATTTTTAAAGATTAATTAAATTTTTTTACCCCTAAAAGAAGTTACTACTGTTATTTGTTGAATCATTTAACTTTTTGCTCACGATCAAAGATTCTAGATTCTAAAATCAAATCTAGACACTTCATGCTTCAATCAAATATTTAGGAAGATTTGGTGTAAAGGTGTTAATAACGAGGGGAATTTTTTTTTACCAAAAAAAGTTTTGACTTGACGAGGAATTCCCGGTACAAATAAGCAAACAATACTTGTACCAATGGTGGCATTGCAAGACTTTATTTTTTTATTTTTACTTTATTTTAATTTTTTTTTGGGTAGTGCAAGGTTTTTCGGGTCAGTTTGCGCACACTTTAGGCTAATCCTTACAGCTTCTGCCGCAGTCGTATGCATGGATGCATGGGGTGAGGTAGCCCTAAGAGTTTTAGACAGGAAGAATCAAACCTGAAATCTTAAGAGAAAACAAACACCTAAGTCTCAAATTAAGACCACTTGATCAACTCCTTAGAATTATCGTTGGACTTTATTGCTTTAGGGTTCTACAGAAATGATGGGTTCTACACAAGTGATATAATTTGTTCACTAAATTTAAAATACTTTTTCAAAAAAAAAATCTGCTTGATAGGATAATATAGCTACTTAATTCAATCATTTAACCATTTTTTCATAATATAGGATCTTGAAAGATACACTTAGTTGTGTTCAAAAATTATCATGCGAATCTAACAAAAATTCAAAGAAGACAAATAAAACACACAAAACGAAAAAGAAAAATAAGTTTACAAGAATATAGAAAAAATCAAATACTTAAATTTATTTGGTCGCTGAATAACTTGAATCATTTGTGAGAAACGACAAAAAAAGTCTCACAATTCGATCAGTACTGATTTTTTTTTTTTTTCTAATATTGTGTATATTAGCGGAAGTAAGTAGCCTCCCACTTATTATTTGTGCCGGTTATTTTATTTTGGAAAAAAATTCGCATAAATTTTTTCTTGTCAATCAAGGAATGGATCAACACGCGTTTTGGACGGCATTTCCCTATATAAATACCCCTCCGAGGCCCCCAACTTCATATCCTTTCAAGAGTCTCCTCCTCCCAATAAGAGAGAGAGAGAGAGAGAAGACCCATAATCTTCTGAAAACACATAAACCAACTGTGAATTGAAACAAAGAAAATCTAAAACGGTACAAACAGGAATCAATTTTGCCGGTAAAAAAACTCAAGGATTTCGAATTTTGCGGAAAACGGTTCAGGAATTGAAACCCTAGCTTGGATACGGACCAAGTTTCTCCATGGACGACCGGTTCCCGTACTCTCCGGCGGAGGTCGAGAAAGTCTCCGCCGTCCAGTTCGGCATCCTCAGCCCCGACGAAATCGTAAACTTCCGACCACCGTCTCTCTGTTCTGCTTTGCCTTTTTCCGGTGTTGTTTGGGATGAGATTCTGTCCGGTTATTTTGGGGACCGTTTTACTTGGATGAGTCTGAATTGAGTAATGCACTCGATTAATTTCGTAGCAGTACGGTGTTGTGTTTGTGAAGTGTTGCTGTTGAAAAAGTAAGGGTTTGTGAACTCTCGTTGGGTTTTAGATTGCCATTTTGCTTGGATGAGTTTGAATCTAAATAGTGTCCTCATTGTTCATACCTGTTTTTGTGAAGCGTTGCCGGTAAAAAAAAAAAGGGTTTGTGAAGTGTTTGTTGATTAAGTCGAGTAGTTGTTCAAACCAACTTGGTTTGATAACTTAACGAGTTTCGTAATGTGTTAAAGATTTAGCTTATTTGTGAAACAAGTCTATCTCAAATGAGCTTTAATCGAGCCGAACACGAGCGAGCTGATATGGAGTAGTAGCTTCTTCAAATTTGATTTGACTATGCAACCAATTGATTTTGAACAAGCTTTTACTGAATGGGCACAAACTTGGATAGCTTGATTTGTTTATCAGCCATTCATCTGGTTCACTATGGTGGTTTTGATGTTCATTTATTGCATACATAGTGAAAGTACGGTTACATAAATGAGAAATCCTTACAAATTTATGTGTTTTTCTGTTTGCATTGTTTGCTTTCTTTACATAAGTGAGAAATCACTACAAATTTATGTGTTTCCTTTTTCATTCTTTACTTAGTAATTGATAGGTTTTCGCGCTTTATGTGCTTCTTGCTTTGTCGATTTGTCAGCATAACAATCTGAAATTTCCATACTAGAGAGGCTCCATCCCCACGTCATTCGGTTTTTTGCTTCAGGAGTTGTTCTGTTTACCATTTTTCAACTTGTTTCTGCTGCAGAGGCAAATGTCGGTGGCGGAAATACATCACGGCGAGACAATGGAGAAGGGCAGGCCGAAGGTAGGCGGCCTGAGCGATCCTCGGCTCGGCACTATTGATAGGAGGATGAAGTGTGAGACTTGCACGGGGAGCATGGCTGAATGCCCTGGGCATTTTGGCCACCTTGAGCTCGCTATACCAATGTTCCATATTGGGTTTATGAAGACTGTGCTGAGTATCATGCGCTGTGTTTGCTTCAATTGTTCCAAATTACTAGCCGAAGAGGTGTGTTACCTCCAAACAGTTCATATACTGCATACATGTCTTTGATATACATGTGTGGACGAATTCGGGATTTTAATGTTGGGTGATTGAAATTATTGGTGACCTCTAGCTAAAATGATGTGCTATGCTATAAACCCTAAGAAAATGCAGAGGAATTCAAAAAATTGAATTGATCCTAAAAATAGATACACAAATGAGTCAATTGATTAGAATTCCTCTTTTGCCATAAACACTTGATTGTTACATTCTGTCGGAAATTAGTTTACATGTCGAAACTATCGTGAATAAGCAATGGGGTGCGATGCATACCTCTTTTGTTTTGATGGGATTATCCTAGAAGTCGATAGTGCAGTATGAGGGGAAATACCAAGAAATCAGACTGGAGTGTTCTCAAGTGAAAACAGGAGCAGCTGAGAGAAGATGGACAGGGGTTGAAAAAGGAAAAAACTATGTAGCAATTAACGAATACTCCACCAGTTAATAATCGAGTGAGGTTGAGAAACTAGAATTATGTGTTTGTAGCCTGTAGGTATAGTTGGCACAAGAAATAGCCAGACACAAGTAGAATTTTGAGTTCATTTTAGCTCTGTGTTTTCCTACTTGAAATTCCAAAGAAAAAATGTTCTATCTCTCAGGTTTATTCTAAAAGACGGAATCTAAAGGAATATATAACAGGCTTGTTTGAATTATAGCACCTTATCCGCTGGTGTGCTGGAATTTTATGGTCAGTTCAGATGGATGCTGATGTTGGTCTCCCTTACTATCAAGTCATGCATTTTTCTATGTATGCATGGCAGTACAGGACACCAAACCCGTTCACCTTGTTCAAAATGCCCATTCTATCTTACTGTGAAGAAGATTAGGTGTTCTATTGAGATACAATGTGCGGGAAATGGCCCCTCAATGTACTTAGACATACTTTTTAATTGGCTATCGCTATTTTATTTTTGTTAGATCATCATCTGTTGTGCCTCAAACTTTTTTGCCTAGCAAAAGCATATACAAGAAATGCTCTGCCATTCGAAATAGATAAAATTGTGTTTTGTTGGTTCAGAAGACGGTGAATTTTCAATCATGGGAACCTTATGATATGTTAAGAATCTGTTTCACAAAGAATTAACCCTTGTCTCGTTCAAGTTTTCATCTGATCACTAGAATTTGTTGGTCACAATTTGTACATTTTATCGTGGAGGTTCTGCTTGCTTTGTTTGTCTTCTTCCCCCCTTGGCGTGTTTTGGGTATCCTCTGCTCAGCCATTCCCATGATTGGCTACGTGCCTAACAAAGATAGGCTGGGAAGAAGAAGTACATTCTTCCCTTAGATTTTTCTAGCATTGGTTGTGTGGCTCATTATTAGGCCTCCCTTTTGTTAGTGTTTTGTGTCGTGTTTGAGTGTGTGCGTTTGGGTTTTCTTGTTTCAAATATTTGATGAAGCAAACAAAGAACACATTTGGCGCATTAAGAAAATAATAATACGCCAAATGTGTTCTTGGTTTGTCTCACCAAATATTCGAAACAAAAAAACCAAGACACAAAACACCTGATAAATAGTAGTTGTTAGCTGATTCCCAGTTTGAGCTTTCTTACATTACAACAAAGCGTGGTCTCTTTTGTTTTTCGGAAGCAAGCAAAAACCATGTAACACAACTAATGTTCTGCAGGAGGACCACAACTTCAAGCAAGCACTGAGAATAAGAAACCCAAAACATAGGCTTAAGAAAATTTTGGATGCTTGCAAGAACAAAGCAAAATGTGAAGGTGGTGATGAAATTGAGGTCCAAAATCTAGATTCCGAAGAGCCAATTAATAAGAGTCCTGGTGGTTGTGGTGCTCAGCAACCCAAGATCACCATTCAAGGCATGAATATGATTGCAGAATACAAAGCTCGGACGAAGAAAAACTTTGAACGAGAACAGCTTGCTGAACCAGTAGAACGGAAACAAATACTTTCTGCAAAAACGGTAAGTAATTCTGGATGCAAATTGCTTCTTGCCCGTCTCCTGTTTTTCCTACTACTTCATTGTGAACAGCGTCAAAATGATACTTGCATGTCTTTCAGGTTTTAGAAGTTCTGAGCAGAATAAGCGATGAAGACTCTGAATTGTTAGGCTTGAACCCCTTATACGTTCGTCCAGATTGGATGATTCTTCAAGTTCTTCCAATACCTCCACCTCCTGTGAGGCCGTCGGTCGTGATGGATGGCTCATCCAGGAGTGAGGCAAGAATCTTTTTGTTGCATTCTTTAAATGTGTTAAGGACACTGGTCTCCAGTTTTTTATTCCATATTGGACTCGATTCCATGAATTTCTATTAAGTTGGGAAGGTAATTGATTTTCAACTTATGACCTGAAGTCCATGGGTTCGTTCCGACTCTGTGCTCTTTTGCAGGATGATTTAACTCATCAACTGGCTATGATTATCAGACACAATGAGAATCTAAGGCGACAGGTTAAGAACGGAGCTCCTGACCACATCATCGCAGAGTTTGCTCAACTGTTACAGTTTCACATAGCTGCATATTTCGATAATGAATTGCCAGGGCAGCCAAGGGTATGGTTACTTGTCATACTCCCAAACTCCTTGACAGTTGGCTATATCTACCAAAAATTTCATCTACCACTATACTTAGCAGGCTACACAGCAATCGGGTAGGCCTATCAAATCGATATGCAGTAGACTTAAGTCTAAGGAAGGGCGGATCAGAGGTAACTTGATGGGGAAACGGGTTGATTTTTCTGCCCGGACGGTGATCACACCAGATCCAAATATTAACATTGATGAACTGGGAGTGCCATGGAGTATTGCCTTGAATCTCACATATCCAGAAACTGTGACCCCTTATAACATCAAAAGGTTTCTTACTTGTTTTTCTTTTGTCCAACCGTCTTTTGTTACTTATTATTACTGCAACCTTTTCTGCAATATGTCCACTTATATTTAGGTTGAAGGAGCTTGTTGGATATGGACCTTATCCTCCACCAGGCAAAACTGGTGCGAAATATATTATCAGGGATGATGGACAAAGGCTTGATCTTCGTTTCCTGAAGAAAAATAGCGATCACCATCTTGAACTTGGGTACAAGGTAAATTCTATGACATTTTATGCTTCTCACTTAGATCTTGTATCTTTTTATCACCAGTAACTAGCCTCTGCTTTCACTAATGTAGGTTGAGCGACACTTAAATGATGGAGATTATGTACTGTTCAACCGACAGCCTAGCCTTCATAAAATGTCTATCATGGGCCATAAGATCAAGATTATGCCACACTCAACTTTCCGTCTGAATTTATCTGTTACTACACCATACAATGCTGACTTTGACGGGGATGAAATGAACATGCATGTACCCCAGTCACTTGAGACTAGAGCTGAAGCGTTGGAGCTTATGATGGTGCCTAAATGCATTGTGTCACCGCAGTCCAATCGCCCTGTAATTGGAATTGTCCAGGATACTCTATTAGGATGCCGCAAGATCACTAAAAGGGATACCTTCATAGAGAAGGTAAAGTTGAAATGGTTATTATTGGATTTTAGTGCTATTTAATTTCATGGATTTTAGGTCTGAATCTGACCTAGTGTTTTATCTTCTACAGGATGTTTTTATGAATATTTTGATGTGGTGGGAGGACTTTGACTGGAAAATACCTGCTCCGGCAATTTTGAAACCCAGGCCGCTTTGGACAGGAAAACAACTTTTTAGCCTTATCATACCAAAACAGATAAATCTTCTAAGATATTCGGCCTGGCATGAGGAAACTGAAAAAGAACATATAACTCCTGGAGATACTCGAGTTCTAATAGAGAAAGGAGAACTACTTTCTGGCACCCTATGCAAGAAGACACTTGGGCCGTCTGGTGGTAGTCTTATTCATGTAATTTGGTATGTATGCATGCTTTGTGAATTATGATTCTGGGGTTATTATTGTTGTTTTACTTTTGGGAGGCTAGATTTAGCATTGTATGGAATAGCCAAATCGGTATCACAGTTTTAGGATTGCATGTCGATGGGTTTTCCCATTTGTCCATATTGTGCAGCACATATTTTTCATTTGCTATATCTCAGATTTATGTTTTTTTATATCAAGTTATGAGCTTTTATGCTCGGTCATGCAAGCATTGGCTGAAACATTAGATCTTTGACTTCTTGAAGTCACATATGTGGAATATACATTCTGATAAGAAAAGATGGTGTATACAGGGAAGAGGTTGGTCCAGATGCAGCTCGCAAATTTTTGGGACATACACAGTGGCTTGTTAATTACTGGCTTTTACAGGAAGGTTTTAGCATCGGGATTGGAGATACAATTGCTGATTCTGCCACCATGAAAACAATCAGTGGGACTATATCTCAAGCAAAAACTCAAGTGAGAGAACTTATCAGACTTGCCCTAGAGAAGAAGTTGGAGGCAGAACCTGGACGGACCATGATGGAATCGTTTGAAAACAAAGTCAATGAGGTGCTTAACTCAATTAATTTGAGTTCTGTAACCTAGTTGGTAAATAAATGTACAACGCGTATTATCTACTCACACATTGTCTCATTCATAAGCATAAAAAACTGGTGTCCATATGTGTCTGTTACGGGATGGAATACTTCCTTAATGTAATGGCAGCTAATTGTGGACTTCATTTTTTCACCGATGAGGATATGAATCATTCTACCTTATTAATTCCAAGAGTGATAGTGTTTATATGATGCATTGCCAAACATACTGGTTGATTTAACTGAATATTAGTTAAGAATGTTTTTGCAAGTACACAGTGGTAATTGGAATATTGTAGAATGGATAAGATTAAGGGAATATAGCAGAATGGAGAAGATTAATGGTTGATTCCGGTGTTTGACAGGTAACATATCTTATAACTAACAGACATTAGCCGTAGACATAGGGGCATTTGATTCTTAGTTGGAAATTTTGTTGTATTTCCCATGTCGTAAACCATACTTGTACTACACCCAGACCTAAATAAAAATCAGTATTTACCCTTCCTGTATTTGATCCTGTATTTTTATCATCTTGTTTGAGAAACAAATGTATTCACCTTGGGGCATAAGGTACCATTCTTTTCTCTTCCAGTATTTTACTGAATGGCTGTTGGTCTCTGTTTCCAGGCATTGAATGCGGCTCGTGATGCTGCTGGGAGTAGTGCCCAGAAGAGCTTATCAGAGAGCAACAATCTTAAGGCAATGGTTACCGCAGGATCTAAAGGAAGTTTCATCAATATATCACAGATGATTGCTTGTGTGGGGCAGCAGAATGTTGAAGGTAAGCGAATCCCTTTTGGGTTCAGAGATCGGACTCTGCCGCATTTTACCGTAGATGATTACGGTCCAGAAAGCCGTGGGTTTGTGGAGAATTCATATCTACGAGGGTTGACTGCACAAGAGTTCTTCTTTCATGCTATGGGTGGCAGAGAAGGTATTATAGACACTGCCGTGAAAACTTCTGAAACTGGGTACATTCAAAGGCGATTGGTGAAGGCTATGGAGGATATTATGGTCAAATATGATGGAACAGTGAGGAACTCTTTGGGGGATGTGATTCAGTTTCTCTACGGGGAAGACGGTATGGATGCAGTGTGGGTAGAGAAACAGCAGCTGGATACTCTGAGAATGAAGAAATCAGATTTTGATGCTACTTTTCGATACGAGTTTGATGATGAAAACTGGAAGCCAAATTACATTGCATCTGAATACAATGAAGATTTGAAAACGATACCAGAGATTTATAATGTGTTTGATGCTGAAGTTCAGAAACTTGAAGACGATAGATACCAACTTGCGACGGAGATTGCAACCACGGGTGATAGCTCTTGGGCACTTCCAGTTAATATCAAGAGATTGATATGGAACTCACAGAAGACCTTTAAAATTAATCCACTGGAGTGTTCTGATATGCATCCGATGGAGATTGTGGAAGCTGTTGACAAGCTTCAGGAGAGACTTAAGGTTGTTCCTGGTGATGATTTGATTAGTATTGAAGCCCAGAGGAATGCAACTCTCTTTCTCAACATCTTGCTTCGTAGCACATTGGCCAGTAAAAGGGTGTTGAAGGAATACAGGCTTACTCGGGAGGCATTTGAGTGGGTTATTGGTGAAATAGAGGCTCGCTTCTTACAGTCACTAGTAGCACCTGGAGAAATGATAGGTTGTGTTGCGGCACAGTCCATCGGTCAGCCGGCTACTCAGATGACTCTTAATACATTCCACTATGCTGGTGTTAGTGCCAAGAATGTTACTCTTGGTGTTCCAAGGCTGAGAGAGATCATTAATGTAGCTAAGAATATCAAAACGCCATCTCTCTCTGTGTACCTGAAGCCTGAAGTGAATAAATCGAGGGAAAAGGCAAAGAATGTCCAATGTGCACTGGAATACACTAATCTGCGGAGTGTCACACAAGCTACAGAAGTATGGTATGATCCGGACCCCAAGAGCACTGTCATTGAAGAGGATGTTGACTTTGTTAAGTCCTACTATGAAATGCCCGATGAAGAGATTGATCCGGAGAAGATTTCACCATGGATGCTTCGCATAGAGTTGAATCGTGAGATGATGGTGGACAAGAAGCTGAGTTTGGCTGATATCGCGGAGAAGATCAATCTTGAGTTTGGTGACGATCTGACGTGCATATTCAATGATGACAATGCTGAAAAGCTAATCCTTCGTATTCGTATCATGAATGATGAAGCTCCAAAAGAAGATTTGCATGACAAATCTGCTGAGGATGATGTTTTCCTGAAAAAGATAGAGAGTAATATGTTGACGGAAATGGCTCTTCGAGGTATACCAAATATCAATAAAGTTTTCATGAAGGAAGTTACAGAGAGCAAGTTTGATGATAAAGAAGGGTTCGAGGCGAAAAAGGAGTGGATGCTGGATACAGAAGGTGTCAATCTTTTAGCAGTTATGGGTCACGCAGATGTTGATGCAACAAGGACAAGAAGCAATCACTTGACCGAAACTATAGAAGTTCTTGGAATCGAGGCAGTTCGTCGATCCTTGCTGGACGAGTTGAGGGTTGTAATATCTTTCGATGGGGCCTACGTGAATTACAGACATCTGGCGATCTTGTGTGACACCATGACCTATCGTGGTTATTTGATGGCTATAACTCGTCATGGGATTAATCGGAACGATACTGGCCCCCTGATGAGGTGTTCATTTGAAGAAACTGTGGACATCCTTCTTGATGCTGCAGTACATGCTGAAACTGACTGCTTAAAGGGTGTTACTGAAAATATTATGCTGGGTCAACTTGCGCCCATTGGAACTGGAGGCTTTGCTTTGTACCTTAATGATGAGATGTTAAAACAAGTTGTTGAGCTCCAGCTACCCAGTCATATGGAATCTGGAATGGACTTTGGGATGACTCCTTCCCTTTTGCCGTTTATTGGAACCCCTGATATTGACAGACTGAGGTCTCCAAGTTATTTACTAAGTCCAGAGAGGGATGCCCAGTTTTCTCCTTATGTTGGTGGAATGGCCTTTTCTCCCATATCATCTCTCGGCTACAGCCCGTTACCTCCTCCATATAGTCCTACATCTCCTGTGTATATTCCTACATCTCCTGTGTATAGAGCCACTTCTAGATACGAAAGCGCCTCTTCCGCAATTTACAGTCCTGCTTCCCCAACTTACAAACCTAGTTCTCTTGGGTACAGTCCTGCATATTCTTCGGATAGTACATCTTATTCTCCCACCTCTCCCATCTATACCCCAACCTCTCTTAGTTATTATAGCCCAACTTCTCCTTGGTACAGTCCTTCATCTCCTAACTACAGTTCAACGTCACCAAACTATAGCCCAGCCTCGCCATCATATAACCCAACCCCTCCAGGATATATTCCAACATCACTTGCATACAGCCCTACTTCACCCGCCTATAACCCTAGCTCTCCTTATACCCTAACTTTTTCACCTTCGTACAGCCCAACCTCTCCTTCCTACATTCCAACTTCTCCATCATACAGTCTGACGTCACCTGCATATACCCCCACCTCTCCTGGTTATAGCCCAACTTCCCCGAGCTACAGTCCTACGTCTCCAAGTTACAATCCCTCGGCAGCATATAGCCCTTCTCCTGAATACTCACCAACCAGTCCAAAGCTGTCTGTTTACAGCCCTTCATCTCCAAACTACAGGTGAGTCATAAGGGTTACCTTTTGAGTTTCATGTATGCATTTGAAGGCCATTTTCTGATTGATTTATGGTGTGTGACTTTATCATAGCTAAGCAAGCAATCTTCCATTGCTAGTTTGTGAAGTTCTTGTTGCTAGTTTGTCTTCTTTTGTTTCGACTCCTTTGAGTATTTGTTATCTTGTTGATGCAATTTGTGTTCTGATGCCTAACTTTTATTGCAGCCAAACATCACCATCATATTCACCAACATCACCATCATATTCACCGACTTCCCCATCATATTCTCCCTCAAGCCCAACAAGTTCCAGCAGGTAAGCTTTACATCATCATTATTTCGTTTTCCTTTTCCAGATATTCTCATATTGGTTGTCTTATTTGATGCTATGAAATGTTTTCCTCCTTTTTTCATTTCGATTCTGTCAAAATTCTTCCTGGGAATGCGCATTCTTTTTTCCCCCAAAAGTCTTTTTGAATTCACCACGTGTTCAAAACTAAGTTTGATTGATTGAGGTACAAAACCTGACCATGCTGCAGTCTCTCTTAGTTTTATTCGTGGCGCGTGAGCAATAAGATGAATGAACGCTTGCTTCATTGCTTTGTTCTATCACATGTTCATCTTTTTGTTGTTCATTCAGATAGCGCATGTACATACCATGTCTTCTATGCTGTGAGATTGATACTTATTTTTAGATTTCCAAGTAGATATGCCTAATGTGTCGTTAAATGGGACCATAAAGCAGTTTTAAAGCACGCATTTTTCTGCTGAATGAATACAAATGTCATTTCTTTAGAAATTAGTACACGGACACATTGGGGACATACCAAATAAAATATATTTTCCCATTAATATAGAGGTAACTTCATGAATTTATATAAAAGATCAAACATCATTCTATCAAAAAGGGAGATAAGACCGACAACCAATATTACCATTATGAATATACAAGTCAGCGGTTACTGTGTAAAGTATTCATGAGCTAACCATGAATTGAAATTTTGAGCTCAGGGTCAAGTTTTAAACCATTACATTGTAACCACCTAATGTGTCCTTCACGTGTCCCAAGAGTGTATCCTACTTGTCCTACAGTGTCCACAAAGAGTCGTATTAAAACAAATGTTACAAAAAATTTAGACAAGCATTTAGGTGTGTTTGACATGTGTCTGGAGAGTGTAATGTCCGTATCCAACATGTGTCGGACACAGATAAGTGAGGCCGGTAGACGTGTCCGGGCTTCTTAGTTTACAAGAGAGGATTAATGTTGACTTCTTTAATAGATGATTCTTCTTTTTTTGTGATTGGCAACTATGTCTCTTCTATTTATAGCCTTCATAGTTCGGAATCTGCGGATGCAAGTCCTGACTATAGTCCTAGTTCTCTTCAGTACAGGTGAGCATGAATTGCTTTGTTTATATTGAAATTACGACTCATTGAGATTTAGGTGCAGTAGTTCAGTTATATGAAGTTCTTATTATGCAGTCCAATTGTGGGGTACTCACCAAGTGCACCCGGGTACTCGCCGGCATCTACCAGCCAATATACTCTAGATATGCGTGACCAGGAAAAGAAGAACAAGAAGGAAGATGGGCGCACTGACATGTAACTGGGAGATGAAGACAAAATTAAGTCTAAATTCACCAAACTTGTTGATTTAAATTGGCGAAAGCTGTAAATGTAATTCACGCAACGATCGGTTCTTTGATACTCAATTGTTGAGCATGGTCACTGGATACACTCTAGTTGGATGCATTGGATGGTCACTGGATACTCAATTGTTGAGCATGGTTTACGTTTCCAGTCTGATGAATGCACTCTGTCTAGTGGATACTTTTGAATGCAGCAGGACTCTTTCACAGAAATCCATATCATGTTATTTTTATTTTTTTCAAGATAAGTTCGTTCTACTCTATAATGTTTAAATTAGTACTCCACTAGTATAGTTTTTCCTATGATTAGTGTTCTTGATGAACTCTAAAAGATGAACGATTTCAATAATCTAAGTGAGGCCGATAAATACCCACATATAGACCCAACGGTACTACCTCCTCACTTGGTAAAGAGTCTTGGTGAGTGGTGTTTGTAGACCACTTATGGATAATTTAAAACTGCTATTTCTCTCGCAAAGTATATACTACCTTCTGTTTTTTTTTTTTTTTTGGACCTTGAAGAAAAACACACTCATAATCTCCTTTCTTAAGTATCTATCCAATTGAACTATAATTTGCCGGCGCTAATCAAACATTTTCTTAAAGTAGTACTCCCCCCATTCCAAAATAAATTTTTGGTCTGCAAAATGAGAACAAAAAAATAATACTAATTTTTTAAGAAAAATTCAAACTTTTTTCATGAGTTCTTTTAATTTATAAAAAAAAGTTGATATTTTTTCTTGTAGGAAACGTATCATTTTTAGTAATACGAATTTAGTAAAATGAATCACACATCATCATTGGTTCACCATACTGCCTTCTGCGCAAGAGGCTCCTAGCTAAATATAGCTTATCTCACCCAAAGGTGGGAAGACTTGAGAACAAAGTCACAAACGGTGCGTAACGCTTGGGAATGTACCGAACAGTTCGCGCCAAATCCCCCAGAAAGTTAGCCTTTATAGTTTAAATTTAATAGATCTTTTCCCTTATCTGGTTAAACTAGATGTATAACATAACACAGTCATTCCCTTTTCTCCCTTCAAATTCGCTTTCATCCTGAAACATTATGACTCGAACGAAAGCCATTTGTTTTCCCTGGCACAGACAATCTGTGTGCCATGCCATCTTTTGAATGGAGCCGATTGGATTAGAGTTGTCAATTTAAGCAACAATATAAACTTCCAAAGGGATGCAAGTGCAAAGTGATTCTCACCTCTCTCTCTCACACACACACGCACGCACGCGCGTGCGCACACAGAGAGAGAGAGAGAGAGAGAGAGAGAGAGAGAGAGAGTTAGTTGAGCTCTAGGCTGTTAACCAGAAAAACTTCAGCAGATAACTTAGGTAGGAACCTGGACACACCAAACCATATGCGTAGCACGCTACACATAACAAGTAGGCTACAAATGTGGCAACATATATAAGTCCTTAAACAAGGGCGATTCCACTCAATCTAGTACAAACTAAAGAACACAACATATCCCGAATGAGTCTTCAGAAAGTGTTTTTTTTCCCTGGTTTAATTAAACCTCCACGGATACTAAGACCTAACGACGAGGATAGTGCCTTTCTGAGCCACCATAAGGGGAATACGATCTCTCCCTTCTTGACCTTCCACCATAAGGCGAACGCCGGGGAGAGTAATCACGACTGCCTCGATATGGCGAGCGCCTTGGAGACCTCCGATAGTCATAGTCATCGCGTCCTCCACGGGATCTACCACGGTCACCACGATAGCCTTTCACAAATTCACCAAAAGCAAAAAAAACAATACTTCAACCGTTAGGGTTCACTTAATACAAGTGAAACACAGGCACGAGCAAGTGCAGACCACAAGTGCTAAATAGCCTTGAGCTACTGCACAAGGACTAAAAGTAATTTTACGAATTCTGAAATTTAAGCACAACACATTTCTAGCAAAACCCTTCACCATTAGGAACCGCAATGGGGCAGGGCTGTTCTATACTGCCCCGACCACGGTCCATCAAGCCTAAAAGTGAAAAACGGTCCATCAAGCCTAAAAGTGAAAAACCCCAACCAAACACAACAAAAACATCAACACTCTTACCATGGTCCCTAGTGTTTTTCAACCCAAGATAGTGACCCGGTGTGGGAGTTCTGGGGCGCTTCCTCCGCGACTGAAAGGCAACAGATAAAAACAGGCTCAATGTACTTTCAAATATGATTCACTTATCAGGAAAAATGTAAATTCAGCTTCAACAAATCACATCTCCGGGGGAGCCAAGCACAAAAAAAAAAAAAAAAACAAATCACATCAACAATACAAAATTGAACGAGGCTACAAACCATGAGACATCATTAAAACCATTACGAGATAAAATATTCACAAGAAAGCTTCAAATTAGCAATCTTAGTATCGTGCAAAAAAGGAGATTATAAGGGAAAAAATGATAAAATACATTGGCATGTACGACTAGAACCCATCAAATGAATGCCAGATATGAGGTACCATAAAGCCCGATTAGTATGTTGTTGGTAATGTCCGTTGATTAGATGGGAGTTGAAAGAAATTGCTGAGGTTGTAGTGTGGTTGATCAATATAGTTGCTATGTTAAGTTGATCAGATGCATGTGAAAGGCTGTTTTAGCTGGCCATTCATCAAGCTGTTTCACATTATTGTTGACATGGATGAACTCATCATCTGATTGCGGCCAACATAGCTCACGCAATATCTTCTGAATATAACCAGAAACCTCCAAGTCAAGAAGAAAGTTAAACAATCAAAATAGGTCATAGACCACCCAAGGAAAACTGACTTACTCTCTCCACTGTAATGCATCGACCATCTAGAACTGACTGATGGAGACGCTTGACGCAGCGATTTGCATCCTCTAGAGTTTCCATTGTGATAAAAGCAAAACCACGACTGGCTCGTGTACGGGGCTCCACAACCAGAAAACAGGAACTTACCTAGAAGAGAGAGAAAATACCACAACCACACAAGGCATAAAAAGTAATAAAAACGTAGTTGAAAAGAATTTGAACTCAATAACAAGATCCAAACTCAGTTACAGAATACTACAAAAATTATTATTTCTTTAGAACAACCAAAAAGAAGTCCTAAACTACCAAGTTTTTTTCATAATAAACTATTTTGTATTGCTCATCTCTAACTTCATAATGAACTATATTGTTCTTCTCATCTCTACCAACCATCAAGTTTATAATTCCATAGTGACAACAAGTATCAGAACAAGTGGTTAGAACCATGGACCACATTTCTAGCAGCAAGACGCACAAGGTAGCTTCACAAAAGCAAAGACCACTTTTCACATCAGGAAAAGAAACCAACCTTCCCTTCCCTAGAGAAATGATCTTCAAGTTCTCTTTCTGTGACCCTTGTAGACAACCCAGTCACATAAAGTGTATTCCCAGTATTCACAGCTTCAGTCCTGCAACATCATTCATAGATCCAGCCATCCAGGTGAGATCTTCAAACCACCAGTCCCCACATAGCAAGGAGACAACTCCAGGTAATGAAGCAATATAGTAAAGCTACTGTCACAACATGGCCATGCAAAGAGGTGTGAGAGTTATCAAATACCTCCCTCGACTTCTGGACCCGGACCTGCCCTTTGGCCTTGACCAGGATCTAGATCTGGATCTGGACCTTGACCTTGACCTGGATCGAGATTGAGTGGCATAAGGGGAAGGAGACCGTGAATACCTGCAACATCCAGTGCAAATATTATCAGGTGGAAGGTACCCTACAGGGGGGAGAAGAATTAGCACTTCAACTGTTAAATCAAAAAAAACGTAAGCCTTCAAAACAATGGCCTAGTTCTCTTTCTAGTTTCACCAAGAGCATCTCAAAGAAAAAATCTAATCCATGATGGAATGACCTATTCTAAACAATCAGATTTTTTACACTACAGCAGACTAAATTACAGCGCTAAACTATGGGGTTATACGGAAGTACAAACCATAAATTCAAAGCTAAAACTTTAGTGGACAAAACCACTAAAAACCACATTCTCCTGTACTACTCTTTTACTTTTCTTCTCCTTTACGTTACAGAATCGATCACGGGCTAATACAAACTGAGATTTATCGAGTAGAATGTGGGATGCATTCAATAGGCACAGACACTCCATATGTATGGCTCTGGCTCATCCACAAAAAAGCAGAAACAATTCAGTTTTATCGAATGATAATCGAAGAGTAGACACATATAACAAGTAACCATGTATAAATCACATTAAATGTTCTTGACGGAGCCAGCTCAATGGCCTGCTTTAGAGCATGAGTACTAAACAGTGGCAGAAAGTGTTCAAGGCAACTCAAACTTTCTTTTAAATCAATATACAAGCCCACATTAATACCTTTATACAATACTAACAAACCAAATCCTTTGTTAAGTGGATTCTATCAGCTCTAGCTATAATTTCTAAGGGAGATTTGCAGACATCTTGTGTACATCAAAATCTAAACTACACCCGCTATTGGGTTCAAAAGATCTCGATACAATACGACAACTCAATTGACTGTCTTCTCGTCCATACAAGATGACAATCTCGAACTTAACAGGCAAAGCAATCTTAACGGTTGCACAAGCTATCAAATAGTCCATTGATAAACTATGGTTTTCGGCATTTCTTTGCAGGGAAGACGAAAATAAATCAAAATCTCCACCCATCATCCAAATAGAGGAAATATATCGCATATACAATGAATCGGATCGAAGATTTTACCTTTTGCGAGGAGAATCAGCCTGTAGTAAAGAATGGGAACTCGTCAGAAAAACAACATTCTTATACGTAATCAAACTAAATCAAACACAAAACACCGATATACGGATACTACGGAGAGAGGGAGAGAGAACCATATTTCGCGCAAGAAGAACCCTAGATCGAGGGACGAAGGATTTTCTTTCTCTCTGAGGTCTCGAAGCGTGGAGTGGGGCCAGTGCGAAAAACCAATTTATGGATCAGGTAAAGCACGTTAAACCACCTAATCTTTGATCTTTTTATATTTATCACCCTAATGTTTGAACTTGAACGCTTTAATCCTTCGGTCTAGTAATGGCCCTTTTATCGGACGGCCAAGAGTCCGTTCCAGACCACCTTCTTAAAAAATAAGTACTTATTTCATATTTTTAAACTCAAAAATAATGTAAACGAAAAATATATTTTCAATTTTTTTTTGCACTGTATTAAAGATCTCATTGAGATCTCTTAAACAAGATCCATATTGCATATTTTTAGATTTTAATAAGCCCATTATTTTTGAAATTGAAATTGTCTTCTTAAAACATAAGTACTTATCCGGCTTTCTGGAACGGGGCCTAAGTCTTTGGATAAATAAGAAAGAAGATTGGACAAGAGGTGGATATGTGATACGGGGTATTAGTTAAGAATGAAGGATTTTCTTATATTTGATTTTAGTGGTAGTTAATATAGGTAGATAATGTAAAAACTACTTTATTACTCTCATCAAAACATTGGATTGAGAATACAAAAAAAAAAAAATTTGAGGGGTAGATATGTCTTTTTCCCCACCAAGATAAAATAAACCTAGGGTTGGATTAGGGTAAGCCAAGACCTTTGGAGGGGATGAACTTCCACCAAATATCTTCTTATTTATCCCTCCCTTATTCCCTCTCCTTATTTCCCAAGCAAATAGGCCATGAGTGTTTGGCGTTTAACATCTTTAGATGCTTCGTAATCATTTTGTTTTTTATAATGAGTTAGTTGGCTTTTTTAATATAAATCTTCTATGGTCAAACCTTCCTTTTGAATTGCTAGACATTAATTATCCATCTAGTTTAACCAGACAAAGAAGACCGTTACAATATTGCATATAAATAAAATTCACCCTTGGATCTACCGACCACTGCCTTTTCACAAGAGGCTCCTAACTAGAAGTAACTTATCTCACCCAAAAGTGGAAAAAATGTGGGAATCTACTGAACAGTTTGTGCCAAATCCCGAAGAAAGCTAGCATGTATGGTTTTAAAATGCTTTTCTTTATCCGGTTAAACTAGATGGATAACGGTTTTGCTATTATTAATCTACTGGGCTGACGATAAGTATACTAAAAAATAAGAAAAATTCGTAATTCTGTGTATTTTTTGCACCTTTAATACACATTAATATTCTTATTATTGTCAGCTCATTGGGCTGATTTTAGAAATTTTCATATTGTAAACATGACAATATATGATGGCCGTTGATTTTGCAACTCTTTTTTTTTGTTAACGTCATAAATACACTTATAGAAAAGTAACATTAAAAAAAAAAAATTATTTCCCAATATGATTTATCTTATTACTACTAGTAGTACTATTAAATTGGTACTAGACTACTAGTACTACTTTATTTAAAACATTTCTCGAGTAGCTCTGGAAAATTAATAAAGAGATAAGTTTCGACTTCTACCATTCTTGTTTCCTACGAGGTTAGCTTATCCCTAATCAGCATTCAGCACCTCTCTCTCTCTCTCTCTCTCTCTCTCTCTAGCTCTGCATCGTAATTGTCGTCGTCGGAGAATGATCGGAGCTCAATTCTGCGTTCGTACATTTCCGGTGACCGGGGGTCGTACACATCAACCGTATGCCGGCCGTCAAATTCGGAGCTCACTCAATTACTCTTCTTGTTGTTTTTCTTGTTCTTCTTTTCGCTTTTCATTTCAATTGGATCACGGGAAATCTCGTAGATCACAAATTCTCGTGTCCTGTAACTCGTCTCGAAGCTCCGGCGACAAATCGAACGGCACCGAACAACCTGATCACGAGTATGCCGAAGCATTCGTCCTTCTTTCAGGTCTTATTCTCTCTCCTCATCGCTCTCTCTCTCTCTCTCTCTCTCTCTCTCTCTCTCTCTCTCTCTATACATATATATATTATACACACACATATGCATATGTATATACATGTATAAATTGGAAAACTTCATTCAATTACTAGTTTGGACATTGCAGCCACTTGTATAAAGTTTGCGTTCACTAGCCTATACATCGCGTCCACTGGCACCAAGTTCGCGTCCATTGGTTTAGACCGTGCGGCAAGAGTTTCTTATTTGGCGAAAAATATTTATCAAGAAAATTCGGTGTAGATTACCTACCAACCCGCGGCCCGCCTCTCCCACCAACCCCACCCCAACTATCCACAATAGAATCGGGCAAACTCCCTCTCCGAATGGAAACTTCCCTGCGGGTGCGGGGCTCCCCAAGCATTTCTTCAAGACACCCATATATCCTCGGAGTACGTTCTAGGACGTCTCATTCTGATATCTTCCTCAAATCAGTCTCTCTCTCCTCTCATATAACTACTTTCCGAAAACAAAACATATGTATATAATATGTAATGAATGTATGTATGTATATGGTATATATTCGTCATTTCCACCCCTGTGCTCTGCCTTTGCCTTCCTCCTTAACCCCGACATTTCCAACTTCTCGTGTCCTGCATCACCTCTTCCTGTCTTGAATTTTAAACCGAAACAATATCAGAAAATCAAAGCTTGCCAAATTAGATCATTGATCCCGGATGTAACCACCCAGCCCAATCAAGTCATATTCCAAGGATTTAATTCATGATCTACGAATGATCAAATTATTGGGTTTGGAAAATATCCAACCTGTTAAACCTTCTATGTTATTTTGGGTTGATCTTTTCTGGCCCTCATGAAATTCCATGTGGAAGATGGGTAGGTCATGGTCTGGAAGTGATAATAATTTCCTTTGTTCTTCTATAGCTTCTGGTAATTTGCCAATACTTGTTTGAAACTACTAAAGCCATAGTTTTATATCTGTAACAAAAATTGCATGTGAGTGTACATACACATATAAGTTACAATGGGGTTATTGCGATATGTGTTTGTAGTGTAGAGGGGAGGGTTGGGCGTGCGGCTATGGTGTGGCAGCCGGGGTGGGGTGGGTTTGACGGGGATGGGCTGTGAGGTGTAGCGGCGAAGGGCAGTGGGACAGAGCGGTGATTGATGGAAGTAGTCGTCGGCTTGTAGGAGAAGGGTGGGTGCTGCTAAGGGATAAATTGGGTAATCCAAAATTTTATTAAAAGCATAAACAAAACCTAACTGAGTAAGGCAAACCTTCCTTTTACAAGTAGCTAGAAAGTTACAATTTAGTTAAGAAACAACAGAAGAGTTGCTAGGACTGAGTTGCCAAGAATGGCATAGAGCAGAAGCTAAGGAGAAGGATTAACATTGAGGAAATGGGAGTCTTTAATCCTAATGTCAAACATAGTTTTCTGGAGCATAGAAGCAAGGGTCCAAAGAACAGGTAGTTGTAACCTTTAAGGTCTAAAAGCACTTAATGAGAATTTTTTTTGGATAGGCCTTAATGAGATATTTATACCACCATTTAACCCACAAAGAATTGTGCTTAGAACAAATATGTCAAATGTGCCTGAGAAAGGAGGCATAATTCCACTCTTTTTATTATTATTGAACCCAAACTTCTCTTTTTTAGGCAAACAAATAGAAGCCCAGGCAGCTTTATAGAAACCAGTCTTAAAACTGACTTTCACACCAGAAGGGGTGTTCCCTTTTCAGTAATAATAAATAGATGTGTGTATGTGTGGATCGATAGATAAATTAACTTCATTTATATATGTGTGTGAATGTGTGTGTTTGAATGTTAATGAACTGAGGTGTTTCTGTTAGGAAAGTGGATTTGTTTGGTTATCAGGGAAAGAAATGAAAGAGAAGGGAATAAAATTATGACGGAAAGAATGTAGAAACAGCAAGGGAAATTGTACTGCACTCAATATGCTATTATGTTGTTTTCATCGCTCTTTCTTCACAAAGACACAAACCACACAATGGAAGAGGATTGTGATAATTTTATTGGAAGTGTGATGATTCAGCACTTGAATTGTTTCTCTGATGACTTCGGGAGTTGTTTTGAGATTCAGGATTCAGTAAGTGGACCTTTAAAGATAATTGTTGGTTATTGGATTTGGTCCTTCACTTCTGTATAATTGATGCATATTTTCCACTGCATGGTAAATTTTCTAAAACTGATTATTCTGAGAGACAGTTGTTTTATTGACGAATTTAGTGTAAAGCATTCCTATTGTATAGTGGATTCATTCTCTCTGATGATTGTGTTGACATAGTGTATGTTAGTTTCTAAGTTTGTGGTTGGAAATGGATTTATAGAGGAATTTTTAAGGAAAAAATAAGAAGCGAAATATGTTGGTTAAGTTCCTTCCCGATCACTTTCCTTTCCCTTGTCAAACTCTGTAAAAATGGATGATCCAAACATAGCCAAAAGCACTTGGAGAAATGGTTGAAGCTACTAAGTGTTCCATTTCCTTTTATTAGAAGAACTGATGATTTGTCTTGCCAAGCATAGTGGCCTCCTCTATGGTACCACTTGCCTCTTTGGTTGCTGTTGTTTTCATCACATTTCTGACTCCTATAGTTACCAATGGATATAATGACCAACCATTGTGAAGAAAGCGTGGTTCTGAAGAGAGTCTTTTGTGTTATGTTGGTTGTCTGGTTGAAGTACCTTGGGGCTTCTTGTTCCTGAATTTGATTATATAGTACTTTATTGAGCTTATGAAATCATGTCGTATAGATATCAAATGGGATAAAGGATAAGGACTTCCTCTTTTCTTTAGCTATGTTAGTGATTGCGTAACCTAGATTTCCACGACTTCAACTGGTGCAGAAACTATAAGGCACTATCGCATGCATATGCAAGGATTTCAAGAAGAGATAAAGTGGCCATCCTCTACCCAGGTGTTTCCGTCTTTTTTGCAAGCAAGGGAATCGAGATCTGATATTGGTTCAGTAGGACCCGCTTTTCTTCGTCATTTTCAGAGTCCCACCATCTTTTTGAAAATCTCTTGTGATGGAGACTTCTTGCTACCGATACTTGTAGGTACATATATGTTAATGAGATTCCAACTCTATCTGTGGATTCTTGTCTGTTTGTCTTGGATTACTTTTATTACCTTGAATGAATGCAAATAATGCTATGTTTTGCCTCTGCAGGGGAATTTGCTGTTGAAAAACTTATAGATTCAACGAGTGAGGATGAGAGTTGGGTAATTACTCAGAATTCAATGCCCAATGATCAAGTTTATTTGCTTTCACTTGGTGCTCACTGCTCAGATATGGCATACTGCAGGATTGTTGCCCAAATCAGTTCCAGCTTGTGAGAAACCTTGCAGAGACTCTTGGGTATAAAGTAAGGAACTTCTTCTTCTTTTGTTTTCTTTTTTCATGGAGTATGGAGCTAATTCTATCCTGAATTTAAGATATGCTCCGGAGTCCAGACTCGTTAGACTTTTCATCACATAAGTTGATTTCTGTAGTTGCAATTTTAACTTCTTTTGATTACGATTCATGTGGTTTTTCATTTTGAGCTGGTCCAGTTTCATAGTTGCATTATCCATATATAATACTCTGTAATATAACTTCTGGAATTTAGATAATGTTTGAAGAATTCGTAATTTTCATCTTTGTCATCAAAACGATTCAGTTGAGAAAGCCATGCCTGCTTTTGTAATTTTAATTGCAAATTTAGTGCAAGATTTTAATACTCTTTCCACTTAGTAAAAAAAATTGCCATTCTTTTCGCTGTCCATTTTTTTTCATATGCACTGGTTGAAGCCATACTGGCATGATCTGTCACTTAAAAAAAGAGAACAAGAAACATCCTGTTACCAAACATTTACTGTTCGATCCAAAGAAAAGAATCAAACCTTTACCTCGGGGATGAATGGTGAATGTATGAGGAAAATGAGGATTTAAATGATTAAAAGATTCTCAGGTTGGTATACCTGAAATAAGAGCACACAAGTCCTATGACCCGTGGTTAGTGTCATGTTTAAGAAGAAACTTTACATCACTATCCACCTACATTAAGAGCCAGTCCTTAAGGAAAATGTTGAAAACTCGGGCAAAGAAATTAAGAAAAACCAGAACAGATGAAAGTATACTAAGTGAAGATAAAAATTGCTGTGTGATTGCTCTAAATATTTTGTTCTTTTTTATTATTATTTATCTTTCAATTTCAGGTTACAATGGTGAAGATTACAGAAAGAGTGGTTAATACTTATTTTGCCCGGATACTTTTTTGCAAGGTAAGCCTAATGTAGAAAACTGTGTGTTAACTATGTGTAAAGCACAAAGATCCGTAGAAAGTTGTTTCCTCATTCACGTTGATATTTTCGTAATGTGCAGCCTGGGGAAATAGATATTCTAAGTGTGGATGCGCGTCCCTCAGATGCCATAAATGTGGCAGTGAGATGCAGGGTAAGTGTTTTGGTTCCCTTGAAGACATAAATCATACAGAAGTTTACAGAATTAAGTTAAAGACTTAAAGTCTCATGCTTTTGGCAGAACTTTTTTAGTATATTTTATGAATTGTATGGTGGGAGAGTGTTTTGACAAATTTAATTGTGGTTTTAAAAATTAGTTCCCAGACTCACACTATGGCTTTGCTTAAATTGGTATGTCGGTGCTGAGGTGCAAAGGAAGACCGGAGTTTGTTTTGGTGTATTGGCTAGACAGATGCCTCTTACTCACATTAAATAAATAGAAACCGTCACACTATCCGCTGTATGAATAATTTTTAAAAACCAATTTAAACAGCCTCTTTTATCTTGATTCCTGACGTATCCTGTTGTCAGCTACAAAGTACATGTTTCTGGTTGATTACTTCTTGACTAGATTCCTTGCATCACGTTTGCATATGTTGGTTATTTTGTTCACAATCAACGTTGAAAAAGTCATTCATGTTTTGGTTGTGCAAATGTCGTTTACATTATCTTCCGAGGCTTTCAGTCTTCCTATAGAATACATCTACTAACTTTGTGGCTTCTTTTCCCTGTTATTTGCGTATATATGTGCAATTTTGGGTCTTACAATCTTTTTGTATATAATTACAGAAAGAATTGGCATTAAGAACTGCCTGTAAATTGATTCTGCTCTCTCCAGTGGTCATACTTTTCCTGAGCTCCTGCTAACCTTGATAACAAATTTACATATGCAGGTTCCCATATATGTACGTAAACAAATTGTTTTGACCGATGGCATTAGAATTGGTAACGGTATGGGGAGAAAATCCATTTATGATGCATCTTTAGACAGGTATAGGTTCTGCTTTCTTCAGCGATGTTATTAGTTGTGATTATCTGGGTTTTATTGTACCTCTGAGCACAGCCCATATGATATCCAGTGCTGCAGATGGTCCTGATATAGTTGCCGAAGAATTAGACCTGGTGATGAATATGAATTTAGCGGTCAAGGAGGAAAGATACAGCGATGCAGGTATTTGGTGAGAGTAGAATGAACTACTTGTTTATGGTAACAGCCATGACCATTCTTCTTGTGCACCTAGAGTTAAATGAAATTTAAACAATCTATATGGCAGGGCCCTTTAATTTTCTGAAAACTTCTTGTAGTTGAACCACATTACTGGGATTCTACATAAACATTGGATATGACCTGACCTGTTTTCTTTCCAAAAAAAAAACCTAACCTGTTCCACATATTAGGTAATAATAGTCTCAATTGTATGAGTACTTTATGCTCTCTTTTTTCCCAGTTGTAAATGTCATTGAAGTTATGTTCATTGGCCATAGTATGATCGCCCATAAAACTGGAGTTTTATTTGTCTTTGTTTCAAGAAATTACTATTCTTCAGAAACTATCTTTATCTTATCATATACATACCTTGGCTCCTTGGTGTTAAATTTTTTGGCTTCATCCATGGCAACTTGTTTACCTAGTTGACCGGGAACAAGCTCCTTTGTATAGCTATCAAATTTAATTCACATTCTTACAACTAATCTTGTTATAGAAAATTCGATCAATGGTTAGTGGTTTGTGCAGCCACTTGGAGAGACAAACTCATAAAGCTTCGCGAGTCAAGACGTGACCTTTAAAGAGGTTATCAAGGTATGTCTTGCTTCCTGGGCATTTCTCTATTTTGAGTGATTGAATATACAAGTCTGATGACCAGAAGTTGTTCATGGTACGTGTTCAGTTCGATTTATTGATTTGGCCGCAAATTTTTTTTTTTTGGGTTCAGTGGCTTGCTATTGAGATACATTTACTTATGGATGAAGAGATGAGAATTTGTCCGAAGAGGAAGACTTGTAGATGTTTGGCATAGTTATAATAAGGTATCAATACAACTGAAAAGAACACCCAGGAAATTGTTCAATTATTTGTGTAACTTATGGAACATGGTTATATATGTACAGCTTAGACTTATTATAGGAGTGTTTACGAACCGGTGTAATATATTCCAAACCGTACTTTGGTTTAATGTATAACAGTTGTTACACCCATGTATAAAAATGAATAAACACATCAAGTGGTCAGGTTTATATGTGGTGAATCTTTCTTTCTTTTTGGGATGGCATATGTAGTGAATCTAATGTAGGACACTCCAGTGATTAATATACGTGGTATGTTTTCTGAGCTGCATACTGATGTTGAAGAAAACTGCGGTACTGATATCATGTATTGTTCTGGCTGTGATGTTGTATCACAACAACTAAGCTGGTGTTTTCCTTTGCCGGTCCCTTCCTCTGGCGTTTGTTGTAAATATTCATTGAACACCATCTTTATTTGTTGAAGTCTTATCTTTTAAAGTAGTTGATGAATTCATCACCGCACGTAGATTCTTTCTGGATCGGCTCTACTCCATTCTCCATCTCTTTGTACCTCCCCGAACCACTGGTATTTGTATCCGTCCTTTTTTGACATCTCAGGGTGTCTTTTTGAACGCCATCCAAGCTGTTCATTTTGTAAGTTCTACATAACTGTTGTGAGGCTGCCTGGATAATGCTGTATTGTTATGAAAAAATTATGGGTTTCTGTGTTTTATAGCTTCTATTGTATAGTATAGATAGATCGATCGATCGGTAATCGATCTATTGTAAAAGCATCATTTAACATGTGCACACATAAACAATACAACATTTTCTATCATTATTGCAATGCTAAAAGATTTTCTAAGATTTTCCAACCGGTACAAGCCGCCACCCTCTTGCAAGGGAATAGTCAACTTGGCAACTTGCCATGTTTAAGAAGTAATAATTGCAGTACTGTGGCCATTTTAAATGAGAGCGTGCTATGGTTAGGTCACATAATCCTTCCATAAGAGCTTCTGTTCGCTCTTTCAACTCTCACTCGCTTCTATCCTCTCTCTCAATTCTTGCTCTATTTTTTAGCTCTCAATCTTACCTCTCTCAAATTTCAATTCTCGCTCGAAAATTGCTTTTACGCTCGCGGTCACGCTTTCGCTGACGCAAGTGGACATGCATTATGTGACTTAGGTACTGGGTAGTTCTACCACTCCATCTCCTTGAGTTGAATTTCTTTGTACTCATTTTCGTTTCTACCGGCGCATTTTAGTTAATTAGATTGCAAAATTTTTTTAATCATCCGGCAAAATTCTTGTGCAATCTGAGTGAGAATATATCAGAAGTACCCGATTTCTCTACTCGTCTCGCGGAAGTATCTTACACGCAAATGTGATCCATTTCTCTACTCGTCTTGCGGAAGTATTTTACACGCAAATGTGATCCATTTAAAACACCTTTGAACAGCAACCGCAGACAAGCCGTTTGGAGGGGCATCTACTCTCCATTCAATTCTTCAACTGACCAAAGAGACTTGAATGTTAGTAATTTGATTCTCTGTTTTGATTCCCTCTACTATGAATGCCTCTCTGCCCTATCTGTTCCTCTGCAGCTCTCTCTCTATCTCTCTCTTGCATGAGAGAGAAACAGAGAGAGATTCCCTTATTAATGGCAAAGGCGTTATTGGTTCGATTAAGGCAGCGAGTATCACCATCATGGGCAATCGGTAGTAAAAGTAAACCAGAGAGAGAGAGAGAGAGAGAGAGCAGTGACTTTTCTTTTTCTGTACATTTTTTCTTGCTTACTTTATTTGATTGTTGTTGAGTCCCTTACTTTTCAATTAATGCGGGTCGCCCCCACCTCTCCCATGAAAGACAGCTCTGTGCCTACGAAAATGAATGTGTGTTTTGGTACATTGTTTACGGGAGATGCTAGTGACTGCAAGTGGTGGATAATAATGGGGTTTGGACAATAGAGAGTAGTAAGTACTTACAATCTTGGTCGTCGATGATTCAAACTTGTTAGAGACTCCCGAGAGAAAAAGACTCCTTCCCTGAATAGTTTTTCTAAAGTCTGAATCATTGATCGTCGAAATAGACGGTGATTTAGAAATTGGTTGCTTTTACTTAACCTACTTTTGTGGGAAGTCAAGTTTTGAAGGTCAAGCAAGGTCTTCTATTCAACTCGTGTTGGGTGCAAGTCATCTGGTTGTCAACATAGAGAGTAAAAACTGGTGGAAGTTTTTTTTTTTCCCATGTTCGAGCAAGCTTTACCCAATGTGTGGAGTACACAATATTGCCGTGTAGGATCGGCGCAGCTTTGCTATGTGCTATTCAGTATTGATGGTGCTACCATAGTGGTTGGGGGTAATGTAACAATATGTCATTAAATTGATATGGTTTTAAATGGGACCCTGCTAATGAACGGTGGAATTCATCTCCAGGAATTAGTCGAGGATCCGAGGAGAGTATAAGCTGGTCCGAATACCTGGCTACCAAAAACGATATACCATTGGACGTATACCCAAGGGGCATTTAAGCCATAATTGGGGTTTATGACGAGCATGAAGGTCATTTGGCAATCTTCAACTTTGGACTATGATCGATTAGATTAATTGATTTTGCGCAGTTTACAAGGTGAACTCACTTAAGCGCAGTGGCTATATTCAAGGGCGGAGGGAAGATGACTAAAGGCCCTTTGGCTCCGGTTCAGTTTCTTGTTAAACCTTTTTTTTTAAAAGAAGGTAATTTCAATCTTAAAAATCATATAAACCTTTTTTAAAAAAAAAGAGGTAATTTTAAGCTCAAAAATCATATATTTATGTAAATAATTTTCCTATCAATATGGATTTTCTTTTATAGATCTCATTGAAATCCTTTAAACGGTACAAAAAAAAATCAAATTTTTTTTTTTATTTTCATTATATTTTAGTTTGAAATTGCCTTATTTTTGAAAAAGAAGATTTAGAAAGAAACTGGAACGGGCCTAAGTCATCTTCCATCCGCTCTTGAATATAGCCAAATGATCCCTTCGAGATTAAAAAATCACATAGAATACCTATAATTTTTTATTAGGTTTTTACACAATTGACCCCACACATATCAAAACACACCTCAATGGTTCTACTAGAAAGCAGTTTTAATTGGCCCTTTATTATTGCCAAACTCGACCAATCTAGGTATTTAATTGACACCGATACGTGCAAATCCTGACTCTGCCCTCCGATGAGGGCCAATTATTGGATACTTTTGAAGTATCATGTGGTATTGTCATGTGGTACTCTCCGTAAATAAAGTTTGACGTCACACAATGTGGGTCGCTAACTCATTGTCTTCCAGCACTCTAACAAAATGAATGATATCGTCATCCTAATTTATCGCTAGTAAATGTTTAAAAGTACTGTATCACGTAGACAACGCCTCGTGAGTGTACCTGGGAACGTTGAATGCCCCTTGTGGAGTGTAACTGACATGCATGGTGGTCTGTCTAGAGAGAGAGAGAGAATAATGGGGGTGAGTTGAATGCAGTGGCCCTCCTTTTCTGCTTTGGTAGTCGCAGTTTTAAATGCCCTTCTACAGTCTCATCTTCCTCCCCACACCCCCTAGCTTCCTCTTAATATACCCACCCCCAGACATTCTCCACCACTCCCTCACCCTCTCCAACCAAAACCAAACAAACTCTCTCTCTCTCTCTCTCTCTCTCTCTCTCTCTCTCTCTAGACTTTTCATCGGGTGGATTTTGGCAAGATGTGTGTATGAGATAGTTACTCTGATATTGGCCGGGTTCACTCAGACGAAAAATCCAAACCCATGCATTTTCATGCAGATGGATCACTGGGGTTTTGTGTATTTGATTTGATTGAGCCGTGCCAATATCTCAGTTTCTTTTTCAGTATTCCAATCCCTTGCAATTAATTAATCACCATGTCCAACTCCACAGATCAAAGATGCAAGAAAGCTCATGAAAAGGTTTGTTTAATTTCTGCCGTGAATTGATTTACTACTTAAAACTTTGGGTTTGATTGGTTGTTATTTCTGAATATAGAGCCTTTGACGGTTATGGAATTGGATCATCTCGAGTCCTTAATTTGAACTGAACAAAATAGTCCAAATATGGATCGTCTATTACCGCAATTAATAGTTGCGGATTTGGCTAAGACTCTCGAAGCAAATTCTAATCATTAATACAAATGTATGTTTCGTATTTGGACTATATCCTGTTCACCTCGATCTCAATACCGCATATTTTTGTGTAGAGTCCATCACTAATATATCTTAGAGAAATATGTTGTGTCGTGAAAGAGCTAGCTCAGAGATTGAGTATGACGGAATATGTTTGCTAGACATGAAGTTGAATTTTAAAAGTAATAAATGACGTGATATTTATATAGATGTTATAAACAGTTATTTTTTGAGTTGATGCGCTTAAATTTGTTAAAATATGCCATAGAATCTAATTGTTCGGCTGAAAAAGACACTATGAATTATTTTTTGTCCTTATTTAAATTTTTTTTATTTGTTAATTTTTTTATCAAACTTTTTTTTGGATTATTGCTTCGAGGGGACGAAAGAAATCTAAAAAGAAAAAAATGGGTTTTAATCGTAATTTTTTTGAATAAAGAAAACAATAAGCCAATAAACTAATTTTTTTCGTTTTTATTAAAAAAATGGATTTTAATCATAATTTTTTACTTTTTAGATTCTTTTTGTCATGAAGAAGCGGTAATCCATAAAAAAATTGACAAAAAATTAACAAATACAAAAAAAAATTGAATAAAAATAAAAAATAATCCAGAATGAATTATTTAACCGAACAAGGTAAGTAATGTTTTATACCTTCAATACAGTTTCTCGTATTTCAATACAATTTCTGCATTTTAGTACTATGTTCCACTGAGTTCTAACTGAACGCATGTATCTGTCGGTGAAATAAGTCCATTGAAAAATATAATTTCCCTCTTAATATGGTTTTTGTATAAATCAGATATTCAGGCCAGATTGTAAGGGTCCCAATTAAAATCAGAACAAAATAACCCGTAATATGGGTTTCTTGTACAATATTTTCACCCTGCTTGACTAAGTCGTGGGTTCACCTAGTCCGAGGGTACGTGGGACTCGTGGCCAATAAATTCGTTTTTTTTGGTAATTGACGACGCATTAAAAACTTAAATTAGGAGTTTACAAGCCGGAGGTATACAACCCCAATCAAATTCGCATAAAATAAGTTAGTAATACAATTAGGAAAATAAGGGTAGATATGAAAATCTCCCACCAAAACCGATACGTCATTTGTCAATGCATCTGCACAATGATTAACGTATTGCAAACCATCCACTTGGTAACATTTTACTTGATTGCAGGTCTCTAGTGCAGGAGTTTAAAGCGGTGCAAATGGACCCCTCCCCTATGTATCTAGAAGGTGTACTAAAATTAAAGAGGATTCGGGATTCTCTTTCATTCTAAAGCATAACATGTATTCATGCACTTTATGCTCCGTGTTAAGTTGAATTTATTACAATGGGTAAATAAACTGAGAAGAGTATAAACTAATAGAGTTCACAGAACAGCAGGCCGGCCGGTCCTGGGACTAGGCCCAAGCAATACGTAAGGCCCCTAAAATAGCCCCAATTTAGGGGACCCAGACAAGAAAATAATAGACCCAAAAGCTAACCCAAGTTACCCAACTCAGTTAGGGCCCATTGAATTTTTAGAAGTAGGCCCAATTGACAAAAGGAAGCCCAATGTTTGGCTAGGGTGTTTCACCAAGAACTGAAGGGGGAAAAAAAAATTCGAAAATCCATTTTTTAACTATAACCCTAAATCAAAATCAACAAACCCAAAAATTTCTTCTTCAAAATCTATCAACTCCAACATCGACGTCAAGCTTGGAAGCTCCGGCCGACGCAACTTAATTTTGTGCCTTCGCCTTCTCAAATTGAGGTTTCGCCTAGCACCCCAAGAAATTCAGGGCTAGCCTTGGAAAACAATCACATTAGTAGGGACGGCTGCATGATTTTAGTTCAACGGTAGCAAAATATATTAAAAAAACTTTGTATACATGACACTTTATAAAATAAATACATTTATTTTGGTTGAAAACTTTTCACGATGACAGAATAATGCAGCAACTGTTTTCTTCTGAGCTTTCTTAAGTAGTATTTTGTTCTAGAGTTTCATATCGTATGGGAGTGTAAGAGGTTTAAGTTGTAAGCAAAATGCCTTTGCTCACAAACGCGGCAAAACGTGACCGCCAGTTACCTTAAATTATACAATTATAATTAGTTCGGTTGGTTGATAGATTTGTACCTTAATCATTCATTTATTTTGGTTGAAAACTTAAAGTATACTCACAATTGTAGTTTTCATATCACTTGCAGAGAGTCTGGTGGATCTTTTCGTGAGGCTTTTGTTTGGCACAAAATTTTGGATTTGAAAGAGCCGACAAAGTTGGTCCACTTTCTTGGAATCAGAATTCCATTACAAATTGGGCCTAAAGATGTTATTATTATTACTCCTACAAAAATTGGGTGATTCATCAGCCTCTCCTCCCCAGGTTGGCCTGGTCAAGGTCGGAGACTTGGGATTTATTCATTCCTAAAGTTTTAGCTCGAAACTTTCAAGACTTTATTAACTTTATTGGGGCTAGTTTATAGTACAAGGTTTTGCTCTGATTTTTATTTAGATCCCTACATGTAAGCGGTAAGATTAGACCTCCATGGACCATGATTGCTCTTAGTGCCCATAAGTTGGCTCGGTGAGCTGACTCATGGGAAAAACAAGAATAAACATATTCAAATACACATGGTCTCAATTTCTCCCCATTTAAAATCTGCTATAGCGAGAGGCGTGCAATGAACGCTACCCTTTGGCATCTCCGATACAATAACATAGTGTATAAACATACCCTTTTGTCTCTCCCTTGAGACCGACCTTTGCGTGGTCACCTTTTCATCTCCATGAGCAGTGCAGACACAGTGTGGATAATTTTTCATGTTTCCTTTTCTACTTGTTGGGGCCTGGGGGGATAAAGAAGAGAATGTAAGATGAGGCATTCAACATGTGGAGAAATTTCTCAGTGCCGGGTGGGCACGGACCGCGTGGTGCCGAGCACGCATCTTGAGAATCCAAACATGTTTTGGACGGTTCAAATTATTTGGGCTTGTGGGGGTGTTTTGGTAATTTACACTAAAAAATTATTTAAACAGATTTAGGCCATCCAAAATACACTTAGACGGCCGAGGTCGTGCTTCGCACCACGTGGCTTGTGCCCACCCGACACTAAAAAACTTCTCCAACATGTGACACTTTTCAACATCCACTTTACCAACCAGAGAGCCTGCCTTTAAAGAGATTGCAAAGTGGAACGGTCAAACTTTCCAAACTTAAACTACTGGAAGTTTGTCCTAGATATTCGGTAGGAGACTAAACCTTCATATTTTATAAATAATTATTTTGGTTCTTTATTCCACAAAATTTAAATAAGCAGCTTATTTTTATATTTTTAAATTTAAAAATAATATAAATAAAAAATAATTTTTCAATTTTTTTGCACCGTATTAAAGATCTCATTGAGATCTATCAAATAAGATCCATATTGATGGGAAAATTATTTGCTCAAGCACATAATTTTTGAGCTTGAAATTACTTTTTTAAAAAATAAGTATTTATTTATCCTTTTGTGTAACACACCTTATTATTAGACAAAAAATAAGTTCTTATTTCGGTTCTGGATAATAAATTTTTTTTACCGACGGTGAAAAATTCTATTTTTTCACCACAATATTTTTTGGTCTTACCGTGTATTTATTACTAATCTAAACTGTTCGTCTTATAGACCCCACATAATAGTGTATCCGTTTGAAAAATAAACTTGATCAGATATCGATAGGAGTATCAAGAATTGAATTTTCCTTTGTAAAATGGATAGTTTATCTTTATTATTATTGACAGAAATTAGATCATCAATTTTATAAACCAAAATTCAAATTTTGATATATTTATCGATTTCCAATCAAGCTGATTTTTTGCATGACAATATTATATTGTGGGCCTTAAAATTTGAACGGTTCATATCACAACAATAAATACTTGATGAGACCCATAATAAGCGATAGTAAAAAAGTAGGATTTTGCACCGGCGATAGAATTTATTTTCATTAGATAATTGTCAGAAATTATGATACAGAAGAGTTCACTAGTTCAGATTGTTCTTTCGTTTCTCTCTTGCTGTAACGTGAATTTGACCGCACTACACATTTCTGTACTTGAATTTAAACCTCTTGTATTTTTTTTTCACGATTAAAAGTTGTTCGGATCAATTTACGAACCCCTCAATTAGTTTTTTTCTTGCTCAGTCAAAGGTAGATCCTCTACGCCGAAACTAGAGAATCTACAAAAAATATATTTTTTTGCAACCCGACACCAAGAACAGAATCTAATCAAT
The DNA here is from genome assembly GCA_019656835.1 of Rhododendron ovatum. Taxonomy (NCBI): domain Eukaryota; kingdom Viridiplantae; phylum Streptophyta; class Magnoliopsida; order Ericales; family Ericaceae; genus Rhododendron; species Rhododendron ovatum. The sequence continues at coordinate 1,834,757 of CM033800.1, forward strand.
TTTCATGATCAATAGATCCACCAATCAACCGAACTATATTGTCTCTATTCAATTCTTGTGGTCCTTGTGGATAATGTCTTCTTAGAGCATCCACAATATAATAATCAAAACTAAAAAGTTGTTAAAGTTAACAATATTTTACTTAAAAAAGTGCTCACATTGTAATAACCAAACTTAGCAATCTGTTAGCAACTCATTAAATTTTGACCTTTGAATAACCAAACTTAACAACTTTTACCAATAACCAAAACTCAATAACCAAACCCAATAACCAAATTCAAAACTAAAAAATTAAAAAACACCTCATATTAGAATCGTCTCATCGAGACGAATAATTTGGTGTAGTCGGGTACGTGATTGAAACTCATTTGCAATTGGATATAGATGCATTGCGTATTGTGGGGGGTTTTTTTTTTATAGGAATACAAAAATAACCAATGTGGAAATCAAGTTTGTTAGGTTTGATTATAAACTAAATGGATAATCAAATATTGACGTGACATATTTTGGTTATCGATTTTGATTATTCTGATTGCGGATGCTCTAATCTACAAATAAGGGAATAATTTAATAAGGTAAAATAAGTTTGCTGGCGGGCACGTTTCGCCGCCTACAAAATGTCGGTCCGGGCATGGTCAGCTCAACCTGCTTTCTGAAAGTCAGGGTATTGCGTGTTGCCACGTCCGGCTCTTCCATATCCTTGCACGTGGACTCCACCTCAGCAAGTTGGATTAGTCAGAAAAAAATAACAATTAAAGAGCAATGCTACAGTGACCGACCAAAGTTTGAGGGAAAGTTTTTAATACACATCCATTTAAGATGTGTACTATATGCATTTATCGTGTGGTTCATATTATGTCATCTCATAATTTTTTTTTCTTATAGAACCGGTCATTCATAACATTTTATTTCGTATCGTAACTTTTATACTAAAAAATCGTAATTTTTCATTAATATGATTCGTAACTTTTTAGCAATAGATTCATGACATTTGAGGAATCATAACATTTTGGTATGTTTCAATGAGGATACATATGATACACACCCAAATAAGAGGTACGTATTGTAGCACTTCCCAAGTTTGGGTATCATATAACGTGACATCATTTTTATTAGCAAAAATATACTTGACTACATGACATATGTTGTATATTCTACCAATACACTAGCGGCACATTACATTATATCCGGAATGTCATATCCAAACATGGTCACCAAAATATTAGTGAATTCTAAAACCACACTCAATTGGCACAAACAAATGGATGAATAAGGGTGTGTTTTACTAATTAAAATAAATATTTATTTTTTGAAGTAAATATAATGTATTGTCACAAAAATAACCTGTCTCATAAAATAATAAATAAATAGGTAGAAAATAAAAATCTTAACAGAACGGAGCCTAATCCGATAAAACGGTTTTATTCTAAACTCTTATTACTCAGCAAATATAATTTGCAAGATTCACTTTAGAAGTATCCTTAAAATAATGTGAAGGTAATGAGGAGACTTCAATACCTTGGTGATCAAGGTGCAAAACTATAAGAGCAAGTTTATCAAAAGGAACCTTTGTAGCTACTCTACCCCTTCAAGACACCAAAATAGGGTTGCAGGAGAGGAGGCAAACATGTAGGTATTTACCATTTATGAATAGTTGTTCTCTATTTCTACTGCACAATTGTTCACAGGGTATGTATTAAAATAATATTTCCTTATCTCTCCTCCCTGGCAATCTTTCGTTCTCTCTTCTTCTCTTTGTAACTCTCTCACTCTCTCTCACTCTCTCTCTACAAAGTGAAAATATCTTAATTTTGTATAATTAACTTTTGAGTTTCAAATGGGGTGAAATGAATTACGTGGAGCTCTTTTTCGTGTTCAATTTGGTGGATTAGAGAAGAATTTCAGGTTTCTTGAATTCGAATTTAGGGTTTTTCTCAGTAGGATTTGGGAGGTTGCTGATAGTCTACTTTTGAAATCGTGAGTTGAGCTTTGTCAAGGGATCTTGGAATTCTGTCAATTATTGTTGGAAATTTATCAGCTTCTCATTTGTTTGAGACTGGATTTTGCTTGTTTGAGACTTCATGTTCTTCAACTTTCGAAAAAATTAAGACCCAGTTGGGGTTTGCTTTGCCATGGAGGAAACTCAGGAAAAATTAAATATAAATGATAAAAGATAAAGAAAGAGTGAAGAAAAATATATATTTTAATTGCTGTTAGGTAAAATAGATAATATTGGTGTAGCTGTGGAAGAAAAAATTGATAGCTAAAATAGAATTGTGAACTGTTCACAAGGTAGTATGGCTACCCACTGGTAAACTTGTTCTAATAGCGTAATTTTAGAAAACGCACTTGCAAAATAATTTCAAAAAGGATTTTGATTACTGTGATTTTCACACCCTACAAAATACTACTCCCTTGGTCCAAAATTTTTAGTCCTTTTTGGGGATTTGTGTTATTTTTTTATTAATTATATCTTGTAATCTATATGATTATAGGTGATTTTGAAAATATGTTTCTAATAGTACTAAACAGATCTATCAAATAAGATCCACAAACCTATAAATAGTATTACCAATTGAAGAATACAACCAATTTTACGAGGAGGAGCATTAGGTTATGATGGAACGAAGGAATAAAAAATGGAAACGGATGAAGTAGTATTAATGGAGTGCAAATAACATTTTGTAGAGTGTGAAAAGTGAAATTTGCACTCCAAAAATAGAGCGCCAATGGTATTCGCACCCCACTTTTGGAGAGTAAAAAATATTTTGTAGAGCACGAATGCCAATTTCCCTACATTGGCTTTTTCCCAAACAACAATGATTTTGGTACCCATTTTAATTGATAACTCCACTATAATATTTGTCATTGGTAAATTTTTCATCCGTATTTTGAACACTAAAAATTGAAATATAGTATAACGATAAAAAATAAAGTGTTAAAATCAATTAAGAAAGGAATTTATAATGTCATTTCTAAAGGAAAGTACAGTTATCAATTTAAAAAATGATATTATTAATTTTTATATAAAATTGATTTTGTTATTTTACATAAAGAGTGACGTTATAAATTTGGAGGATGACATTATGAATAGCCAATCAGTTCTCTTTCTCAAATGAGAACAAACCAAATAACATTCATCTTCCTACTACTGAACCTATCACGTGGGCCCACCGTCTAACCAGGTCTAGGCCCATAAAGAATCACACAATAAAGTGAACGAAAACTCAAAAGAATCTTCACTCTCTCTCCTCCCTCTCTCTCTCTTGATCGCTCGCTGAAACGCCACCTCGAATTATACTTCGGAATTGGATTACGGGAGTTCCTTGCGTGGTCAAATACGAATTCGTTCCGAATTCAGTTCGATTTCGACTTCTTTTTTGCTTCCGCTGATGGCGATGGACGAAGGCGACGAGAGCTGCGGCAGCAGACCGGCGGATTCGAAGCAGAGCCGACAGAACAGAGAGAGGCTCGAAGTGTTCAACGAGGTGCTCGGTCGGCTCCAGCAATTGGATCACGAAGAAGCCAGACTCCCCGGTTTCGAAGACCAGCTCTGGCTTCACTTCGAGCGTCTCCCTCCTAGGTACCACTCTCTTCCAAGTCGCATCATACTGCGCGTGCGAGAGCAGGAGCGAGAGCGTAAAAGCGTCTTTAAAATGTATTCTGAACTGCTGAATTTGTGAGCGCTAGAATTAAGAGCGCGAGTGAACGCAGAGCGACGTGACCCGGCGGTTGAATTTTCACCTTTCATGTATGATTTGATATCACCTTTCATGTGTAGCAACAAAATAGTTAATACCAGCCCACCCAACGTTGAAATTCTTCGTCTGGTCCTAGCTTTCCAATTTTCATTCTCCCACTTCGTTCCTAATGGCCGCCGGGAAAGAGCGGGAAATGAAAAGAAACTACTTACACTTCAACTCATGTCATGATATTCCAATTCCATATCCTTCCACGTGGATTGGCAGCAAATTATGTCTGTTCATGATGTAAAGAATGAAGTTGTTGTTCTCTAGTATATTATTATCTGATGCTTTTAGATGAATTATTGGACAACTAATCCAATAGGATATGAGATCAGGAAATAGATACTGTGTTTTTGTGTTTGAATCTCACTGCCTGGGTGGCAATTAAAACTACGAGCACTTGTTTGGCATGTGTATGGGAGAGGCCGAGAGAGTATGACCATAATTGACGGGGCGTGTTGAGGAGCCAAATAAATCGAGTTATCATTTTTCTAATGGGTTAAGGTTTTAGTCGAGTCAGGAGTCAACAATTTAATAAGCTCGGCGTCAAGGATTCTTTCTATTATTTCTTGTGGACGCTATTTCGATACTTGAAAACATCCTTGCATGCATACGAATTGGTTTGGTAATTTACATATCATTGTTCTCTCTCTCTCTCTCTCTCTCTCTCTCTCTCTCTCTCTCTCTCTCTCTCTCTCTCTCTGTCTCTGTCTCTGTTAAGATGTTGGATGAGGAACTTTACTGGTACTATGTAGATATGCATTGGATGTAAACGTGGAAAGGTCGGAAGATGTGCTGACGCATAAGAGACTACTTCATCTTGCAGAGGACCCTGCATGTAGACTTGCATTTGAAGTTCGACTTGTGCAGGTAAGCAGCATTTGGGTGCATTCCATTGCCAATCTAAGCAACTCTTCGTTGTGCATTCATTTGCACGCATCCATCGCGACCCTTGTCTTCAAGATGTTCTGTGGTGGACCAATTTATCACATGTTTGGAATAGACCCTGTGATTTTATCTTGTCATCGTGATATTTAACCTACTTAGTAGTGTTTAAGGTCACCTTGCGACATGACATTTATGGCTAGTTAGTGGAGTAAGCTATTGGGTGGGACATATTTGTTGAAGCAAAATAGTAATTCATCCAGCATTCTTTTATGTGATTTTTTACACAACAGATCTTTGTTTACAGCCTGTAATTATTACAGGCTTGTGCAAAAAGTTGAGTTAGTGATGCGAAAGAGGTGGGCCAAATGTTGTCTAACACATGTTGAAGACTTCCATGGTTCCATCATAACCACATTCCAAGAGGGATGGCTGCTTAGTCAGTAAGATGCATTTAGCATTCTCTCCATTGTCTCCTATTTTTTAGCCTTTCTCGTGACTCTGTAAGATACCTTACCAACATAAACCCTTGACCAACTCGACAATCCAAGATTGCATATTTGTTCCTATTCACTCCTCAGAAAGCCTTGCGGATGTTGTTGACAAATATTATTGCAAAAGGTTTCTTTTATGGCCCTAACACACTTCTTTGGCACACATGCATGATAAGGAGGAACACAGGACTTTGTGCGATTTGGTTTTCCATTGACATGGTGTTTAAGTAAGGCAAGGCAACCTCTTGATTTGTCACATGCAAGTGGCACCTTGTCATTCTACGTGGCTGTTTAAGTAAGCCAACATCTTGATCGTACCATGCAAGTAGCCCTTTGTTTCTGTTTATACCCAATGCATGGTCTGACTTCCTATTGCCAGTTTGTCACCAGTAGCCATTAATAACTGGACATTGTTTGTTCATTGGATTCACATTTCGCAAAATTCCTATGGACGACAAGGTTGGCCCCAAACTTATGTCTGTTACGTAAGACATGGGTGGTGCCTCAGTAAAGCATCTTATGGAATGACTTTCCAAAGGGTTGTCTCATGGCATCCAAGTTCACAGAGATAAATAGAACAAATATGGAGATCCATGATCAATCCTCACATGGTTGATCATCCTTTTCATGAGGGGTAGGGTGGGGGTTAAACTTGTGCATAAAAGTGATGTACGAACCACACACCTGCCAAATGTTGTGGCCTGTGAGGGCACCATTCATGGGGGTTTTCACTCCATAATAGACTGGAGACTCTGGAAACTTTCTTTTTGATGCCTAAAGCCCACCCTCAAGTTGCTTGGAACTGTCCACACTTGAGAAATATAAAATCTATTTTCATGTGGCTATTTGTATATGCAGTGAATATGTATTATTTGTTGATGTGTTCTATTTTTGTGAAATTGCCATGTCGGCTATTTTGTATTGTATTGTATTGTATCCATTTGCACCGCTTTGCAGTACCATGTTTCTTAGGTATTTAGGTCTCTTTGCTTGCTTTTGGAATCTTTTACGAGCTTTTGATCTAATTTACATTAGAGTTGTGGGCCTTACGGATCGTAACATGCAGGTTCATCCTACCTCTTGCGGAACCTCAGTTGACTCTGATCGTTTGGATTCTCTAGTCAACGATGATGCTCAAAGTAATGTGAACCATTCAAGTAGATTGAGGTAAACTATTACTGATATAATATTTACCAACTACCTTTCGAAGAAACTAGTGCCAATGTCACCTTTTCAGCTATATTTTCTTTTTCTTTTTTTCCCCGCATACTTGGTAAGTTTGTAGTTTTAATTGAATTACGCTTCTCTTTTTCTCTCCAGAAACCATCCACCACCTACCTTTGGCTCATCACCTAATCTTGAAGCCCTCGCACTTCATGTTAACGGGTCTCAAGTTGAAGATGGTGATAGTGTCGTTCATTCTGCTTCACGGTTTTCCCGGTAAGACTTGTTTTTATGCTTTCAACTATAGCATGAGTAATTTCCCCGGTTTGTCCCTAGGAGAAGATTTAACATCCAAGGCATCCTGACTCTTGAGTGCCATTTTTCATTCCGTCTAAGATCTCTTTGAACTTTTGGTTCACGCAAATCTCTTTGAAATCAAGTTTTAGTTACTGGAGGTGGATTGATTTAATCGATTATTGGCTGTCTGTCTTCCTATATTATGTTGCCATCTTCTTGATATTTTTGCATAATCTTCCTCATAGACATCACTATATCTGGATTTCTGGATGCTCAAATTATTGTGCAAAAGATTAACATAACTTACGGTCTTGAGATTTAGATTATTTCGATACATTATGACTATTCTGTGGTAACTAATTTCTTGCGCCAATGAGCTATAAATTTTCCACTTGAAATGACATTTTAAAGTGGTTATCATACAGGCCAATGCACGAGATCACTTTTTCAACAGTAGACAAGCCAAAACTCCTTAGTCAGGTAGTTCTCTATGTAATTTTTTTTCCATGATTTATTTTCTATGCCCATACCCCCAATGATTGGGGACTACATGGGTTCTGTTGTTGTTGTGTGTGTATTTATTTTCTATGCCGGAGTCAGTAATTTCACATCTTCTTTACAAGTTTCTCATTTGTATGCAAATATATGTTTTTTCTATCGAGTGACAATATAAATACATGCATACCGTATCTCGGAATATAGCTCATTATACAAGGAAGTAAGGGGCAAATGTTATGGTTTGCTTACAGCTTTCAAGCCATGTGAAGAAGACAATTTTTTTTATAATCCAGTATGGTTCTTGCTGTTGATATCGAAATAATATACCTTGCATGTGAAGTACAGACTTTTTCCTTTGATTTCCATTTTAGGTCGTCTCTCTCTCTCTCTCTCTCTCTCTCTCTCTCTCTCTCTCTCTCTCTCTATGAATTGGACTATTGGAGCCCATTCTGTGCAAACCGTAACATATGGGTCTGTACTTAATTAAGATGCACGATGCTGAGGACAGCATCCTTGAAGGTGATGTTGTAGTAGGAGTTTGAATGTTTCCTGAAGTCCTATATCATACCTTGTCCGGATTTCGTTGACACCTCTTTATCATTATCTCTCCATCTAGCTTATGCCTAGACATGCAGAGAAAGGAAAAAGGTCTATGTTCTCAAATCTGATAGTGTCCTTGTCCCTCTATCTAAGGTAGTTGGTTGTGCAGCACATGCTTCATTCCCTATTTGTCCTTGAACAATTGATATTAGTTAATGACTGTCACAAAATTGGCGATCTTTAACATTTTTGTTGTTGTTAAACTTCGAATATTTGGCTTCAGACATGCTCCAGTTCTGTTGAGTATTTTGTTGATTTTGGGGGAGACGTGTATAATTGTGTAGGAGTCTGGGTATCTTTTCACAGAACTTTTGTAGGCAGTAGGTGTAGTTGGAATGTTGGATTGTGCCTCCTTTTAGAAAAAAAAGAACAATAGAAAGAAAAAGAACAAGCAAATTGAATTAAAAATACTCTGATGAGTTGTTAATTCAGGTGTATCCATTATAACATGCTAAAGTTCTTGTTCGATATTGTGATATCTATAATATCTTGAACTTCCAGTTGACTTCCTTGGTTTCTGAGATTGGACTGAACATTGAGGAAGCCCATGCTTTTTCAACTGTGGATGGTTTCTCCTTGGATGTCTTTGTTGTTGATGGTTGGCCTCACGAGGTATGGTCTTAGCATCTCTTGATTATGATTCATACTTTTGAGGAACATTTAGCCTTTCAAATTGTGAAATATCATGGCATTTCCACCTTGTGTGCTTTTTTATTCCTCGCAATGTATATATTCTCATCATTATCATTGAGTCATATTGTGGGTTTTGTGCACAAGGGTGCTTGTACTGTTTATTCACATGAGCTATAAGTGTGGTTGAGTTATATGTGTCCAGTGCCGTACTTTTATTGGAAGTGGAGTTTAATTTCAATTATATTTCCAAAGTGCATAAGTGATTTGCCTTTACTTTTTGACAATGTTATTTACTTTATCTCTAGGAGTTTTCATTGTGCTTCAGGATCAAATGTAAAAATAGTTGTGCTAAAGCAATGCACTCGGGTATAATATTTGATGTTTTACATCATGTGCAAGTGTAGAAAGCTGATATTATGTTCCTGATGGATGGTGAATTCTAGAAATACCTGAGGAAGCTGCAGTTGCATTTCTCCTTTTAGTTCTAAATATTTTAAAATTCCAGTTCTATATTTTTATTTATTTATTTTGTTGTTGTTGTTGCAAATATGAGATATCTGAAGACATGGGAAGTAACAAATATTCGATCACTATTCCATTGATGAAAATTGCATGGGGTATCATTGAAAAAACTGCTGAGTCCAAACACGCGGTGGAGTAGAAGAAAGTTATTTCAACTAGGTTTTGGATATATGCAGAGCTATGTTTTCAACATGTTGTTCATTTGTGTTCACTATGCTGACAGATTGCCATATGGGCTTGATTTGTTCTTTTTTCATAGTTAGGATGAAACTAATTTCATCATTGTTGTTATTGATACTCATTCTTGCCCTCTGCTTTTGCATTGGTTTTGATGCCTTCTCAAGTGTTTATTATTTTGAAGATTTAGGGACATGCAATTGGGCTTTCTTTCAATGGTTCTCTTTTGCTCTTTCATGACATGTTATTCTGATTAATTCCATTTTGGAGACCTCTAGGATACTGAGCAGCTTCGACATGCATTGGAAAGGGAAATTCTGAAGTCCGAGGTTGTTACTCTCGACAAGGCTCATGTTTACAGCATCAAGTTTGTTTCATGAATGTTGTATGTGGAGTCCATTAGTTCATTGTGAATGCTTTCTGCTGATTGAAGATAATCTTGGTGATTATGGTTGTTCTTATCATACTGTGCTACTGATGACAATATTTCACGATTTGTTGTAGTCAGCAGAGCATTGTCCAGTTGGCTGTTAGATCCTGTATGACTACTGTCAAAATTAATGATTATTATTCTCCAAAACCATATTGAATAACAAGTTTCATTGGATTATTAAGTGCGAAAGTAATTCACTCTTCTTGGTGATATAATTAGTACGGAAATCTAGTATTTTTTAGCACGCCACTATGTTTAATCTGTCAAGGGCCAATATTGGAATTGCTTGTCCATTTATCATCAATGTTTACCTTCCCTCATTGTTTCATAGTTGATGCTGGAATCACAATCGATGCAGAATGTTTTGTTCATTAAATTTTAGGAATGTAATTTCTCTCCAAGAACTTATGTCTATCTAATTATAGTGATGATACTTGAAGTGCCCTTAGACTTTAAAGACCTCCCGGACTCGATCAAGAGAAGCTAGTGCAAACGAGGTTACCTTCAGGAATTTGAATATTTTTATCTGCCTTATGACTTATGTCTTGCAATCATCAACATAAGTTATAGCAAAATCTTTGGTAATGAGCATGGCTTTGATGTGGGATTTACATTGTTCTTTTTGCATTTAATTTAGTTTCTATGTTTGTGAAGTTATAGGTTTCACTTTTTGATCATTTGATTTGGCAGTCTTTTTTCCATTGTCCTTGTAGATCCTTCGAGTCAACCTATCATTTGCAGTATTTTCTCTTAGTTCAAATGTAAAGTTACCAAACCTTGGCTCTCTGACATTGTCCCTAGCCATTCCTACCCTCTTTCCTCAATTTTTGAAGAATTGAATTCTGTTCTTTTTGCCAGTTCAACCTCATGTGTATTTGCGATTTCAAAGGCCTTTTGGTAGAAAATTTTAGGACTCTAATCAATCATACTATACTCAAGCTACTTACGATATCTTTAGTTCATCCTTTTCAGTCACCCTGCAATATCTTTCTGTTTTTGTAAGTGATACTTGGTATATAAATTGTGTAGGGGGATTCTTCTTCAAATCAACCTTCGCTGTTTCCTACTAGTGAGCAAATCGAACCTCCATCTAAATCCTCTCCTGAATATGTAAAGATACCTACTGATGGATCTGATGTCTGGGAAATCGACGCCAGCCTGCTGAAATTCGCAAACAAAGTTGGATCTGGGTCATTTGGTGATCTGTGAGTCTTGTCGCTCTCCACATATATCTGATCTTATATTAGCTCTTAGTATGATCATGTCATTTGTCTTTTTCAGGTATAAAGGCACATATTGTAGTCAGGAGGTGGCTATCAAAGTCCTCAAGGCTGACCTTTTGAATAAAGATATGCTGACAGAGTTTGCTCAGGAAGTGTTTATTATGAGGTCTGTTAGGTTACATGTTCATATGTGTGGTAGGCACTGGTTGGTTCCTCCACTGTCCACAACCTACTTTTTCTGCTTTCTGATGTTCATTCCATGGTATTCCAGCTTTTAGTTCATACCTCATTCTCTATAAACAGAAAAAGAAACTGCTTTCACGATTGGTTTAAAAGATCTGACTTGTATATCTTTCTGAGGACTTCATAGAGGCAGTTGCTACACTGGATTTTTTTTTTTTTTTTGGGACAAATCTTTCAAAAAAAAAAATGCTTCTTTATTGCATAGGTTAGGTATTCAATTATGCACAAAAGATTCATCTGGGGCCAGATGAAGAGGCAGCTCCCCGTCTATATGAAGTGAAATATAGTGATTTGGTAGATGGCCTGAGATAGATCCAGCACATATCTATTGGTGATTTTATGTAGAAATGGAATGTTCCTGGGTTCATGGAGCTAACTTGATAGGTGATCCACAATAGGTCATTAGACCTTTCATTTAGCAATTCTATTACTTTTTGTAACCAAGGGTTTGGTGCTTGTGCACTTGATATTTCTTATTGTGAAAATCTGGATGATGGTAGCCATTTATTTTGCACGGGGGATTGTGCCATAAGTTTTTTACCATGGGCTTACCGAATCAGTTACACTGCTCCCTATGAATATCAAACACTTCACTTAGGCGTGCCTTTGCTACTGATCTTCTTTGCAGCCTTCATCTTTTTTCTCTCATTGAATATCAATCACTTCCCATAGGCTCGCCTTTGTCCAACTGCTTTGCTTGTCTGATTCTTCTTCTTCATTTTTATAGCCATTCTAATGTAGCGGTTTATATTGTAATTCAACCCCAACATAGTCTTGATAGCTGCAAATCTATTATAAGTCTCTTCTATCTTTCCTGTTTTGGGGAACAATATTCCATCTTTTCTTATTTTGCTGACTTTTCTTGGTTCTTGCAGGAAGATTCGACACAAGAATGTTGTACAATTCATTGGCGCCTGCACAAGACCTCCAAACCTGTGTATTTTGACTGGTACTTGATGAGAAACATTTATTTTCAAGACATTGCCGGCTATCTTTGGTGATTATGTGTTAGAGCTTGTCCCATACTGATTAATTATAGCCCCCAAAACTAGTATATGAGCTTGGGCGGCCTCTCCACTCATTGCCAAATGGTTTTGAGTTGGATGCTTTAACATGGTAACTGAGCTAAGCTTTCAAAGGCTTTTGGACAAGACACTCTTTACTTATTGCCCTGTTGTTTGTGCCTTAATCCTTGTGTCGTTACGATACCTATGTTATCCTCTATTTACCTCACCATGTATGGGTCATGGGCCGCATGTGAGGGGGAATGTTAGAACTTGTCCCCCATTGCAATTTGTTTTGACTTAGATGCTTTTACAGTATTACATCACCTTAAGGTTTTTAATTTTGCTGGAAAGGAAAAAGGTTTAGAATTGGAACTTGTCGCCAGAGTGGTTTGAATGATGAGAAAGTACCTTGGAGGCACGCCCGGGTGTTAGAAGTACCATGTGCGTCTACAATGGTTGAAGGAACCAATTATGGTCGACAGCCTGGTTGTAAATAGAGTAGACCAGACCTTGGTTGACCAGTTCTAGTTCCTCAAGACCAGAATACTAGGGTGGTGGACCAACTCACAAGTTCACCCAAAACATGCTTTGTGGTCGGCCACCCTAGTTGAAGTTCAAAATTTTCTCGCCATGGGAGGCTTGGATATGTATAATAAGTCCTCTTTTAGGTAAGATTGATGAGTCTAATAGGTTCTTAACTGACTACACTACATAAATTTTCTTGATTCATTCTTGTATGAGTGTTCTTCACATTGAGAGAGGGATTGGTTACCCGCTTTGAAGGGCGAGGCTACACCTCTTGGAGATAGGCTTGCTAGATTTCTTCTTTGAAGTTTACCTTCTACCCCATGTTATTGTGTTACTAAGGTATACACTTGTTGACCGCACAAACTTGCATGCTTGTCTCATATAGAGACTTGTTTCAAGTTTTGTTTTGGTTGTATTATGCAGCTAAGCATGTTGTTGATATCTGCATATTTCATGAATTATGTGTAAAGGTTGTGAGTGAACCTTGAAAACCCATTTTGGATTTGAACGTTTAGATGAATATTATAAAAACTCTGATTTAAGAAATCCATGGTGGGATGCTGGTACTGGATGTCAGCAAGCAGCTAACTCACGATTAATCAGTGTTGAAGTTCACATTGACGTCTATATATATATGTACACATCAATCGATGTACTATATTTCGATAGAATCCATTGCCAAATTTTCAATTTCCCCTATCATGTCATGAGTTACAATCCAGTCTCACTGTAAAGATTCAATCACTTTTTGATGTATCAGAGTTCATGTCCAGAGGAAGTGTTTATAACTTTCTGCATAAGCAACGCGGTGCGTTTAAGTTTCCTGCCCTTCTCAAAGTAGCACTTGATGTTTCCAAGGGAATGAACTATTTGCATCAAAATAGTATCATTCACAGGGACCTGAAGACTGCCAATCTTCTGATGGATGAACATGAGGTAACAGGCTTTTTGGAATCTTATGTGATTGACCTTTTCATAAAGTCAATTTGTTGTTCTTTCACTTTGATGTTAAATGCACATTTGGTAGTAAGCATTCATTTTATTACAAGTCTCGTATTTTTTCTCTCGCATGGTCCTAGTGTGAGTTGCAAGTCAAATTTAAACATATCAATTTTGTTCTTTGGTGAAAGTTCTATTCTTCTCTGGACAGGTCGTTAAGGTTGCAGACTTTGGAGTTGCTAGAGTGCAAACTCAACCAGGAGTGATGACTGCAGAAACTGGAACATACCGTTGGATGGCGCCTGAGGTAGAGATTTATCTTAAATTGCCTATAATTTTGAATTTATGAGTCAATGTTCATGCATGTTTCTTTTTGTTAAGTATGTGAAGTTCCTTGCTAAAAAGTTTCTCCTTCTAGTTGTATCATAGGCTTACCCCACCATGCATTTTAGGGATCAGTAATACTTCATTCCAAGTGCGGAAATGGAATGATCTTGGCTAACTGAGTGTATTTCTAGGATTTCCTTCTGTACCAATATTGTTATTCCATGATGCCCCGAGTCCGTGTTTTGGAGCCAAGACCTGCTACTGTTTACTTGTGGAGATGGACTCTCTCTGTTCTTATTGTTCTTTCTTTCAATTTTATCTTCCTCTTCGTTTTCCTAGTGGTGTATAATACATAGTTGTATACACCTGTTGGGCATTGTTGCAAGTTGCCTCATTTTCAACACTTGTACATTGTTCGCTTTGTTGTCAAGTACAACTCGAGGTTGTACATATTGTCATTCCTCGTGGATATTGGTTTTGCCTTCCTTTGGGTTTAACTGCTGTGATCTTTTAGGTGTCATATCCACTTTATGTATGTTTCAGGTAGAATTTGTACTTCCGATGTCATTAGCGGGCACTGTAAAACCTCCTTGTAAATTCGAGTAGATAAATTTCTTTTTAGAAGTTCTGTATTAGACATCTATTTCTGGTTTTGGTTTTCAAAGTCTCTCAGATAATTTGATGTTCAAGTAGAAGAGAATGGTAATAATGCCTTAAAATAGTATTGGGTGCATTGAAGGTTTAAAGGTTTCTACTTGTTGACGATATTGGTCAGTTGCAAGCTTGCATCTTTGACATATTGACTCTGGCCTGGCTACTAACTACTTGGATAATCATTTTTCACGTGATTTTCTCGAAATTGCTGTCACCGGTTGCAAAAATGTCACTCTTCCTAAAACATCCTTTCTTGGTTTGTTGTTCTAATAAAGGGTGCTCTCTTCTTAAAATGGTATTTTGTGCATTGAAGGTCATTGAACACAAACCATATGACCACAAGGCTGATGTTTTCAGTTTCGGAGTAGTGCTGTGGGAGCTGTTAACAGGAGAAGTAAGGCTTTCAGTGTTTTTTTTTTTCCTTCTTTTTTCTAGTTTTTACTCTTCTTTATGGCCATTACAATCTTTACATTGAGTGACTCTGGTGTGCAGGTTCCGTACTTGTACTTAACACCTTTGCAAGCAGCTGTTGGTGTTGTTCAACAAGTACTTGGCTTTTCCTTTGCTTTCTTTCTATACAACAATACCGAGCTCCCTTTTTTGGCCGGGATTAGAGTATGGGATTAGATGACACAGGGACACATTTTGTGCATTTTCTTGGAACTTTCACTTTTGTGGTTTGGATTAAATGTCCTAGATATATCCAATCCCACGAAATAAAAAATATAGAGTACTGTTATGTTTCTGCTCAATATTGTCCAGTCAAACAAACGGGACCTTGATGTTTAATAAATGATTCTTCTATATCGTTGATATGGTTACCAGGGTTTGCGGCCAACAATTCCGAAGAACACCAATCCAAAGCTTGTCGAACTGCTTGAGAGGTGCTGGCAGCAAAACCCCTCTCTGAGACCCGATTTCTCGGAAATTATAGAGATGCTGCAGCATATGGCCAAGGAGGTAGGTCATTTGCCAAAGGTTTTCTTTTCGATACATTGAAGAATTCTTTTTATGTCCTTAATCAGTATTTCATTTTACAGTACATGGAGTGTAACTTTGGTTATTATGAATTGTTGAAACAGGTGGGATGTGAGGGAGGCGATCGTCACAAGGATAAATCAATTGGCGGATGTTTCTCGGCACTCAAAAGGGGTCATCACTAAATTAAGAAGGTTAATATGTGAATTATGAAAGATGTGCATAGAGAACTTCGGAGATTAAAATGCATTTTACAGCTTTTTCTCCTGCTGATCAGTCAAGGTGTCTGCCTGGAATAGTTTGTTCATTTCTAGGCTTGTTTCTCACTCAGTTTTTGTTCAGTTTGGTGTTCTCTCCCAGTCAATAGTTTGTATCCTTGAATCATTTGTGACGAAGCAATTGTAGATGAACAACTTAATTAAAAAGAGTCAAATCTCTGTCTCTCTCTCTCCCTAGTCATATACCACTGTTAAATGTACCAAAAAACACACCCCTGTTTTGAGACCCAAATGAATGTGGGAGAACTATTTCTCTTTCCATTTTCAAAGTCGATCCTTGTTCTTGACCCAAGTAAATGTACAGATTATCAAGTTAGTTGGGCAAAACCAAATTGTGGATTCAGATCTAGTAAAGATGGTATCAAGTTAGTTGAGCAAAACCAAATTGTGGATTCAGATCAAGGTAAGAAGGTAAAAAATGATTGTGGTTTAAATAGGTGTTGGGTATGTTTTTTGTGTGAAGAACAATGCAGTCTTAGTTGCTTTAGTTCTCTGTAGTTTTAAAGCTTTTAGTCTAAGAATGCCACAGAAGCAATACACATATTTTAATGTGAGGAACGAACAACGTTTACTGACTTTCTAAATGTCTATTTCTGAAAACTCAATAAAATTATGGTGCATTGCAAAATAACATGGCTCGGCGGTGAAGGCTTGAGCTTCCTATTCCTCAAAAAACGAGTATCCGCTGCTGCCGATGTCCTCATTGGCTTAACACAAATGGCTCGTTCACTAGCTTCTGCTCTATCAATGCCGCCATTGACACCGGAAGGTCCGGAACCAAGTTTCTTTCTTTCTTTTTTCATTCTCAAATTGCTTCAGAAACCGATAACTCCCTCATTTTCCAATTGGATTTTTTTTTTTTTTTGGGGATTTTGCCAAGGCTGGGTATTTCATGGTGATGGGTGGAATGGAAGACCAATATACCCACCTGACTATTTTCCGTCCAAAAATTGGAGGAAAAGCTACGGAGGGATCACATTGAAACTCAATTGAAATTGCAAGGAATAATATTGTCCCAATTGAAAACAGAAGGATTGGGGATTGTATAACATTGAGCTTCCCTGTTAGGGGGCCTCCAGCCCAGCAAATTCAAGCTCAATATTATGATGCAACTTTTACCTTTGAATCAACGGCGAAAATAAACCCTCAAGCCAAATTGAGCACGGAGTATTTGCGCTCTAAATCTAAATCCCTTGGTTCTCGATAAGCGAGAGGGGATATCAAATGCTACCCTGATATGCTACTGGCAGTGAAAACTAGCTAGCTAGATAGTATCATTTTTCTTCTCTCTCAGTCACTCATACAGCATTAATCAATAATCAAAATAGTACTACAAGATGGCTGAAGAGGTCAAGCCATAGCAACGCCTCACCCCACCCCACCCTCAACACCAGAAAAAAAGTTTCAAAATGAAGTTCTTCCCTGCTGAAAGAAAATCACTCTACATGACTAATCATAACTGTTGTACTTCACTCGAGCTGTTTCGTCCAATCAAAAGGTGCCCAATCTCGGGCAAAACTCTAAACAGCTTGCTTTTGTGTCTCCTCTGAATCTTGCTTCCTACGACCATAAATGTCCTCTTCCGGCAACTCCAGCACGCCCCTTATAACATTTGAGTCCGAAGTTGGCTTTGAACTACTGCTCATCGTCAATCACGTGGACAAACCCCTTGTTTAATCCGAACTCGACGTGGAAGTATGGAAAATCCTTGGGAACAGAACCCCGCAACCCCTTTACACTCGTATCAATGAGCTTCTTTGAATTGTGCTGGCTCCACTCATCTTCAGCTTCATCAATTGCCTGAAGGTAACTCATTGCACAAACATGTAAGCAGGAAAATACTAGAAGAAGATTACTACAGATCATGTTGAGTTCTCAAGAAATAAGTAAAATTTCGTCAATGTTGCTCAAGGTTCAAAGATTAAACCAATCACCAAGGGTTTTCTTTCTGTAAAAGACTAATAACGATAAAAATGAACCAAACTTTCCAAATGGTGATGAGTGTGATTGGCATTTTTTCAATCAGGCATTCGGGCTAGAAGGCGAAAAATGGTAACACATGGTATCTTTATTTCAGTGTCCGATGATTCGTACGAAAAGTAAACATCTACATTGCTCACCAACTCTCTCGTAAATACTCCCTCCGTCTCACAATGGATGACAATTTTGGCATACGTGCCATGCAAGAATTTATCAAATAAGATTTATATAGCATATGAAAGCATTAAAAATTAAAAGACAGAAATAAATTCTTAAGATGTCCGAGCTAGCGAAATTGTCATCCATTTTGGGACAAAGGTTCTCTCTCAATGTTGTCTTTCGGTCTAAGCATCCACTCTAATCCCATTTCCTTTCTCACAGTATTGTACTTTCTTCAATATATGAAATTTGTGCCTGTCAAGCAAAAACACAATGTAGAATAAGGAAATGGGATTTCTTTAGTTCTTTTAGTTCTATATCAGTTTTATCAACACCACCCTGGCGCAAACAAAAGGAAGCGAAGCCAACAATGCAATATTTATATCCTGGTACCCAGAGACGGAATCAAATTTTAATATTAATAATTCACATGGCGCAAGGGCTACCTGTGGGAGAGAAGCTGTTCATAGGTGGCGATTCCAATGATCTTGTAGGAGTAAATAGGCAAAGGTATGAGAAAATCTATGGTGGTTTTGGGTTTGGTGACTAAAATGAAGCTAGTAGAAGTATTTTGGATTTTGTAGTGCTTTTGATCTTATAGTTGTGAACGCTTTTTCCAAGAAGAGAGAGGAACACCTAATTACCGTTAAGAGCGGGTCCAACAGAAATCAGATAGATTACCTTTTTGTTAGAGACACTCAATGTTTGTTATGCGAAGATTGCAAGATTATTCCTGGAGACTGTCTAGCTATTGCCACAACATAGACTTTTGGTGTTAGATATTTGCCAACGAACTAGATGGTGGCATCTTTCTTGTTGTTCATACTTCGGCCTCCGCATTTGCGAAATCCTAGTTGCGTCACTGCTGGTTCCCGTGCACAAACAAGATTCAAACTTGTCTTGTTTTCTTGTATTGTCCAAATGAATTAAAGAACAAGGGAAGAGGAGAACATTAATCGATGAGATAAATAATAATAATAATGTCAAGTGCAATAAAGAAGAAGAACTGACGAGTGATTTTGAAAGAAGAAGTTGGCTTTTGCACAGAACTGAACGACAATTTCCTTCCTGCAAAATTTAATTTTCTGCTGCTACAATAATCTTTCAAGCTACAATAATCTTTCTCCCTTTGTCTTTGAAAAATAGATAAAGTTATTGAGAAACATGCAGAGAAAAAAATGGATTTCTTAAAGATGAGAACCAAACAAAGATATCATTCCCACCACACTGCGCCCAAATTTGAACTCTGCAAATTGGCCCAGAGTTGACGCCAGGTGTACGAGGTAATATTTCCGTGATTATGTCCATTCATTTTGAATGTCAATACTTAAAAGTACGTATAATAATCAAAATTAATTCGCAAAGTTTTGAATTGGTAGAAAAAAGCAAATATACTAAAAATATGATACAAAACCTTAGCGCCAATCATTTACCCAAAAAACTCTTAGAGCCAATGTTAGAAAATTCCTTAACTCACACAGTAGAAAAATGGAGAACAAAAACCCAAGCAATGAGGGGACAGCATGAATACTCAGGCATTTGGACAATTGTCATCAAGTAGTTGTCCTAATGTGATCATGAGAAACGGGCTCTGCAGGCTCGACTTCTATTTCGATAGAGCTGCAGAAACTTGGTGCATAGTTGGTCGGCACCGCGGGTCGGGGCGCAAGCATGCCAATGCTAGTTTGACAGCAAGAACCACTGCTTCCTCCGTTTGATTCCTTGGCAGTGGGAGCCTTTTATCCAATACATCCTTCACGAAAATACCATAAGAAGATGGTAGTGAGGAATCCAAAGTTGATGAAGAAAGAGATGAGATGAGATCCCCTGGATGCCTCCCCATTATAACTTCGAGTGTTAAAACTCCAAAGCTATAGACGTCTAACTTCTCATTCACCTCCATTGTGTAAGCAAGTTCTACCCAAAGAAATGAAGGGTACAAAGAACAGGGAAAAAAAATAATAAGAAATTGTAAAGGTGGCTTAGGAATTAGCATATTCAAAAGAAAAACACGAGACTAATATTGATAGCTAAGATGAACTATGCAAGTACCTGGAGCAGCATATCCCAAGGTACCTACAAAGGAAGTCCAATTTGATGAGTGCAGGTTTAGAAGTCTAGCAGTTCCGAAATTAGAGAGATAAGCGACGTCTTCTAAGTCTAGCAGAACATTCTTGCTTGATATATCGCGATGAATGACCGGGGGTGAACAACCGTGGTGCATATATGACAAAGCATCTGCCAAACCTTTAACAACATTCATCCTCTTAATCCAATCCAAACTTAGTGCTTCTTCCTCACAGCTTAGTTTCTTGTCCAAGCTTCCCCCTTCCAAGAACTCGTAAACTAAAAATGAGTGTCATGGATGTGAACAGTAACCCAAAAGCCTGATGATACGCCGATGTCGTATCTCTATCAATGCACGAATCTCACTCGTAAAACTTTGAAGATTAGCCAACTCGCCATCTTGCGAAGGATGAAACTTCTTTACAGCAACAACCTGACCACTTGGGAGCTCAGCCTTATAAACAACGCCATGTCTACCTACTGCAATGCAATGCTTGTCGTTGAAATCCTCCGTCGCTTGGATGATAATTTCATGCACCAATTTTCCATCGAAGCTTCAAATCTCAAACAAATCTTTATTAGCTTCTTTATTTGGCTCGATTTCATTGTCTCCCATTTTGTTGCGATGAACAAGGAAAATCATAGCAATAGTAAGAAATAAAATCCCCAACGTTGGAACTACAACTGCTAGTACAATTTTGCAATGATTTCTCCCATTATCTCCTTTGCTTTGCTTCATTGAACATGGCATCAAACTAGTTTTATTGCCACACAATCTGTCGTTATTTCGGTATGCCTGAAATGGAGCATCATCAAATGCTTTTGTGTTGGGCAGAGGACCTTCCAAGTGATTGAAAGATATGTCAACATACGTTAAACTTAACATCCCGTTAAAAGATGAGGGGATAGAATCGGACAACAAGTTGTGGGAGAGGTTCAGTGTCTCTAAGGTTTTCAAGTCCCCGATCCCTAGTGGTATCTCTCCTGTTAATAAATTATTTCCAAGATCGAGATTTTGAAGAAAGTGCAACTTTCCTAATTCATAAGGAATAGTCTCTCTGAGAAGATTTCTGCTCAAGTTCAAGTTCAGAAGATTCACACACTCACCCAGCTTCCCTTGGATACGTCCGCTAAGATTGTTTCCAGACAAGTCGAGATGCTGAAGACTAGACAGGTTGGCAATTTCTGCTGGAATATCGAGTGAAAGTTGGTTATTACTAAGAGTAAGATTGAACAACAAAGCCAATTTTCCCAAATTCTTCGGGACCTCACCAACTAGATGATTTGAAGAGAGGTCAAGTAAATGTAACTGAGTTGCACTTCCAATGCCAGGTGGAATGTTTCCAGAAAGGTCATTGTTGGAGATCTTTAGGCTAGTCAAATTGGGAAACTGTTCCCATCTGTGCCAAAGCTCACCATAGAAATTATTGTGACTGAGATCCAAATATTCAAGGTTTGGGAAAGCCTCAAAAACTTCTGATATACGCCCAGTTAGTTGGTTTCGATCAAACCTAACACGGCGTAACTGACTGCAGTTTCTCAAGCTATTTGAGATATGACCTGTTAAATAGTTGTTTGTTGTACTAACTTTTACGAGTGATCCAAGAGTGCACAAATTTGGCAGTAGAGAACCTGTCAGCTTGTTGTAGGCTATATCAAGCATTTGTAGATATCTAAGATTTTCTAGTTCTACAGGGATAGATCCAGAGAGAAAGTTCGAAGCAAGGAACAAAATCGTGAGGTTTTCCAAGTTCCCTATTGAAGCGGGGATTGATCCCGTGAGATTATTTACTGACAAATCAAGATCAATGAGAGATCTTAGCATTCCTACTTCTTGAGGTATAGATCCAGAGAGAGAATTCTCGTAAAGGTAACATTGTGAGGTTTCTCAAGTTCCCTATTGAAGCGGGGATTGATCCCGTTAGATTGTTCTTGTACAATGCAAGGGCAGTGAGAGATGTAAGCATTCCTACTTCCTGAGGGATCGATCCAAAGAGAGAGTTCTCGAAAAGGTACAACTTTGTAAGGTTTCTCAAGTTCCCTATTGAAGCGGGGATTAATCCCGTGAGATTGTTCGTTGTCAATTCAAGTTCAGTGAGAGATGTAAGCATTTCAACTTCTTGAGGGATAGATCCAGAGAGAGGGTTCTCGGAAAGGATCAATGTTGTGAGGTTTCTCAAGTTCCCTATTGAAGCGGGGATTGATCCCGTTAGATTATTCTTGTACAATGCAAGGGCAGTGAGAGATTTTAGCATTCCTATTTTTTGAGGGATGGATCCAAAGAGAGAGTTATCGTAAAGGCACAATGTTGTGAGGTTTCTCAAGTTCCCTATTGAAGCGGGGATTAATCCCATGAGATTATTCGTTGACAAATCAAGCTGAATGAGAGATCTTAGCATTCCTACTTCTAGAGGGATAGATCCAGAGAGAGAGTTATCGTAAAGGTACAATGTTGTGAGGTTTCTCAAGTTCCCTATTGAAGCGGGGATTGATCCCGTTAGATTGTTCTTGTACAATGCAAGGGCAGTGAGAGATGTAAGCATTCCTACTTCCTGAGGGATCGATCCAAAGAGAGAGTTCTTGAAAAGGTACAACTTTGTAAGGTTTCTCAAGTTCCCTATTGAAGCGAAGATTGATCCCGTGAGATTGTTCGTTGACAATTCAAGATCAGTGAGAGATGTAAGCATTTCAACTTCTTGAGGGATAGATCCAGAGAGAGAGTTCTCGAAAAGGATCAATCTTGTGAGGTTTCTCAAGTTCCCTATTGAAGCGAAGATTGATCCCGTGAGATTGTTCGTTGACAATTCAAGATCAGTGAGGGATTTTAGCATTCCTACTTCTTGAGGGATAGATCCAGAGAGAGAGTTCTCGAAAAGGATCAATCTTGTGAGGTTTCTCAAGTTCCCTATTGAAGCGGGGATTGATCCCGTGAGATTGTTCGTTGACAATTCAAGATCAGTGAGAGATCTGAGCATTCCTACTTCTAGAGGGATAGATCCAGAGAGAAAGTTCTCGTAAAGGTATAATGTTGTGAGGTTTCTCAAGTTCCCTATTGTAGTGGGGATGGATCCAGTTAGATTATTCGATGACAAATCAAGGTCAACGAGAGATCTTAGCATCCCAATATGTCTAGGAATTGTTCCCGAAAGATGATTGATGGACACATTAAGAGATGCGAGTCTCGAAAGGCTGCCGATCCGAGAGGGAATGGTCCCATATATTATGTTGTTGGACAGATCAAGTTTCACTAGATGCGGTAACGAAGAGAAGTTAAGACCGGAAAGCGTACCTCTCAAACCAATACTATCAAGGGTTACATTGGTTACTTCAGTGGCCTCGTTGCAACCAATTCCAACCCAAGTGCAATGACTACTTTGATTCCATGATGAAAGGAGAGATTGGCTTTGATTGTCAAGGCTAGCTTTCCACTTCAAGAGAGTGACTGCTTCACTTTGTTTTGCAACTGTTTTGGTTGTGGGAGAAGCACGAGGAACGGCGGAATCCGATGAAGAGACAAATGGAATTAGGATGACAACAGAGACAGAGATGATTATGGAGTGAACTGCTTGGAAATTGGGAGCCCTTTTGGGTACGGATGCCATGGCTTGTTTCTTATGACACAAGCTAGGAGTAGAAGTTGTGTTGCATGGAAGGATGAAAGCTTTAAATATTCATTTATATGGAGTGCTATTTATAGGAACATGATTTGTCTCTCATGTAAATCGTGCGGTTGAGATAAATTGATGCGTACAATGAAATTCACATCACACATTAAGTCTAACATGTAATTATATCTACACGACTTATGCTTCCAGTTTGTGGAAATTCTGCCAAGTTTGGTCAGGACCAGTTTGGTCCTTTTTTTTTTATCCGGGTTGTTCAAAAGTGTTTTGGACGGTCTAGATTTTTTCGTGTATTATTTTATTAAAAAATATTGTAAACACTACGAACTTTTTGGATGGTTCGGATGAAAAAAATGGACCAAACTGATCTGACCAAACTTGACCAGATCCACAACTGATGAGAATTTCAATTTGCAGAAGACATAAATAGACCAAGTGCATAGATTTCTATTACTGATGGGAGCTTTCAGTCAATTATCAACATCAATATATTTTGGGCCCGCATAGACTTGACTGCGGCGGCTATTGGTGATCACCTTCTCTTGCCTTGGAGAGTTGGAGGCCTCCGGGAAGCAAGATTATTCAATTAGCTATACATTGCCATTCATAATTGTCATTGTCAAAAAGATTTTACTTTTTTGTTTTTCGTAAACTTTTTTAGAGTTTTTTTTTTAAACTATGAAAACTACAAAAAGATGTTTTTTTTAATTTTTTTTTTTGAGAAACACAAATATTACCAAACATATTTTTTGTTTTTGTTTTTATGAAAACATAAACCTGTTTCAACTTTTAGTTTCTTAAAAAGAAAAAACTGAAAAGTAAAAAGATTACCAAATGCACCAAATTAACAACATGACTAACTTGCCTATAGGGAAAGGATCAAAAACCAAACATCAAAGAAAGAGCGATTTGCATTCCACACTGCACCTATTCTCTGAAAAATTCTTGGTTGCAAATCGGGTACCATGTGGCACCCGACGCGCACACCCGGGCCGTTCAAAAAGGCAATCGACAGTCTAGATTGAAAGTACCGAACGGATTAGAAAAAGAAAGAAAGGAAAAGTGTGTTTTAATCTAGACCGTCGGTTGCATTGTTGGAAGCGTCAAAAAGCATATCAGCTGTATCCTATTTGCACCCAAAAATTTATCAATGGGAAGAACTGGGAATAGTTCTGCGCACAAAAGATAATGAAGGGAATCATTATTGAAACATATTAATGCGAAGAGAGTCATCCACTATGGGTCATCCACTATGATCGCCATAGACTAATGGGAAGGCCTGGGAGAGACTAATGGGAAGAAATGGGAGAGACTAATTGGAAGACTTGGGAAAGAATAATGGGTAAACCTGGGAAACATATTAACAATTCTTGCTCATACTTACATTTGGAAAATTTTATCCGAATGAAAAATTGGAAGATTAAATCGAGCACCTACACTTATTTTATTGAGCTGATTCTTCACAAGCTCACTTGAAAAATTATTTTAAAATTATTGATGGGCTTGGATTATCTGTGCAGGACCCGGAGTGAACCTTGTGCTCAGGGGCGGCTCTAGGATTTTAGTTCGGCAGTGAGAAAATTACAAAGAAATTTTTTGTGTACAAAGTTCTATGTAAAATGCTCATATTTACATTTGGATAAAATTTTATTGGGTTAGTTTATTTTGTTTACTTGAGCTATAGTACCTACCTATTCACAAACTTTTCACTTACTTTGATATTGTATGATTAATTTAGTGTAGATGTGATAGGCGCGTAAATGTTCACATACGCGCCCCCTAATTTATCCCTGTTAAGTCCGTTTATATTGTTACTCCAGAGATTAATGCTCGACTTTTGTGTTGTAGGTATTTGGAGGTTTTGACATTTTATATGGGCTTTGTTTAGTTGCTGAGAGGCATGGATTGTGTCCTATAATTTTTCCTCCTGGTGTGCTGCCGTGTACGTGGTACTGGAAGTGGAATGGATTAACAGAATAATACAAGTTGTAAATGTATTGGTGGGCCCCCGAAGCTATACTAATTGAATGTACAATTGGTTGGGCCTAATGTTTTATTTATTATTCTGACTAAGGTTGGGCCCAAGTGACCCATATTACCACAAGGGCTTTTGCAAGGCAATGAGGGCTGCTACCAAAAAGGTCGGCTACGACGAGATATAAAAAGACAACATGTACAGCAGAGAGGGAGACTTTTTGCACGGATTACAGGAGCAAAACGGAGAACGGAAGTCGAGAACCGAGAATGGTGCAAAAACTATCTCTGGCGTTGGTTTACATGAGTGAACAGCAACAAAGAACTTCGATATTCTCCTCTCCGATGTCCGGCTAAACTCGATTCTAGGGTATAGATGAAACTCGATCTCTGAGTAATAATGTTTAAATTTTGATTTAGTATTTTATTATTCGAATCATGGTTGTATGACTTGGAGGATTTATTTGCGGCATTAATTTTCTTTATCAAATCTTGTGTATGATTTTCTAGATTTTCATGCACGTTCATACAACAGTTCTTTATTGTTTTGTGATAACTGAGTAAGATGGATTATGCTCCGTTAGACGCGCCGTGCTATTAGACGATCCGTGCCATAGAGACGGATTGTACTAGTAAGACGGTTCGTGCTAGGCGGCGATACTCCATGCTATTTGGTAATTCATAAATATCTTTAGGCGATATCGTGAGGGCCCGCGAACCCTAACGATATCTGAATTGATTCGAATGATAGATCTTTATCATCGTATAGAAATTGTTACAACGGGTCGAGTGGATTCGAAACCCTAAATCTTTTCTCTCATAAACTTTCATTATTTCTTAATTGTTTTAATTTAATTTAGCTTTTAATATTTTTGAAATTCAACAATCAAATCCTTTTTCCGAATTAAGTTAGAAATTAGTTAGAACAATTGCAATTCAGCCTTCGTAATCTCTGAGGATGATACTCGGAGTACTTACCGCTATCTTTTAGGTAGTAGTAATTATTCTGTTTTATTAATTATTTTTGATACGGAAACGACTCGATCAACAATATTAAGGAAAAATATAATTATATGGAAGAAATGCAAAATTCATAGTGCATTTTTGAATCAAGAGAGTTTGCTTGGAGCTGCCCCAAATCCACACAGATCGATGATTTTCGAGCTAAGCTAAATGGAAGAAGTTGGAATAGGAGTGATTGACGCTTGCCGAAGGCAAAATGGGAGACAAATGGTTGCAAATAGGGCTGTAAACGAGTCAAATCGAGCCGAATATTAGAATGTTCAGATTCGTTCATTAAGTTGTTTAGGGAACTCGAGCTTTTACCGAGCAGAGTCTCGAACAGTTCACGAACGGCTCTAGTTGCAATGACTCAAATCCATCCGGTTGCATCTCATCAAATCTAATCGGATGAGCCAAGATTCCAGCTTCGATTTTATTTTCTAATCCATGTGTCCAGTCCATCCAACCGGTACTAATATCTACGACATGTAACTTCCAATTTGTGGTAATTCTGTAGTTGTCTGGAAATTCCGTATTGGGGCAAATTTTGTGGAAATTCTGTACTAACATCAACTGGCATTATTGGCTTATGTGCACCCGATAAACATGGACTATGGTGGGAGCTTTCTGTCAACTAGAAATTGTTTTTTTTGGTAATCTACTATGGTTGCTAATGGTCACTTTTCCTCCTGTGGAAGCCTCTGGGAAGAAAGAAGATCGAAAAACAAACCCAAAATTATTCAATTGCTTTTAACAGCCCGGCCTTGAGATTTCTGAGGCTTTAGGCGAGATTTGGAAATGGGGCCTTTCATTTTCAATATACTAATTAGTTTTTCGATATAGAAAACAATTAATACAAGGCTTGGTACAGTGGGTGTACTTGCTATTTTAGACTCTCAGTTTGCGGGTTAAAGCCTCACAAGAAGCGTTTCAAAACTGGTTTTTTTTTGTAAAGGTTTCAAAATTTGCATTAAAAATTGAAGGGGCAAGGGATCAAACTCGCAAACCTGTGATCTAAACATGTGCACGTTAACCACTGTGCTACATCAAAATTGTTATAAAATAGTTCACATGCATAATATTCAACCCATTTTAGTATTTTGGGGCCCAATTATTGGGCATCTGGGGAAGAAGAAAGAAGATGAAAGAAGGAATCCCATGAAAGAATTACACTTCGCCGCAAAGTATTACTCTTGAATGCAAGAAATTACTTGTGGTTACAAATTATTGAAAGCATGATTACTCCTCACAACTCACTTGTGTTTTACATGCTTATTGGCCGCGTCGAATTACACTTGGCCACTTTGAATTGATTTTGGCCGCGTCTAATTATTTTTGGCCAGAAGTTATTGAAAGCGTGATTACTAGGCACGATTCTCTTGTGTTTTACATGATTCTTGGCCACGTCTAATTACTACAAACGATTGTCTTGTGTTTTACATGCTATTGGCCGCGTTTAATTACTTGTAGTCGCGAACACATCTCCCACTCATGCATCATTCACCATGGAAGAACTAGATACTCTGTGATGTACTGCATCAACGAAGTGAAGAAGCCACTTTATAGTGCTATGGGGAGGAGCTATGAGCTCATGGAGGTTTGCATGCTTCGAATTACGCGTGGCCGCAAGTTATTGAAAGCGTGATTACTTCGCACGATTCTCGTGTTTCACATGCTTCTTGGTCGCTAAGAACTACACTTGGCCGCATATAATTACTATTGGCTGCAACGAATTACTCTTGGCCGCACGTTATTGAAAGCATAAGTACTACGCACGATTATCTTGGTTTTTACATGCTTCTTGGCCGCTAAAAACTACACTTGGCCGCGTATAATTACTCTTATCCGCATTAAATTACTCGTTGCCGCACGTTATTGAGAGCGTTATCACTAAGAACGATTCTCTTGTATTTTACATGCTTCTTAGACGCTTCGAACTGCACCTGGCCGCGTTTATTTACTGTTGGCCGCGCCTTCTTGTAATCGTGTTCATCAGTCTCGCTTTTATACTAAAACTCCCAGCCACAAAATACAGACCTAATTAAAGCATAGACCAAATTCCTCACGCAGCGCTCTCTCTCTCTCTCTCTCACACACACACACACACACACAGAGTAATCGGTCGAAGAATCAAGCACACTCTTTGCAATGGGAACCACAACAGTCAAGCAAAACCAGGTTCGTTCTCCCTTGAATTTTTTTGCGGCTGTTTGGCTACACTTTTATTAGCAATTAAGTAAAAAACAAGAAGCAAGAACTGACAAGAAATTCTGATTACACGTATTGATGATAAACAAAACTTGCATGTTCGTGGTATAAATTCGTGGAATGGGTAGGTATCATCGACTGTTATGAGCTTAAAATAGGTTCCGAAACTCTATTGTTTTTTTTTAATTGGATGTGAGAAATTCATTAAGGAAAACAATGTTAGAAGAACCAAGACGGCATACCTTCCAAGCAGGTAAAATCTCAGCTAAGCTGAGGCAAAATCCTTGGGGAATTTTCCAACAGCTACAAAGCATGGTGTCAAGAGGAGTTTGTTTTACAGATAAAAATTGGGAGCTTCAAACACGGGCATCAAATCTTATGTAAGACCATAGAAAAGGTTGATGAATAGCTTGAAAATCTGTAAAGTTCCTTTCTTGCCATATCTAGTATATAATGTATGCCCAAGCAAGCTTTCTAACTAAGTTGCCAAATAATTTATCACTAGATTTTCCAACGAGCCGCGAGATTTCAGCATTTCGATTGTGTGGTGGTTTAGAAATACTCTTAGATGATATACCTGCCGCCAAATGTGCCTAGAGTAGGAGCAGAGAAAGAAGATGTGAAGTATATATTTTGTTTCTTGATGGCAGAAGGAGCAAACAGCCAATGAAGAAGGAATAACTCTTCATTTACCAAGCTTTTCTTTAGTTCTCAGCTTCTTTTCTATTGCTTATATTTTTTCCTCAAATGAGGAATGCTAGAAAACATATTTATTAGTTAGTACGTAGATGCTCATGAACTCATGACTTTCATGTTAGGACTCCCATATTGGAATCATGGTGACTTGGAAGAGGGACTGGTTTGGCCAGGAAAGCATTAGAAGTCTGGTGTTACTGAGTTTCCTCAAACAACTCATCCAAATAGTCTTGTCTTTGTAAGCCTCTCACAGGCCTTGTCCTATGCTCCTATTTTACTTGGGTTGCAATCCCTTCTACGTGCCAATGTATAGAACACTCATGTAAGTAGATCATTGTTGTTTGTCATTTAGACAGTAGAAGCATCTTATTTTTTTTGGAAAAATTTACAATGGGTTTTGAATAGTTTAGCTTTTTGGTACTACGATTGGTATTTTTATTGAAATTTCCTAGTTCACTCTGTTTTCTATTTTGCTGTTTTAAAGGCAGTCGCCGCCCCAGATTCTGCTGCGGAGTGGCCCTTGACAGCAGAAAATATGGAGGTTGCATTGGATGAAATTCGACCATATCTCAATTGCTGATGGCGAGATCAATGCCAATGTTGTGTGGTTGAAGCTGCAAGGAGCATGAGGCTCCTATTCAAGTTAGGTAACGCGTATGAAGATGAGAATCGAGCATTGTTTAATGGAGATTTTTCCTCAAGTAGTTGTGGTGGAACCTAAAGCAGAGGAGGAGACTGGCCTTGAGCTGAATGAAAATAACATAGAGAAGGTAATAATGCATCTCCTTTTGTTACAACTATTATAGCTTTTAAAGCACGTAAGTGTGGTTTTAACATATTTTTGAAGCAGTTGATCCTTTTCTACACTGTGGTGCTGCATTACAATTTTATAAATCATATTTTCCGTCCAGATTCATAGGGGTTTCAGGATACGTATCTGTATTGCTCATAAGACCATTTTTTGTCGATATAAGCCAGTATCAGCTGATGTACTGAACTATCGATATCACAAATCCAAAATCCCTATATGTCAGTTTGTTGGCTAATATGCTACTTTATTTAGAACCCTAGTTTTGAGTTGATAAATGACCGAAATCTTGTGGATTCTGTTGTGTTATTGTTGCTAGAGAGAAGCAATGAGCAAACAGTTACTGATAATAGAATGTCCTCACTAGATTTTGCACATTTCTTTTTTCAGTGTCTCACTGATAGGAGCTTCATTGTTCATAAGATAAAAATTATGTCCTGAAAACTGATACACGTTGTTCATAGTTCATGAAATTTCATTCCTTGGCAACAATGCCATGTTCTGACTAGATACTTGATTTAGTATTTAAAAGAAGGTTCTATAGTTTGCAGTGTATTTGATTATATCTATACCTGAGGCACCGAAGTTCAATTCTTTTCATTCATTTGGTCCTTCAAGAAATACCGGCATACATAGTCGGAGAACCAAGTGAATCTCTTGAACTAGTAGCTGTCGAAGAGCCAATCAGGAAAATTCAATTCACTGGGCTAGTTACATCTGTAACTACTGCTGTGGTGTTGTCACATGGAAACTACGAGAGAAATAACCATCCATTGCAGCAGTTCACGTTCTATAGTACTCAGACTTTCATGTTTAGCTTGGGGTCTTTCATGATTAAAGAAGGGTGTTAGGGAAGACATTTTGTCATAAATGTTGAAGACCCGGAATGGGATTGGGTCGGCCATGATTAATGAACTTCAGTTGACAAATATTGCACTTTTTATAGTTTCGTTGTCAATTCAATTGATTTTATTTATAGCAATTCAATTGATTGTATATGATTTTATAAGCGGAACGTCAATATTTACACAGACAATAATATTTTTATCTTTCTGAAAACCAGGACTTGGAAATCAATGTCTTTTGTGCAAGCTTGTATGTGGTATTGCAGTGTCTGGAATGGATAGAATTTTGAAGCAAAATGTGTGCTCTCACAATCTAAATATTGGAAGGGCGCCTCATTTCACTACTTTGAAAAGACATTGCCTATTTTGTCTTTCACATCTTGGGAGGAATACAACCAGGAGGGACTAATTCAAAATCGGGTAGAAAAGGCTTGGATGTGTTATTGGCACTCTCTGGAATGGATTGGATATTTCTGAAACAAAATTTGTGCTTGGCCATGGCTAATATTGCAATGTGTTTTTTTTTTCCTACCCTAATTCCAAGATCCACACCCTAGAAAGCAATTTTATTAGTCCATAGATGATACTATTGGAGGATCCGGGTCCCTGCTAATGATGGCCTTTGCCAAATAGTTGCAGCTTTACAAGTCAAAATGTATCGTCCCCGAAATTAATCATGAACAGGACAGCTAAAAAAGAACATTCTATACGGGACCACACAATTCTGCAAATTTAATTATTAATACAAACATAGATAGTGATGAGCACACTCATTGGAGACTGGCATTATTGAAGTGTTATTGGGCATGACTTTCTTGCTACATAACACAATTCCTAGAAAGCCTTTGAGAAAGAAAGTGTTTGTTGCCGTTTTAGATGACTTCGATTTGTCTCCCTACAGTAGAAAAAACTTAATATATCAACTGATACATACTTCAGCTGCCCTCCATCCCCATTGAGATTATCCTATCACCATTCTGAAATGCTTTTCTTCCACACTTAACCTTAAACAGGTCACTTCCTGATATTTAGTGACACTGAAGTCTGATCACTGAACCAGCACTGCCATGAACAACCAGGGTTGCCGAGAATGGAACTTACAGTTCAGTGGCTGCCCAATAGAATTTAGTTTGTTTGGGTGTTAGTTGTGGCGTCTTTTAGCGGGTGTAAGGCTTTCACTTTGATCGTGGGGTCTTGGTTGGCTTCTTGACATCATTTTTGGTTTGGTTCTCGAGTGGCTTTTTGTCGGTGTGCCCAAGATCCGTTTAATCTTTGTATCCTTTCTCAAAGATTAATGAAATCTTTTTTGTCGATAATAATAATAATATATCACCCTTAGCCTAGGCCATGTCCAAGAATTAAAGACCATGGATTTTAGAGGAAATTAACTTTAGCAACAAATTAAGATCTAGCTACCCATATTGAGTCCAACCCTGCTTCGAAACTTATAATATTAAGGTCCCAAATCATGCCAATCATCAAGCCTAACGGCACAGATTGGCCATCCCCTACCACCCATCTGATCATCAAAGGCTAGAAAATAGATCTCAAATTGAACCATTTCCTCACAGGCCAAGGGATTCACAGTAACCCAAAATATAATGGCCAACACTTTTGTCCATCTTCTTCCATGTAGACATATTCCTGATAAGCTTGTATGGATCCCTAATGCTACTAGTTTACACAAAAATTGGAGTTTGGGAGTAATCGGAGCAAGCTCGCAAAGTTTGGTTAAGATGCGCCCGAGGAGCATTGAGCTGCGCCCGGGGCACATAACATTGCGCCTGAGGCGCATTCGAACTACACAACAAGTCAAATTTCACGGGCTTGCCAAGAACACTTACAAATTCTGATTTGCGCGTGGTTTGAACTGTTGAAAAGCTTGTTGAGTATACTTTATAACTCAAGTGGTTTGAATGCCAAATTATTTACCAATTAAATGACATGACAATTTTGCCCTTAACAGATCAAAAAACAAATCATTTTGGAAAAATGATCGCACCACTGTCATTTTAAATCTGATGAAAATAACGAGGGTATTAACATATGAAAACCTTGTGGAGTCAAGCCATAAAATAATTAAAATTTCGTTTTGAGAAGTTGATTGAAACCAACCTAATTCAAGGATGGTCGAAACCACGTACTAAGTTTAAAATACATTTTCGTGCCTTTTTACTCATTGGAAGTTTCATTATGTACTTAAATCCTCACAGTGGTGATAAAGTTGAAATATGGTGGTAGTTGTCGTTATGCGAAAGATGTGTATAGGGTGAAGTACTGGTGGTGGAGGGGAGGTGTTACGGTGGTAGTGTTGGTGGTGGAAGGGTGGTAGTGCTCCAAAGATCATCTTTGTAGTTAACGACGGCTCTCTACCCACTTTCATAAGTGAAATTTTATTATTTGTAAAGTTAGATTCCATCATCTTGTAGTATTTGGAAAAACATTTTGGACATCATATAGACCTTGATCCAGTTTAAAATGAGCGAGATGTTAGCGTGCTTCTTACCAAATTTTTTTTTTTACCCACTGAGGATAAAAATGGCATTTTTTTTATGTAAAAATAATTTTCAATCCAAACAACTTAGGTTATAAAATACATTCAACAAGGTTTTTAATGGTTCAAAACCACACACAAATTGGTGTTTGTGAACGGATCAAGCTCGCAAAGTTTGGTTTGTGGTGGAATTATTTCAAAGATGCGCCCGAGGAGAATTGAGCTGCGCCCGGAGCGCATAAGATTGCGCCTGAGGCGCTTTCGAACTACACAACAAGTCAAACTTTGCGCGTTGGCCATTAACACTCCCAAACTCCGATTTGCACGTGGTTTGAACTGTTGAAAAGCTTGTTGAGTATACTTTATAAATCAAGTGGTTTGAATCCAAAATTAGTTCTAGGGGATTTGTTCATTCCTTAAGAGGTCGACAAAATTCAAAAAGACTTTCCACACTACATAAAAGCATACAAAACTGTTTCACCATCAGGATTTGTCCAAGGCTCTCAAGGTGGGGCTTATACATGAAAAATTATACTATGCCCCAAGGGCATAGCCACGTGGTGCCCCCAGGGCTTTCTGCACCACACATTTCAGTGGCCCACACTGAAATGTGTGGTGCAGAAAGCCCCGGGGCACCACGTGGCTATGCCCTGGGGGCATGGTATAATCTCTCCACATTGAGCAAATTTGGGTTTCTACACCACCAACACTTTCACTTGACAACGACGTCTACCACACCACCACCACCGTTTGATCAACCTCCTTGCACTAGTTCTGTCGCCACCACCTTGAGCACAAACACTTCACTGTTGTACTGTGTAGAGACCGTAAATTCATTTTATAATTTTATTATTTTATAAATGGCAAAGTGATGGATTAATGAGAATATTGTAGTTGGGGGTCAAAGTGTAAGGAGTTGAAAGTTATGGGTGCTAGTGTAATTTGTGCATGTGTGTGCCGTGTATATGCATGGGAAATTTTTTCCCTTTTCACTTTTTCTTTTCATCTCCTTCCCTCTCTCGGCTCTCTCCCTCTCTCTTGCTCTCTCACCAAATTTCACTCCAATAACTCAAAACCCACTCAAAACAACCTTCAAGCATTCATCCTCTACGCGTATTGTGGTCCGTATTTTGCCGGTTGGAGCTCGGTGGAGTCGTATCGCTCTCGGTTTGATTTTCGAAAGCTAGGGCTCGAAATTCTTGTGGGTTTCGTTCTTCGGCCTCGAGGTAGGGATTCTACCTCTCAATATATGTGATAGAAGTGCTCTCCTTGCTTGAAATCGTGTCTATTGTTGTTGTTGTTGGATTCCTTGAAATCTGCAGAAAATCTGCTCGAACACCCCTTTGTATCGATACTGCTCTATTCAGTATCGATATAATAATCTCTGGAACGACCTTAGTTATTGAAGTATCGATACTGAATTAATCAGTATCGATACAATCGCCTCTGAAACGATTTTAAGGCATGTTGTATAGATACTGAAATGCATAGTATCTATACTTCAATGCCTTAAGGCTAAGTTTTGTTCATTGTTTCAACTCCATTGTCTTGACCCCCGATCGCTTCTAACTTGCTCCAAACATCACCAAATCACTCCATAACATTATCGCTCATACTCGTTGAGTTCGTTGTGTATCTTTGCAACCCTCGCCCGTTGTTTGGTATAATTGGACGTCGAATTCCATATGGATTATGATTACATTGAAATGACACGTTATGTGTGTACGAGATTCTTGGACACTTATCGACACAACGAGAACATTTGGGGCCCATCGACGGGTGGGTGCCTGGCAGGGGATTTCGGGGTCCCATAATCAGCCCGGCAGGAGCTAATGCTCATATTGATCACTCAAGGCCCAACCTTCTCGGTGGGCGCTTGGCAGGGGATAACGGGGTCCCATAATTAGCCCGGCAGGAGCTTCGGCTCATGACACTTAACGTGAAGCGATGTTGGACACATGGAAAGTGAAACGGTTAAAGATTGAGGTGTAAACCAAATTTCATACCAAGTTTGTTGGATTGTTAAGCATTGGTTATTGCCTATTGTGTGATCTGTATCCCGTTCTTCCTTGTGATCATCCTTGTATTTCTCTTGCATATAATGTTAGCGTAGAATTTCCTACTGGGCTAGTGTAGCTCAAGCCTATTATCATTTTCAGGTACTAACACAGGACAATAGCGTGCATGCTTGGAGTGCTTGGATGTGATCATTATTTTGAAAGCTATCGATTGAGGAGTTACTTAGGCATCTTTGTAAATCTCTTTTGAAGATGTATTTGTAACTTTATAGTAAATCTTTTGACTATGGAATATTGTAACCCTTAACTCTTGAATATTCAGTACTTGTGTTAATTTGGGCCTCGGAGCCAAAGATGTAATATTTTGGGGAATGCTACATTATTTTTGTTATCGTACGGATTATGGCGAGATTTTATTTATGGAAATCATTTATTTTTATGTTAAAAATCGAGGGTGTGACATACTGCACCTCCACCACCACCCCCATCATTTCAAACTATCACCACCACAACCACCTCTCCATCATTCTACCAAAATCCACCGTGATTTTACCACCGCCCATACCGAAAAATAGTTTACGACATTCTCAATGTTGGAATCTACTGCAATCGATCAATTCGTAGAAACACAATCTCCCCTATCACATTAATACATTTTGAATATTTGGCCTCTAAAATTTTGTTGTGTTTCTTTTGAATACTAAGGGAAGTCAAAACCCACGTGGATATCAATGCCGGCCGGCTCATATATTTTGAAGGTCCGAAATGAATTCCCTATTTTGAGGCATTTACATATTCATCAATTTCTTAAAGAAATTATAGAAGCACAACAAAATTTCACCCGTCAATTTTGATTTTTAAGTGCCCTCCGCGGATGTCACCCGTCAATTTCATGTAATTGCTTGCTAGTTTAGCATCAAATCAAAATTGCATCACTGCCGCTGTTAGATCAGCTTGGGGCGGAAATCATGGAGTTGTTGTCTTGAATTCTCACACATGGATCTTAGTTTTCGAGGACGCGACCTGGCGCACTGAGATGCTCCCGGGGCGCAAGAAATTGTGCGCCTGGGGCGCATGGAAACTTCAAAATATGTCATACTTCGCAGGCTTGCCACGGATACTCCCGAACTCCGATTTGCATGTGGTTTGAACCTTTATAAAGCTTGTTAAGCCTACTTTATAAACCAAAGTGATTTGCATCCAAATTATTTCTGCATTAAAAGACATGATGATTTTACCCTTAACGGGTCGAAAAACAAATCAAATTTGGAAAATCATCGCATCACACTCATTTTAAATCGGATACATACCTATTTTATATCAACAAAGAGGGTATTCAAGGTAATAAAGTATTGTGGACTCAAATTAACCATAAAAGTAACAAATTTTTGTGTTTGAAAAATTGTTTGAAAGCAAACTGATTCAAAGATCATCAGACCTCGATCTTAAAGCTAAAACAAGTTTCAGGGCCCTTAAATCCCTAGTTCTAGGGTATTCATTCATTCGTAGAGTTTCACAAAGCTTATCGCTAGGGCCTTCACAATTCATCAAAGCATACAAAAACTGTTTCATTAATTATCAGGATTCGTCCAAGGCGCACAAGGTGGAGCTTTTACATTTACGGAGCCGAATTTGGGTTTCTACACCACCAACACTATCACATGACCACTGCAACTACCACGTCACCACCACTGCCATTGTTTGAGCACCCTACCAGTTTAGTACTGTCACCACCACCTTGACCACAAACACTTCACCACTGCACCTTCATCACCACCACCGATCCATCATTTCTCACTATCACTAACACAATCACCTCTCCAACATCCACCGTGATTTCACCACCATCCATGCCGCAAAATAGTTCAAAATGTTCTTAATGTTTGAATCTACCGCGATGACTTCATAAAAACACAATCTCCACTGTCAGTCAGTCACAGAATATATTTAGAATATTTGGCACATAAATTTCTTTTGTTCGTTTTTTTTGACTATTGAGATATTTCAGTATATTCGCGAGGATAATCACTGCTTCCATTTCAACCACATCAACAAAAAAAAGATGGAGAATTTCCAGTGGAACAATAGAGGATTTTGATTCAACAGGGATAAACCGTACCATCAGAGCATGATGCAAATAGAGGATAAGAACGATGAAAGGCCACACTAGTACTTGTAGAATCTTTTGGTTGGCACCTGAAATATATACAGACC
Organism: Rhododendron ovatum; assembly: GCA_019656835.1. NCBI lineage: Eukaryota > Viridiplantae > Streptophyta > Magnoliopsida > Ericales > Ericaceae > Rhododendron > Rhododendron ovatum. The sequence continues at coordinate 1,872,471 of CM033800.1, forward strand.
ATATCAGAGCAACTACACCAAATTTCAAAATAAGATAGGGACAGAAAAGAAAAACAAGCACATTAAAGACTGCCAGTCATAAAGTTCAATCTAGAGCACCAACCTTGCTACAAACTACATTTTCGCGTATGTACCAGCGTTTTTGCAACTCTTGGTCATAGACTCGTAATCATATCAATATGCTACCCTCATAATCACAACAGAAGGATGAAGGTTTTTGCTCATCTATGTTCTTGTTAGTGCATATCTACTATGGATGGAATTCACCCAAGCATACCAATTTCAGCATACTTCTACAGAAGCTACTCATATCCAGAAAACGGAAGAGGCAGAGACGGAGGGAGGTGTGGGCATATGGGGGCCAAGGCCCAGCGCGGTTTCGGGTTTTTTTTTTTTGTAATTTTTTTTTTGTTTTTTTGTTTGGTGAGAACATGTAGGTATTGTATTTTGTATTGGATATTATTTAGACATAAAAATATGTTCGTTTTTTGTTCCAAAACCCAGTTTCTCTCTCTGTGCACGGTCTCCCATAAGTTTTTTCTTCAATTATTGATCTCATTTCTTTTTCTATCTCTCTCTACTTACTATCCAAAAAAACCTCTCTCAAAATTTAAACCAAACAAATTATTAGATTTCCGAACCTTCAAATTTCAAAATCGCGTTCATAGGTTGGCCTCCGTGTTTACAAGATCTTGGTTCCGTCCCTGGGAAGAGGTATCTAAACATAACTCTCCAGGATCTAACAAATCAGGGTAAACCTTTAAATATAACATCTTGTCCGACCACAAGTGCCGGGATGGAGGAAAATTTGAAAACGTACTATAGAATTCCATATAAACCAACACATCTTCCCCTCTCTGGCTCTCTGGCTCCAGCAATCATGTTATAATCTGCACTAAAAGGGGCATCTCAGACATATGCACCAGAAAATAGAAGCTCAACAATCGTTACCCGATAGAATGAGGAGCAAAATCAAAAGCACTATCATCTATCCATCAAATTAGGAACCAGAAACCCAAAATATAAATTGGAGACACTCGACATTTGCTATGCGAAGATTGCAAGATTATCCCCTGTGAGTGCCTCGCTACTGCCACAACATAGGCTTATGGTGTTCGATATTTACCCACGAACTAGATGGTGGCATCTTTCTTGTTGTTCTTGTTATTCAAACTTGTCTTGTTTTCTTGCATTGTCCAAATGAATTAAAAAACAAGGGAAGAAGAGAACGTTAATCGATGAGATACATAATAATAATAAGGTTAAGTGCTATAAAGAAGAACTGACGTGTGATTGTGAAAGAAGAAGTTGGGTTTTTCCCAGAACTGAACGACCATTTTCTTCCTGCAAAATTTTCTACCGCTACAATAATCTTTCTTCGTTCCGTTGATTCTTTCTGGTTTTGGTCATCTGGGAAAGAAGAAGAAGATGAAAGAATTACACTTTGGCCACAAACAATTACTCTTGGCCGCAAATTATTGAAAGCGTGATTACTACGCACGATTATCTTGGGTTTTACATGCTTTTTGGACGCGAAGAATTACACTTGGCCGCATGTTATTGAAAGCGTGATTACTACGCACGATTATCTTGGGTTTTACATGCTTCTTGGACGCGAAGAATTACACTTAGCCGCATGTTATTGAAAGCGTGATTACTATGCACGATTCTCTTGTGTTTTACATGTTTCTTGGACGCGTCAAATAACACTTGGTCACAAATAATTACTATTGGCCTCGTCGAATTGCTCGTGGCCGCACGTTATTGAAAGCGTGATTACTATGCATGATTCTATTGCGTTTTACATGCCTTCTTGGCTGCATCTAATTACACTTGGCCGCATAAAATAACTCTTGGCCGGGTCTAATTACTCGTGGCCGCACGTTATTGAAAGCGTGATTACTACGCACGATTCTCTTGTATTTTACACCATTCTTGGCCGCGTCGAATTACATTTGGTCGCGTCGAATTACTCTTGGCCGCTTCTTTTTCGTAATCGTGTTCATCAGTCACGCTTTCATACCAAAACTCCTAGCCACAGACCTATTAAAGGCATAAGACCATAAGACCAAACTCCTAGCAGCTCTCTCTCTCTCTCTCTCTCTCTCTCTCTCTCTCTCAGAGTAATCTGTCGAAGAATCAAGTACTCTCTTTGCAATGGGAACAAAAGCAGTCAAGCAAAACCAGGTTCTGTCTCTCTTGAATTTTTTTGGGGCTATTTGGCTACAGGTTTATTACCAATTAAGCAAAAAACAACAAGCAAGAAATGCTGATTAATCGATTTATAGATACTTAGCATCTGGAATTCCATTAACGTGACTACAACGACCTAGAAATTATGATTCGTTTGTACTTTAGGTTTATGCCCAACCTCATTTACTGTCCATTTGGAGGAATCGGTGAGAAAAGAGAAGAAATTGTTGTGCTTTGATTAAGAAAAGAAGAGAAATTTTAGTGCTTTGATTTATTTACCAGTTAAAGATGTTGGGATGCCAGTCATTTTTGTAATTGTAGGAGGATGAAAACAATTGATGCTTCGGATCAACTAGATTGCAACGGCTTATTCGTGCCTCTTCACCGGAACCCTAGCTCGACGTCTGAACCCTAATCTGCAAAATAGACAGGGGGTGAGTGCACCTTTGCCTCTCGTGGCAAAGGCCCTCCGATGCCTTTGTTAGTATCACGTACTAAGAACAAAACCCTAATTATCAGTAGGAAAGCAATAATAATACAGTATATTGCGTACCTTTTTCCTCTAGGTTCACCTCATATTTATAGATTTCGTGTATGCTTGTTTCCCAAGCATCCCTGTTTCCATAGGACTCCCAACTCGTATGGGAAACCGAGGATATCAAGGATTCTCGTTTCCTTTATCAGTTTAATGGAAAAGAGTCCTTTTAGGATTCTTTTCCTTTACTGGCCGAACATCCCATTCTCATTAGGTATCTTTCTCAGATCCTTTATTCACGGGATCTTATTCCTTAATCAGAATACCAACATTCTGGATTCTTCCAGAATGTTCCCCATGTTACAACAATTAATTTGGGGCTCTTTCCCTGTTTGGCAATCTCGTTGCCGAACAGGCTGCCTGGACCAATGACTTCACATGTAATTTGGTCCAAGCGTAATGAGAATGTCTCTATCTGCCGAACAGCTTAGTTTCACATCATTGACTTCACTTGTCATTTGCTTTTCTCTTAGCCGAACAGATTCTATAGATCAATGACTTCCCATATCACTGATACGTGTCCCTGTTAACCATACTGCCCGGCGATAAGTACCGTTGTATCACCATGTGCTTCCAAACGTCACGTGTTCGGCGACTAAATGTATCTGCTCGGGAATACCTCCCTACAATTGCTCCCCAGCTTCATGTATTTACCACTGTTCGGGGGCAATATATGACGCTTTTGAAACATAATTTTATACTACGACCAGATTCTTCTGATCCCATACAGTCATAATTTCAATATCTTCATTGATGCCTTTTGGCGCCTCCGTCATTATACCACCTCGAGGCAATGACGCCACGTGGCGCATATCGTACGCTTTTACATTAAATGTGAACTGACGTTTTATCTTAACGACGTCATTACGTCGTTAGCTTGATCTCTTTTTCCCGTTACTTAAAAGGTAACGGTGTGAGACGAGACGTTTCGTCTCCGTCTCTGGCATCTAAACCCCAGAAAGGGCTTATTTTGGATTTCCCCACCCAAAACTTCAAAACTCTCTCTCTCTAAACTTCCTGCCATTGCCGTCGTCTGCAAAACTCGATTGCATTTCCAGGGGATCATCAACATATTCTTGTAAGATCCTCGTTCTCACTTCTTTCCTTCTGTTTAGATTTTTTATCCGAAATCTCCATTCTCGATTTCGTGAGTAGTTTTCTAGGGTTTCAGTCGCTCCTTTTTTCAGTCTTTCTTCGTTCCTGAATATACCCATGGCTGACGATGGGGAGAATCCCTTGAGACCCAGCAAATTCAGGAAACTATGTGAAACCCCTTCTGCCATGGCGGCATTTAGGAGGGAGTATAACGTTCCAGAGAACGTTGGTCTCGAACTCGCCCCCCTGGGCGCAGATAGAGACGGAGGTTCCTGGGATCGAATGTGTATTCCCATTGTTGCTATTGTCGAAGGCGGAGTTCGATTTCCCCTTCATCCATTACTTCGCCAGATCCTAAACTGGTATCGTCTCACCCCCATGCAAGTATCAACAAACGTTTTTAGGTTGATAATGGGAGTAATAGCCTTGAATAGGATTCTGGGGACCCAGTTAGGAATTTGGGATATTCAGTGGTGGTACAGCATTGTACTGAACCCTGAATACAATACCTATTACTTCAAAGTTAGAAGGGCCGACAAGCGTCTCGTGCTAAACCTGCCAGACTCTGCTCGGGATCACGAAATCGATTTCCAATATGTCACTGGAGCCTTTGAGCCACTAGGAGAGGATGGTCAAGTGGTGGGTCTCCACTGCCCCCATATATGGAGATACCCACGTATGCTTCTTATTTTTTATCTTTGCTATTTGTTTATTTGCTGCATTCTCGTAGCTTTCTATTGCATCTAATTTTTGATTTGATAACTCTGATTGTGCAGCTGAAAACGTCAACAAACGTCCAAGACGAGAGCCCAGCTACGTCCGAACAGAGGACATCAACAAGATCCTTAAATATAAAGGTGAACCTGGTACTCCAACAGTTGGTCGGGGTCGAAACGCTGAGGTACTGCTAGGATACGACCCCTCGTACAGAGGCGTTATAGACAGGAGGCTCGCCCATCCAAGCACCAGTACTGCTTCGACCTCCACTGCTCCCCAACCACGAAACACAAGGCTACAAGCTGGTGTCACTGTTGCCGGTCAGTCAGACGAGATTGCTATCCCTGACGGTGTACCTCAAACACGTGTGGTACTCAGAAGATCTAGGCGTAGGCAAGTCATTACCGAACAACAACCTGTTCTTCCCCCAATCACCAGTCAGTCATCCTCATCCGGATATTCTCGATCTCCTCCGACCCCAGGTACAATGACACACCAACCCATCAACCTTAGCTCTTTACTTACTGTCTCCTCTCGGGGACGAGGTGCTACCAATAGGGTAGCATCAACTGGCGTCCCTCCCCCGCGTTCACGTCGCAATAGGGGGGGATCTGTAAGATCGTCATCATCTCCTCGGGAAGATAATCCTGTTGAGGCTAACGATGCTCATCGGGACAAACGTCCCAGGAGTGAAGAAACTAGTGACGCTCTTAACCAAACCACTTCTGTGGTCCAACAACCCCCTTCTTCGAGTATTCCAGTGCTTCCTGAAAGCTGGACCCCTAATCTCATTAGGGGTGATCGACCTGTTCACATAGGGGACAGTGCTAGCTCCACGGAGACAGCACTCGCCCTTGCCCAAGGTCTTCTTCTTCCTGTAGACATGCAAAAGGAGTCCGAAGCTACACCTGATCGACTTGTACCCACTGGTCTCGTCAGTGGTATCAAGGTATTGTGACTTTAATCTTTTCATATTAGTCTTTGTGTGTATTTCACATACCACTTGATATTTCCAATACTTACTGTTCGTTGCTTTGTCAGTTCATTCAAAAGATGGTCACGTTGGGCCAAAAGTTTGAAGATGCTGATAATGAGAGGATCACATTGCTGAACAACAATACCAGACTACTTCGTACGATCACTAGACTTGAGAGGGAGAGAGACAAAGCCAAAGCAGACTTCGTCGAGGCCAAAGACAAGCTTGGAGCTGCTGAGGACAGCCTCAACCATGCTTTGGTTGAGATTGAGCAGACCAAAAAGGCTGCGTTTGAAGATGGTTATAAAAAAGGCTTTGATGTTACAACGGCTAGCTATGTAGAGCAAATGCCAGCCATCCAGGATCAAATCTGGGCTGCTTGCTGGGAGGCATGCCTTACAAAGGTTGGAGTCGCAGAGGATTCTCCCCTGTGGGTTGAGAACGACCTACCGAGCCACCGAGTTACTGCTCCAGCTGATGATGTCGATCAACAGATTGACGATTTTGAAGATGTTGAAGAAGAAATACAGGTTGAATCTCAAAATGATGTTGGGCAGTCATCTGTTCGGGAAGTAACTACTGAAACTGTTGTCCCAGAAGAGACTGCGACTGCTGCTGTCAATCCTGACGTCCAACCAGAAATTCAGAACCTAGATTGATAAGTAAATTGGTTTTTGGTGTTTCTCAAACAATATGGCTGGTCCTGCGTGACCATGGTAATTTAACCCTTCGTGGTACCAGTACAGTTGATACTTTCTCTAAAACAGGTATTCGGCCCTTTGTGGCATTTGCTCGGATATACCGTTTTTGGGTGCATTGTTTTTAATCTCAAGTATTTCGTACTGTTGATTTATGTTTATGCAAATTTCACATACTGTTTGTTCTTTATGTCTCACGTACTTAAGAGCAAACATAAATGTTTTACAAGTCTCTTAAATGTTTGTCATACAAAACACTGGATCATGAAGGTTTTCTTCAAGTTTCACATACTTTAGGAACATAAGTTTCACGTACTTATAAGTATCTCGTACTTTAGACGTCCATACAAGTATTTCATACTTGTATTGTAAAAACATACAAGTGTTTTTATACTTTGCAGTAGTTTTAAGTTTCACGTACTTTAAAAATGTCATATAAGTATCTCGTACTTTGAACGTCCATACAAGTGTTTCGTACTTGTATTGTAAAAACATACAAGTGTTTTCATACTTGCAGTAGTTTTAAGTTTCACGTACTTAAAAATGTGCAAATCTTTTAAGTTTCACATACTCAAAAGGTATATCCTGCTCCCCAATACGAAGAAGAGGAATTAAACTCGTAGTTCGTATTTAAATATCACAACAGTTATTCGAAAGAAGTGATTTTATTCATGAACCAATAATAAAAACTTAGAACAAAGGAATTATATTCGTAATTCCCACACAATCACGTAGTGTAAATCTAAAACAGATTTTAATACTTCTAAACAAAAAACTTTCGTAAATTATGAACATTCCAAGGTCTTGGAATTGGATCACCATCCAGATCGGCCAATCTATAGGCCCCTATGCCCACAACCTCTGTTACTCTATACGGGCCTTCCCAGTTGGCCCCCAGCTTGCCTTCGTTTGCCACTTTGGTGTTGCCGAGCACTTTTCGTAGCACAAGGTCCCCAACACCAAATTCTCTAGGATGAACATTTTTGTTGTAGCTTTTCATCAGCTGTTCTTGGTAAGAAGCAAGATGTACTAAGGCCTTTTCTCTCTTCTCCTCGGCAAGATCAAGCTCGATTTTAAGGGCCCTGTCATTGCCCCCACTTTCAACCAAAGCTGTCCTGTTGGTCGGCAGACCCACTTCCAGAGGTATGACAGCCTCTGTTCCAAATGCCAACGAATAGGGGGTTGTAGACACCCCAATCTGAATTCCCGATTGTTTACTTTGTTTCTCGGTTTCTTGTTTCCCCGATGATGAGTCAGGTTGAAAACAGTCTCGAGAACTTGGAAATGGCTTGAGATTGGCATGTGAGGAACCCAGTCTTAGCCCTTAAAACTTTTACATCAGAACCTGGACCTTGGTCTGAATGTCGCGCGACAATCCAAAACCCTCGCGCGACGGTTCGTCTGCCAGGTGATGGTCAAAGTCAGAGCTTTGACCATTGACCATCGCAGGGTTGGCTGGACCCTCGCGCGATGGTCTCACTTAATCGCGCGATGGTCAACACCTGTCATTTTCACCCAGATTGCGTGGTGGTCAGGGGGCTACAGGCCTATGGGACCCCATTTTCTCGGCTGAACAGCGTTCTGGTGAGGGGGGGGGCCTCCCCTTGCACCACCTCACCCCCCATTCTCCCATCACCTTTGCCACCCACTCCTCCACCAAGCATTTGTAACCAGCATTGTTGGCTGGTTACAAGGCCTTGGTTAGCCATCCACTAACCCCCCTTTTTCCTATAAATATCCCCCCCTCATGCTTCCTTAAAAAGGTTACAAAATCTCTCTCCCTAAGAAAGAACAAGGCAAACTCAAGCACAAGCACCTCACACCATTCACTCCCACATAATCACCCTCCAAGTCTCACCATTTCATCACCCAAGCCATCTCCAAGACACTCAAGCAAAGGTATAATATCTTTCTGCTCACTGTTTGAACCCCTGAGGGGGGCTGGCAGGGTCAAGACTGGTAATCAATACCAGTTCTGGCCCTAAGGCCAGTAAGGTTTCAAGAACCGTTAACTGGTAAACCCTCGCGCGATGATCCGACACACTCGCGCGACCATTTAGTCTACGTGAGAATGGATCACGTGGGGAAGGGATACTGGTTTTCAAGTTTATTGTCATGTTTATCATTTCTTTTAAGTCTTTAAAAAGATACTAGTTCACTGTTTTGCATGCTAAAAATAATCATTTGGCTTAGTTCATAATACCTTTTTGTTTGGAATGCTCTTGGGATGCTCTTGAACATGTCTCAGAGCCCTAAGTATGCAAAGCAATTCCTGGAAGTCCAGTCTGAAACATCGCGCGTCTATATCACTATGTCGCGCGATGGTTCTCTGTCCTTCAGGAACTGCCCTTGCATGAGCAACCTGGCCTTGGCCTCTGTTTAGACACCCCCACTGTTTAGGGGTTGCATTTTCGTAATATTTCCATCTGTTGGTTGTAATATTGTTTACTTTCAAGTGCCCATAAACTGCTTGGTTTGCAGCTGGGTGAGCACTGGTCCTTCCAGAGCCCAGAAGGGGATAAAATTCAAAACATTGGTAGATCATCAACACTCGCGCGATGGTATGGTTTTGACGCGCGATGGTTTACTTGCATGCAGATGAATTTATGCATGCAAGCTGGCTATTTGTTCGTGTCAATATCATACACAGCACTGTGCTGATGTATGATCGATGCCTTGAACTTTATTCTATTTATTACTTGTCATCTCATTAATCCATGTCACATCTTATCACATCCTGCAAACTGTTACAGTTTTAATCCCCTTAAACTGTTTCCCCGCCCTAAATTGGCTAAGAATTGATTAAATCAAACAGAATCACAAAAACAACATTTTCGCAAAAAGCCTAAGTAGAGACCGATCTCCGGATTGGGCGAGAGGGGTACCATAAAACCCTTCCCCTCTCGTAACCTGGCTCCCGAACCCAGATATGGTTATGACGGACTGGTTCCTTAACTTTTTTAAATCAAACAGCGCGGCAGGTGCTTCGAAATACGGTTCCTTGGGTGTCGGACCTTCAAACCCGAGTGGCGACTCTGTATTTTCGCGAGCGCTTGACGACCAGCTAAAAAAGCGCTCCCTCGATATGGGCCCTTGCCTTGCGTTATGGAATCCGGAAATTCCTAAAGGGCACGCTGCCCACAGTGGCGACTCCGCTGGGGAACAATCGATATTGGTCTATACTTAGATTTTAATACGCTTGAGAACAATCCCACAAAAGTTTGTCAAAACGGTGAGCTTCGCGCTGCCGAAGGTTGGAATGGCGATTTAACAGGACCTCGTGTTCGGCCAATCCAATCTGGGACTTTTCCGATCGTTCTCTCGTGTAGTTTATTCTAAGCATTAACTAAATAAAAGTGAGCCAAATTTGAAAAGGCATTTGCGAAATTGTGATTCTATTTCATTAAAATCAATCCTTGGCATTCTCATTTGCATCGATGTGGGATAAGCCCCGTTGGATCGTTTTGGCAATCCGGCACGGTTTACCGGAGCTCGGGGACCCCGAATGACCAACAACCTTCGACGATGATGGGTCATTCTACCGTTCGACTGTTACTCTGCGATTACGCGGGCAACGGGAGGTATATCTTTGGCCCTAGTCCGAGGAACCTGTTACAAGCCAAAACCAGCCTTTGCATATACAAAGCATTAGAACTCTCCAAACTAGGACAGGTACCTACAGGGTAAGATTATTTGCATCTAACCCCCATATACTGTTCACGTGTTACTGCTTTCCCTATTGCATGCACTGTACATACATTCCGATCTGCGTAGGGGCATGTTTAGGGCGGCTTCTAGGTTGTCTCTCCTTCGAGTCTGTCTTATGCTCAAATAAGACGCTGCTAAACCCAATGAAGAGTCATGCATCTTTGCGGTGCGTGTTATCAGATTTTCAAAAGTCCTAGGATCAGCAAGACTTTGGGAAATCAGAATTTTCTAAGTCCTTGTCTATATCACAATTGCAGTTTCAAAACAGAAAACAAGGAATGACGGAAAAGATGCTGTGATGCTCATACCACCCTGGTTACTGTGCGCAGCACGTACACCGCTCAGGCTATGGCACCGTGTCGCCTACGCCACCCCGGTTAGGGTATCACGTCGTCCACCCCGAGTCATTCCAAATTCAAAATTGAAAGTTCAAGAACGGAAAAGTCAAGGGCTTAGGCTATTTTGACATCTCTTAGTGTTATTCGATTCGAAACAAGGATACATTCTCGAAAAGAAATCTGAGGACTTTGGCAGTGTCCGAACATCATGAGACAGACTCGTCTGTAGTCTTAGAGTCTAAGGGCGACACTGACGACGATGGCTGCATTATCTCTTTTAGTCTTTTGTTTAGAGTAAGGTTGTTGCAGGGCCCTTATCGAACCTTTTCTTACAGCAAAGCAAAGCGGAATTCTGAATCATTGCGCCGCCAAGGAAAGTATCGAGGCAGAAAGCCAAACCCACTTGGGAACGTCTACGTCAGAATTCGGTTCAAAGGCTAGTCAGGTTGCAAGCTCAGTCAGTCACAACGGAAGACTCTCCGTATTCCCTGTTGGCCACTTACAGTCAGGATCATCGTCGGTTATCCAGGAAATTGAATCTCCAGCATCGCCTACCTCTTCGTTCTCGTCAAGTTCAACCGGAACCTCCGTCATGGCCGATCAGCCGCAGCCACTAAGTGTTGAAACCATACTCATGAACATCCAGAACAGCATCGCCACCATGCAACAAAGGGGTGCTCAGACTGATGCAAATCTTGCTAGGCTTAACGACCTTGTTAACACTCGTCTCCCGCCAGTTACCGAAGTGGGAGGCGAGGTCGATGAGGATGTCCACGCGGAGCCAATCTTTGTCGAAGACCCCAACCATGCAGGACGGATCATAATCCAACCCAACCCAAGGGAAGCTCACCCAGAGGCGGCAAATCTGAATCTCGCTGTGGTCAGACCCATTCCGGACCCTAATATGACTGCTCTCATGGCAAAGATTGTCAAGCTGGAGGAATCTGTGTCCAAGTCTGAGAAGATCAGTGCCGGAGGAATTGACCTAGATCGCCTTTGCTTGTATCCCAATGCCAAACTTCCCGACAAGTTCAAGATGCCTGACCTCGCCAAGTTTGATGGGAGTGGTGACCCGAAGACTCATCTTTACGGCTATCACGCTGCCATGAAACTCTTGGCTGTTGAACCCGAGGCCATGTCCCAGCTATTCCCTCAGACTCTCTCGGGACCCGCTTTCCATTGGTTTTTGTCGCTGACATCGCTAAAAGGAGGACGTGGGAAGACATCGGTGCTGCGTTTATTTCGCAGTACAGTTACAACTCCCAGCTCAAAATGACAACCCGAGAGCTTGAGTCACAAAAATGGAAGCTAAGGAATCCTTCGCGGATTTTGTCAAAAGATGGAGAACAAAGGCTGCTCAGATGACCGATCGCCCGAGTGAGAGAGATCAGCTCCGAATCATCTCCCGCAATCTCCAGCCTGATTATGCTAGGCATTTGGTTCTTGTCCAGGCCTCCTCAAACTTTGATACTTTCTTCGAATCTGGTTTGGCTATTGAGGATGCTTACAAAGTGGGATACTGTCAAGAGGGGAGTCCTCTAACCTTCAAAACCAAAGTCTCGGGTTTACTCAGGGAACACCAATGCGTTGTTTGGTAGTGGGACATCTTCCAACGCAGCAACCAGTGGCACTAACGCCTCTTCTGCCAACACAACCAATCGGGTCGCTGAGATCAACCAGGTGCAAGCCCCTCAAAATAACCGGCCCCGCAGTCAGCCCCGCAGTTTCTCTGCATTTGAAGCTCCATTCATCTGTTATGGAGAAGTTAATCCAGTCAGGGCATCTGAAGCCCCTTGACCCAACCCCACTACCTAAGAACCCTTCACCTAACTTCAAGGCCAATCTTTATTGTGCCTACCATCAAGGGGCTGGACATCTTACGGATTCCTGTTTTCGTCTCCGACATGCGATCCAGGATCTCATAGATGAAGGGACTCTCCACGCTCCACCTCCACCAACTCAAAAGCCAAACATCCTTTCCAACTCCCTGCCAAAGCACAATGCTGCTCCCCGCATCAACCAAATATCCATCAGCTCCATATCAACCCTAGCTCCACTATATTCAACCCCACTGACCATATAATCTCAACAAACCAACCCAGGCCGGTCGTGCCCCTGCCTTCTCAGCCCGAAGCCGAAATCTTCTACATCCATCTTGAAGAAGGACAGTCGTCCAATCCCAATGTGCCTCTCGCACGTTTACAAAATGGAGCTTTTGTGTTCAACGCCTCTATCAGTGACCTGTTTCACCATCCATCCCTTCCGTGCAGCTCAACTCTGCTTCTTCCCTGGACAGCCCGTACTTTGATGTCACGGATCCGAATTCCTCTCCAAATTTGATAAGCCGTTTCAGATCTGCTGCCTCTCTTATACCAGAACAGCAGGTTGATATGCAAGCAGTAGGGTGGGCTATTGCTGATAATGATGACTATGCGGCCCCTATAATCAATGAATGGACAGAGTTAGAGTTAGACGGTTTCCCCCAGAATCCCGAGTGTCCCATTTAACCATGCTTGGTATGACGCCTGGATGGCTAATTACGAGGCAGACATGCTTGACCCTTTGGATGGATTCTCCTTGAACATGCTTTCAGCAGCCTGAACCTGTTTTGCCTGAGGAAGAATACTATTGGGATCCCGAGCCTGCATGGCAGTTTCCATTAGAATTTGACCTCAATCCTCTCCAAGGATATGCTCTGCCCGGTCATGAGATTCAGTTCATAGAAGAGGGTCTGGTCCAGGAGGAAACCCGCGTCTTGGGGGAATGCTTTCTCCCTTCTACTCTTGACAGGATGGTCGACTCTGTAACTAACACCGAGTACGACCCTACGTTCTACATCGTGAGCGAAGGACTCGCGCGCCCAGCACCGCCTTATCCGACCGAGGAAGATTGCAGCATTATGGTCACGGATCTAGTTCCGCCACCGGATCTCTGGGATGTTGATGATGTGGTTAATATCCAAGTTGGGTCCGAGGTTTGGACTGTCAACCGCTCTCTTGCGATGGAGGACTCTGGGATGTCCCGTTTGTGCTAATACGAGCCTATTCAAGAGACTGCAACTGTTAAGGATCCAGACTTCTGGGAGTCGCTGTTGTTGAACGATTTGGCTGAAGACCTAGGTTTGGGCGTGGAAGTACCTGTAATCCCTCCGCCCTCGACAGAGGAAAACGCAAATTGGGGAAGTCCCTGCTGATCTTTGGGATGACAGTCAAGACCTTCAAGTGGTACCCTCTCTGGAGGATGTTCTCAATGTTACGAGGAGTGGACGAATTTTTCAGCCTACTAATCTGCAGGCAGGGAGCTCGTCCAACTCTTCTAACCAAAGGAACGTGCCTTCTGCATTCTCAAGGTCTGCACCTTTTGAGGTACCCCTAGCCCCCCGAATGAGGACATGATTCAGAGACAGCTGGAGCGAATCCCGGCCGCTATATCACTCTGGGGACTAATCTGTTCCTCTCGCGAGCATCGTCAGAAGTTCTGCCATACCCTCTCTCGTCTCGAGATTCAACCAGATGTCACACCTGAGGCAATGGTATCCATAATTCTCCCGCCTACTTCTAAGCACACCGTGGTCTTCACCGACAAGGATTTACCATCGAAGGGGTTGATCACAATCGCCCCTTGCACATCACTGTTAAGTGTAAAGGACTCTGGATTCCAACTGTTCTGATCGACAACGGATCGGCGATCAATGTTTGCCCGTTGAGAGTGGCTTATCGCTTGGGGTTGGCCAAGAAGGACTTGCGCCTTCCAATCTGGCTGTTAAGGCATATGACAGCACTCGTCGCGTGGTTGAAGGCACGCTTCTGCTCAAGCTTGACGCTGAAGGTTTTGAGATGGACGTCGAGTTCCATGTGGTTGATATCCCGGCCACTTTTAATCTCCTACTAGGAAGGCCATGGCTCCACCGATCAGATATCATGGCTGTACCGTCTACTCTTCACCAAAAGGTTATGTTGGGACTCCCCACCGGAACTCTGACAATCTGCGGGGACTCGGGCATTCGCCCGCTTAAGGAAGATGGCACGCCTGTTTTGGGGATTGCGCACGGCGATGAAGATGTTGATCTGGGGGGTTTCTCTTTCGACACTTCTGGTTCGGTTTTGGCTATCAACGTGGATGGGGACTTTATCATCAGCTCTGTTGCTTTAGATATCATGAGGAGGATGTCCTATCTACCTGGTCTTGGGCTTGGGATTCACCAACAAGGGATCCCGGATTTGCCTCCCTGTTCCTTCCTGCGAGGGCCGCTTTGGTTTGGGTACTCCTCTCTTCCAAGGATGCCAAAAGAAGGAAATGCACGGGAAAACCTCGATCTCTCTATGGTGAACCTGACAGCTACTTTGTGCGTGAAGTGGGGAATGACATCTACACCGGGCAACCTGAGCCTTTCATCGATTCAGTCACTGGGGAGTTGCTGCCTGGATTTGAAGTTTTCGCTGATAACACTTGGCCCTCTAGTGATGAAGACCGCAAGGGCGGAATTCAAAAGGAAGCTTAGCCAGCCCAAGCCAAAGACTGATTGGCTGATGTCTTTTGATCAAGGGAGCTTGGAGCAGCTGTTTTATGAGTTCTCTCAAGTGGGTTTGGCCAAGGAAGCTGAAGAGGCCGAAGTGTTCATGCTCAGTTCCGACGACCTCAAGGATCCCCTCTCCCTCATCACAGAAGCAAAGGGTAGCCTTAAAAATTGCATTTTCAAACCACGCCTTACTTGCATTGATGATGTATCAGAGTCTGACACTGAGTCTGTTGAGTCGTCTGAGTCTAAGTCTAGCTCTGAGTCGGAGTGTGTGCCTCTCGGCCCTCCACGTCATGGCTTTTACTTTGAGTTTGATTCCCTTGTACTTGGCGACCCTGCAGGGTCTTATGAAATGAAGGAATCCTCTTCTGACTACCTGAATGATCTTTATATAAACTGTGTCGACCCCGACGATGAAGGGATAGATTTCGATGGGGACATTCCCAAGGAAATCCGTGCCCTCATCGAAAGGGAAGACGAAAGGCATGCTCAGCCGTTAAAAGAAGAAATAGTCTTAATAAACTGAAAGACGAGAATGATCCCCGAATGGTTCAGGTGGGCTCCACTTTATCCCCAAAGGAACATCATGATTTCAAAGAGCTGCTCTCGGAATTCAGTGACATCTTTGCGTGGTCCCATCAAGATATGCCCGGCATCGACCCGGAAATAGTTGAACATCGAATCCCCTTGTTACCGGATGCCAAGCCCGTGAAGCAGAAATTGAGGCGAATGAGGCCGGATTGGGTACAGAGGATCAAGGAAGAGGTCACTAAGCAGATGACGCCGGTTTTCTTATGGTCTCTCAATACCCCACATGGGTGGCCAACATTGTTCCGGTTCCCAAAAAGAATGGGCAAATTCGAGTGTGTGTGGACTTTAGGGATTTGAACAAGGCAAGCCCCAAGGACGATTTTCCCCTGCCACATATCGATGTACTGGTTGATAATACGGCGGGCCATGCTCTGCTTTCATTCATGGATGGTTTCTCCGGATATAACCAGATTCTTATGGCACCAGAAGACCGTGAGAAGACGACTTTCATCACTGAATGGGGGACTTATTGTTACTTGGTCATGCCGTTTGGTTTGAAAAATGCTGGCCCTACCTACCAGAGAGCCGCTACAACCATTTTACACGACATGATGCACAAAGAGGTTGAGGTCTACGTAGACGACATGATTGCTAAGTCAAAAACTCGGGAAGGGCATGTTCCTGTATTGAGGAAGTTTTTCGAGAGACTCCGAAGTTCCGCATGCGTCTCAATCCACAGAAATGCACCTTTGGGTCACGGCAGGCAAGATGCTCGGTTTCATGATTACTACACGTGGGATTGAGGTCGATCCATCAAAAATCAAAGCGGTGCTTGAAATGAAGCCACCAGAGACTGAAAAGGGAGTGCGAAGCTTTTTGGGGAAGGTTCAGTTCATCAGCAGATTCATCGCCAAGTTAACCTTAACTTGCGAGCCGATGTTTCGTCTACTCAAGAAGGACGTCCCGTTCGTATGGTCCGACAGATGTCAGGCAGCCTTCAAGTCCATTCAGAGTTACCTTCAAAACCCGCCTGTCTTGATGCCACCAGTGCCTGGAAAGCCTTTGATTCTATACTTGTCTGTGAGTTCCACATCCATGGGATGCTTGCTAGCTCAAGAGGGGGACCGGGAGTTGAGAAGGCCGTTTACTACTTGAGTAAGAAAATGGTTGGGTCTGAAGAGCGCTACACCGCCTTGGAAAAAACGTGCTGGGCTTTAGTATGGGCCTCTAAGAAGTTGAGACACTACATGCTGGCCTACCCAGTGAAGTTGATTTCTCGAATGGATCCGCTCAAGTATCTGTTTGAGAAACCAGCCCTCACGGGTAAGTTAGCACGTTGGTTGCTCCTCTTGGCAGAATTCGATCTCGAATACGTCACAAGAAAGTCGGTAAAGGGGCGAGCCATCGCAGAGTTTTTGGCTGATCACCCTGTGGACGGGCCAGAAGATGCAGATTTTGTGTTCCCAGATGAGGGAGTCCTAACGTTGTCGAAGATGTTTGGACTCTTTACTTCGATGGGCGGCCAATCAGAAAGGATTTGGGATCGGGGTTTTGTTAGTCGCCCCCGATGGTTCTCATATTCCGCTTGCATTCAAACTAAATTTCGATGTTACAAACAACCAAGCCGAATATGAGGCCTGTATTGTGGGCATGGAGGCTGCCCTCACGCTTGGCGTTGAACAGCTCGAAGTCATCGGAGACTCCAATCTCGTTGTATCTCAAGCCAATGGGGACTGGAAGGTGCGTGAGGAGGGGTTGAAACCGTATCACCAGGATTTGGAAGGGCTAATTCCTCGATTTAACAAAGTGACTTTCACCCACGTCACCCGTTTGAAGAACCGATTCGCCGATGCGCTTGCAACCTTGGCATCCATGGTCGAATTGCCGTTGGGAGTCAAACTGCGCCCAGTGTTGATTGAACAGCGGGACTGCCCCGCTTATCAATACGTCAACGCCATCGATGATGTCGATGATGGCCTACCCTGGTACCATGACATATGGAACTTCGTCGAGAGTGGCATGTACCCGGCTGAGGCCTCTAAAAAGGATCAGACTGCATTGCGGAGGATAGCCACCCAGTACATCATTTGTGGGGGAAAGTTGTACAAGAGGTCTCATTGCGGAATGCAAACTCTGTGTCAACGGGACCGAGGCTGTCAGAATCATGGAAGAAATCCACGAAGGGGTTGTGGCCCTCACATGAGCGGTGTCATGCTAGCTAGGAAAATCTTGCGCCAAGGCTATTTCTGGTCTACTATGGAGTCTCAGTGTGTGGATTATGTGCGGCGATGTCACAAATGCCAAATTCATGCTAATCTAATGCATGTTCCACCCTCCAACCTATTTGGCATGGCTTCGCCTTGGCCTTTCTCTGTATGGGGCATTGACGTCATCGGCATGGTTAGACCGTCTGCATCAAATGGTCATAGATTATCCTCGTGGCGATAGACTATTTTACCAAATGGGTGGAGGCCGAATCTTATAAAACTCTAACGGCGGTTCAAGTTGCTCACTTCATCAGGAAAAACATCATCTATCGATATGGGGTTCCGCAAGCGTTCGTATCGGACAATGGGACTCATTTCAAAGGCAGGGTCCTGGAGCTCTTCGAAGAATTCAAGATCCAAATCCATCACTCAACGGTCTATCGCCCCCAAACAAATGGAGCAGTTGAAGCGGCCAACAAAAATGTCGAGACAATCATCAAGAAGTCTGCAGAGTCCGCCAGGGACTGGCACGAGCAACTGCCTTTAGCTCTTTGGGGTTACCGAACGTCGATTCGAACATCAAGGGGCAACTCCCTATTCCTTGGTCTACGGGATGGAAGCAGTTCTCCCTATAGAGCTTGAGGTGCCATCTTTGAGAATCATGGTGGAATCGGAACTCTCAGAATCTGAATGGCTCAGTGGGAGATTGTTGAACTCATGCTTTTTGATGAGAGAGGCTCCGGGCCTTGTATCATGTTCAGGGGTATCAGCGGAGAATTGCCCGGGCATTTCAACAAAAGGGTGAAGTCTAGAGATTTGGTCGAGGGAGACATGGTCACAAAAGAGATTCGAGCACCAATTTTGACCCCCGTGGCAAGTTTCGACCCAAACGTTCTGGACCTTACATTATTAAGACTATCCTTTCCGGGGGAGCGGCTCAGCTCATCGATCTTGACGGCAACGGATTCAGCTCTCTGGTTAACCTGGATCAACTCAAACGATACTATCCCTGAGAGAGGCTCGTTGGGCCGAAAACCACAAGGGTGGGCGGTTCCAAGCAAAAATTAGAGCAAGCCTGCTAGACCGAAAACCTGAGAAGGCGGTTTAGGCAAAAATAAATAGGCATCAATCAAAGCTCGCTAGGCTGAAAACCCGAAGTGGCAGCACTAGGCAAAATTTAGAGCGTAAAAGGAGAGCTAAAATACTCGAGTGAACCTTAGCTTGAACTACGTGCTGACCTGATTCCCCGAAAGGGGATACGTAGGCAATCTCTCTGTGAGATTCGGTCACAATCCATCAACTTGATCCACGGTTCCTCTTTACCAGAAGTCAACTCGATACTTGGGCGACACGGCGGTTCAACACTTGTATCAAAAGGGGAAAACTCTCAAACTTTCATTTTTATTTAAATTATAACTTCTATTACACAGGCTGAGCTGTCTTAAAAAAAAAAAAAAAGAGTTAAGCATGAAAACAGAATAAAGTGCTCGAGGCCTTAACAGGCTCACGTTTATTCTAGATCATCAGGGTTCGTCAGAAGTCAGTTGTTGTTTTGCCTGCTGTGATTTCCCTTCTTAGCCATGTTTGATATCGGTGCGTGTAAGTTCCGTGCTGAAGTCAGGGTCGGCTCCTCCGAGTTGCCTTAGGCCCCAATTGTGCTCATATCCTCTCAAATTCTGGGCAGTGAAGGCAGGGATTTGGAAGTCTTCAATCCCAGCTCGGTGAAGTCCTTGGCTCATCCCTAACTGACGAAGGATACGTCCGGGGATGTAGAATGTGAAAGCGGTCAGCCCAGCAATCACTACTCTCTCGAAACCTACAGAACTCAGGGCCATGTCTGGAATGTTTAAAGCTTCATGCCGCCATATGATCTCATTCGGCAACATTTCTCTCATGAAAGTGTACCATTGATGCACGGACATTTCGGGTAGATCATACCCCGCTGATGCATTCGGCCGGGCAATGGGGCCAGTTTGCTTCCGGTGCCGTAAGCACCCCAATTTGTCAGATAACCAGAGCTGCATGAGTGGAAAAAACCAAGTGAGAAGCCTATATAGCCTTAGCTGAGAGACGAGGTAAAAACAGAACGTGCGAAAGCCAGAAAAAGGTGAGCTGAGTGAGAACCAAGCTAACCTGCAGTAGTAGGGGACTACCGCCGAACACGTCTGTTTGGCCAGAAGAAACCAAATCCAAACCTATGAGTGTCTCCGCCAGAACCAGAGGTACCACGTTTCTTCGGCGCCCAGTTGGGCTGCGACGCTCACCAGCATGGGGTTGACTTGCCCATTTGGAGATATAGTAGATAAGCAGCTAGCACGCCGATTGCCAGGGCAAATCGACGTCGAGCCTGCACGGCTGTATTCTCTACGTCCCCTTCTGGCCCATACCATTCCATTAGGCGCATGATGTTGATCTGTCCTGGCTAGCAAACTTTCGGCCGCTCCTCGAGTGATGTCAAGACTTGACTGTAGGAGCTTTGGCATGCTTTTCCTGTAAGGTGGCACGACGATCACGCTTGAGGCGACTCCTTGGAGGTATGCTTGGAATTCCTCCACAGTTGGACACAGCTCATTAACCCCAAACCTGAATACGTGAACCTCTGGGTCCCAGAATTGTAGGGCTGCCCTCAGAAACTCTGGGCGAACCCTCACGTTGCGAAGAAAACGGAATGCGGCCAGCCCGTGAAACCGAAATGACAGCCAATCCCCAGCAACAAAGGCCGTGAGCCAGGGGCTAATCAAGGTCGGAAGATTATTTGCCATCTTGCTTCCTCGAGGGACTTTCAAACTGTGGGAGAAATGCCTTTTGTTTGCAGGATGTTAGCCTCTTTATAGGCAGAATGCATAGAATGTCTCCCTTCCAGTGTAAATATCCATGCCATGTGGTGTTTTCTTCTTCAAAGTAAGGGCATCTCTGCACTGCCCCCCCCCCCCCCTCTTTCAAGTACTCTGAGCAGTTAAAGGTTGATGACAAGGCTTGGTTGTCCTAAAATCCAAAGTGGTCAAATAAAGGTGGCCTGGCACGGCCCAACCATCGCGCGATGGTCTCACTCAGTCGCGCGAGAGAGCACCATTCCAACCATCGCGCGACATTCTCAACCCTCGCGCGATGGTTCAGTCTGCACTTTGACAGATTTCACCAGCTACTGTCCAATTTTGGTCGCGTCCTATTCCAAGGGTACTTTTGCAACTTTTGTAGTTCTGGCAAGTCAATATGAGCATATGCGACTATATCCGAGCATCGGATTCAAGATATCACATTTTACGAGGTTTTTGAACCCTCGGTGGCTCGTTTCAAGGCCAAATGTGCGTTTTAGAAGGTCGAAACTCGTTCCGGAAGATCGTGTCTTTTTCTCTCAGGCCGTACAGGTCATGGTGACCTATTGTGACTGTACGGAGGTGTCGGTTTCAGTCCGGGACATAATAGAGTCTTGTTTTCCCGTCTCGTGTCCCTTTCGTGTCCTTTTCAGGATTTTTGGGTAATTTCGTGTCTCGGGATGCGTTTCTCAATTTTGTCAGCCCTCGTAGGTCGTTTTGTATATGTGTGATCTCCCGGAAGTGTTCTTATTATCCAAGATAGAACATTTTGAAGTTTTGGCTTATAAATGTCCAATATTTCACTTCCTCGTATCCTAACCGTGTCCTAAGGTACATTCTTTGTATTTTCTCCAAGTTAATACTCTATATGCGTACGTGTGTGTTTGTGAACAGTCTCGGTACATTATCAATGCAAGTAGGGTATTAATAGCGAACGCTTACTTGCTTTAGCTCATTGCAAGAGTAAATTCAGCTGAAAATGCAAATTTTATAGCTAAGCCATAATTTGTCCATGTCAAAGCAAAGGAAACTACTGTGCATGCGGCGCGTCGGCCACTCAAAAGTTATCATGTCTAGTCGGGCACACTCGCCCATCAAGTCAAAAGGCACACAGGCCCCAAAAACATGTATCATCAACTAAGGCACTCCGGCCTTCCATCTATCTACGTGGGCGCGCAGGCCCAAAAGCAAAAGTCGAGATGTGGAAAATAGAGTGAGGCTCCTTAGTAGTCCTCAGTCCTCCCCGAACCAGTCACCATCCCCGTCGTCGTCGTCGTCTCCTTCTCTAGGATCCTGTCTAAAACCAGGGTCATCGGCTGAGTCGTCTGAACCGCTGCTGTCAGGCTCCTCCTCGTCCTCCTCTTCTTCTTCTCCCTCCTCTTCCTCTTCTTCCTCGGAATCTTCGGGCAGGATCAGTCACTTCTTGCGGACCAGCTCATCTTGCGAGGGCCTTTGGCGCATCTTCAGTTGGTACCTCTCCTCGGCGCGCGCCACGGCCTCTCAGGCCGCCTCCTCGCTAGCGACAGGTGGCTGCATGCCCCGTGTCTGTGGTCTAGTAGTAGGTGGAGGAGCAGGAGTCCTGCTTGCAAGCTTCTTTTGGGGAGGATCTCTGGCACTTTTCCTTCTAGGAGCCGCCCGTCCCTGTGTCTGCATTGTAAAAATTTTGCACATTTAGTATACATTCTATATGTTGTATATTTGCAAGCAGGTACAATCTATGTCGAAGTCAACGGCAATTAAAGTGTGCCATGTATCAAGCAAAGCATGCATATGTCAAGTATCGAATGCAGGAATGTATCGTTTCTGTGAAAGGTATACCTGAGATCTCTGAGCTGCCGGTGGTGGTGGGTATCGCAAGTCCAAGGGTAGGCCACTCGCCGCCCGCCTTATCACATTTTCCATTGCAAGCATGCGCCGAACGGCCTCATTCACCCGTTCATTGGGCACCTGCAAGGATTATTTGAATATAAGCAACAGAGCAATGTTTCGAGATTTTTATGGAAGTACAATAATGAAGGATACAATGTCTTACCGGAACGGTGACAGGCACTGGCTCAACTCTGGCAGGGACTAAGTGTAGCTCGGCAGGATTGCCCTGGGAATCCACCACTGCTATATGCCAGGTCAACTTTGGTGGCCCACCTCTCACAGGTCCGCTCGGACCTCGCCTCGCACGACTCTCACCACTGCTCTGTCTCACTGTGATGGCTCTCCTCTCCTCAGCAGCTCCACGGGCCTGACTCCTAACCTCTCTGAACTCCCGCACTCTCAATGGCCCCGCCAAGCGCTCTCTCTGGTAAACAGCATAGTCCATGCTAGGACGCAGGTAGCGTGTCAAGTCGGTGTCAGGCCGCGTAAAGATCTCTAGCTCGGCCAAAGTGTACTCCCCTGTGTGTGAAGCCCGTGGTGGAAGCGGCCCGGGTACCTGGAACTCTGCATAGCCAAGTGATTGGCGTGTCACTCGGTCACCCAAGTACCACTGCCAACCAAAAGCCGACTCCAGCAGCACTCTGCTCGCTGTCACAACCCTGCTCCTGGCTAAGTATTCAGGCTCTGGCTCCGCCACTCTCCAAGGGTCCCACTCTACCTGCACAGGCAAACAATGCAAGCATCGGTCAGCGACAGCATTAAAGCAATAAAAAGGGATGCATGCCTCTATTCAATGAAGTCATGTCATACCTGCGAGGGTCGGAGTTCATCTAGGTACACCCTGAAGCCGTTCAGGTCGCCTCTTCCCCTTTTCTCCCCCATATTCTTCTTACTCCAGATATGAGCACGTGGGAGGACCCCCAAATCCAGGCTCTTCGTCACTGGACGGCACATGTTCAGAACTTCGTAGGCCCAGAGCTGCAATTATCAAGGTTCAGATCCTTAGTACAATGCAAGAGTATTTTTGAGCAGTTTATGTATTCAAACAGATAAGTATATAATGGAAATGAACTTTACTATATTATGGTCATACCTCCCAAATCCGCCAGTAGCCAGCAGTGCTCATTTCAGTTCTCGACGAGTCCCCCATGAAACCATAGGCCGCACCAAGCGCAGCTCCACCCCAGTCAAAACGTGAGGCCGTCCTCAGATCCATCAGTGCGGGCAAGTACGATAGGTGGACCTTGCTACGCCTGTTCGGATACAGGGTGGCACCAAAAAGGTACAATAGGTACGCCCGGGCCATTTGCTCCGCCTCCTGCTCCGTCGTCACCTTCTTTGCAAGGTATCTCGTGAACTGGCCATATCTCGCCATCCCCTCCTCAACCTTGGGCACCTCTCCCAAGAACCACTCCAGGGCCGCCTCGTCCTCTTGGATGCCCGAGTCAAACGGGATAGGGTCACCTCCAACCCTCAAGCCGGTGATTGCTGCGAAGTCAGTAGGTGTCACTGTCATCTCCCCGAGCGGTAGGTGGAAAGTATTGGTCGTATCTCTCCATCTCTCTGCGAGCGCAACCAAGACCGCATGGTCGTTTCTGGCCCGAGTCAAGGTCTGTATGAACTCCCCAAAGCCAGCCATATCCACCAACTGCCTCACCCTCTCCGGCAAACTCTGGTATAATGCCAAGGAGCTACAGGCGCCCCCGAAACCCCGAATGTCCCTCTGTCTCGCTCTCTCCTGCATCAGACACGGAAACAAGCAACAGAGGATATATTAGCATACAAAGCTTCCATTCTCAAGTTCTAGGTAATCAATATAACTTGGCAGTAGATGGTCGGTTCAAGTTATTATGTTTCATGCATGTCATTTAACGTGAAGCTTTAGTGTCACTATTCGAATCTACTTCAAGGGATCATTCTACATTTTCCAGTATGTGAGCAGCATGCATGGTATTGAATTTACAATTGAAAGGGAAATGAAGGATTTTCGGGAGTTTACCTCAGACCAGCTACTCGAAATGTGGGTGTCGGGGTCTCTCAGAACAAGCTCGGGGTCATACTCCGCTTGTCTTGGCTTGTACGCCGCAAAACCTGACGGTACAAACAGGTGTGGAGCCGGTAGCCTATACCCCTCCGCTGTAAATGGAGCCCTAGTCAAACCCTCGGCCTCCGACACTGCCGTCACTCTGGGCCCGTGTACCCTGGCTCCCATCTGCTCCTCGGCCTCTGCGTCCCTCAATACCTCCTCCTCAGCGGCCCTCGCTCTCTCGGCCCTCGCCGTAGCCTCTGAAGCGGCTATCTCCCGTTCCCGCTCCTCTCGAGCCTCTAATACCGCGGCCCCAATCATGGGATCCTCTTCCAGAAGCCGGGCCAATCTCTCGTCACTCAAGAACTCCGCAAGATCCTGTCTTGTGATCGGCCTGTGGCCCGATGACGTGGCCCCCGGCCGAAACAGTACCTCTTCCTCAGGGACTCCCGTGGTCTCCTCCTCCTCGGTTACCACACCCTTGCCCTTCGTCGGGTCCCTCAGCGGGGTTTCGCTTGGCCTGGCACCACCACCCTCAGCACCTCCACTGCCTACACCCTCGGAACTGCCACCAACCACCACCGAACCACTCACGGCCTCGCTCGGGTCCAATGGCACGACCCCAGCCCTCGTCGCCCCGACCTCAACCGTCGCGCGACGGTCTGACTGCGTCGCGCGATGATCGCCGTCGCCAACCGCCTCCTGCTCGTGACCCCGTTCGCCATCACCGCCGCCCGCCACCTCTGCACTAGTGTCTGTAACGGTCCCCGTTGCCGACCGATCCTCCGTTTCAACCACCATTGGTCTTCCCTCGTCCTCCGGACGATCAACAACTTCCCCACCGCTCCGAGTAACGCCGTGATCAGCCATGGATGACGATACGCACGTGGGTTTGCTTGGTTTTGGGACGAAATCAAGGGTTGGAGAAAGAGAGTTTGGGAGAGAGTAGTGTTGGAGAGAATTCGAAACTGCTGTGAGCGGTTTTCAGAACGTCCCCGTCGATTGTATGGGAGAAAATAGGTTCGGGCCGGATTTGGGCTCTTAACAGACCCGGGCCTGCACTTAGAACCCTCGCGCGATGAAGTGGATATGCCGCGCGATGGTTTGGTTGGGCCTCCAGGCCCAATGCAGCTCCTTGACAAGCCCAATCATGCTTGTCCACCCTGAAGAGCCCATAGATTCTCACGTGGGTGCCGCAACGATTTTGAGGCTTATCGTGAGTTGATCATTTTAAAAATCCGATTATCAATCAGCGACGATCCATCCGTCCGATTTTCAATCGGCGACGATCCATCCGTCTAATTTCAATCAGCGACGATCCATCCGTCCGATTTCAATCAGCGACGATCCGTCCGTCCAATTTCAATCAGCGACGATCCATCCGTCCAATTTCAATCAGCGACGATCCATCCGTCCGATTTCAATCAGCGACGATCCATCCGTCCAATTTCAATCAGCGACGATCCATCCGTCCAATTTCAATCAGCGATGATCCATCCGTCCGATTATCAATCAGCGACGATCCATCCGTCCAATTTCAATCGGCGACGATCCATCCGTCCGATTATCAATCAGCGACGATCCATCCGTCCAATTTCAATCGGCGACGATCCATCCGTCTGATTTTCAATCAGCGATGATCCATCCGTCCGATTTCAATCAGCGACGATCCATCCGTCCGATTATCGATCAGCGACGATCCATCCGTCCAATTTCGATCAGCGACGATCCATCCGTCCGATTATCAATCAGCGACGATCCATCTGTCCAATTTCGAACCAGTAATCAATCTGCTCACCGATCCGTTGGTGCACGGTATTTGTATATACTCGCTTGCACTTTTCATTTAAATCGGCTTTTGGGATAATTGGATGGGTGTCTAGAAATCTTTGACGTTACCCGTACCAGTCAATGGTGCTTCGCGTGCCGTCAAAGAGGGACTACTGTAGACACCCCAATCTGAATTCCCGATTGTTTACTTTGTTTCTCGGTTTCTTGTTTCCCCGATGATGAGTCAGGTTGAAAACAGTCTCGAGAACTTGGAAATGGCTTGAGATTGGCATGTGAGGAACCCATTCTTAGCCCTTAAAACTTTTACATCAGAACCTGGACCTTGGTCTGAATGTCGCGCGACAATCCAAAACCCTCGCGCGACGGTTCGTCTGCCAGGTGATGGTCAAAGTCAGAGCTTTGACCATTGACCATCGCAGGGTTGGCTGGACCCTCGCGCGATGGTCTCACTTAATCGCGCGATGGTAAACACTTGTCATTTTCACCCAGATTGCGTGGTGGTCAGGGGGCTACAGGCCTATGGGACCCCGTTTTCTCGGCTGAACAGCGTTCTGGTGAGGGGGGGGGGCTCCCCTTGCACCACCTCACCCCCCATTCTCCCATCACCTTTGCCACCCACTCCTCCACCAAGCATTTGTAACCAGCATTGTTGGCTGGTTACAAGGCCTTGGTTAGCCATCCACTAACCCCCCTTTTTTCTATA
Source organism: Rhododendron ovatum (assembly GCA_019656835.1). Classification (NCBI taxonomy): domain Eukaryota; kingdom Viridiplantae; phylum Streptophyta; class Magnoliopsida; order Ericales; family Ericaceae; genus Rhododendron; species Rhododendron ovatum. The sequence continues at coordinate 1,899,193 of CM033800.1, forward strand.
AATATCCCCCCCTCATGCTTCCTTAAAAAGGTTACAAAATCTCTCTCCCTAAGAAAGAACAAGGCAAACTCAAGCACAAGCACCTCACACCATTCACTCCCACATAATCACCCTCCAAGTCTCACCATTTCATCACCCAAGCCATCTCCAAGACACTCAAGCAAAGGTATAATATCTTTCTGCTCACTGTTTGAACCCCTAAGGGGGGCTGGCAGGGTCAAGACTGGTAATCAATACCAGTTCTGGCCCTAAGGCCAGTAAGGTTTCAAGAACCGTTAACTGGTAAACCCTCGCGCGATGATCCGACACACTCGCGCGACCATTTAGTCTGCGTGAGAATGGATCACGTGGGGAAGGGATACTGGTTTTCAAGTTTATTGTCATGTTTATCATTTCTTTTAAGTCTTTAAAAAGATACTAGTTCACTGTTTTGCATGCTAAAAATAATCATTTGGCTTAGTTCATAATACCTTTTTGTTTGGAATGCTCTTGGGATGCTCTTGAACATGTCTCAGAGCCCTAAGTATGCAAAGCAATTCCTGGAAGTCCAGTCTGAAACATCGCGCGTCTATATCACTATGTCGCGCGATGGTTCTCTGTCCTTCAGGAACTGCCCTTGCATGAGCAACCTGGCCTTGGCCTCTGTTTAGACACCCCCACTGTTTAGGGGTTGCATTTTCGTAATATTTCCATCTGTTGGTTGTAATATTGTTTACTTTCAAGTGCCCATAAACTGCTTGGTTTGCACCTGGGTGAGCACTGGTCTTTCCAGAGCCCAGAAGGGGATAAAATTCAAAACATTGGTAGATCATCAACACTCGCGCGATGGTATGGTTTTGACGCGCGATGGTTTACTTGCATGCAGATGAATTTATGCATGCAAGCTGGCTATTTGTTCGTGTCAATATCATACACAGCACTGTGCTGATGTATGATTGATGCCTTGAACTTTATTCTATTTATTACTTGTCATCTCATTAATCCATGTCACATCTTATCACATCCTGCAAACTGTTACAGTTTTAATCCCTTTAAACTGTTTCCCCGCCCTAAATTGGCTAAGAATTGATTAAATCAAACAGAATCACAAAAACAACATTTTCGCAAAAAGCCTAAGTAGAGACCGATCTCCGGATTGGGCGAGAGGGGTGCCATAAAACCCTTCCCCTCTCGTAACCTGGCTCCCGAACCCAGATATGGTTATGACGGACTGGTTCCTTAACTTTTTTAAATCAAACAGCGCGGCAGGTGCTTCGAAATACGGTTCCTTGGGTGTCGGACCTTCAAACCCGAGTGGCGACTCTGTATTTTCGCGAGCGCTTGACGACCAGCTAAAAAAGCGCTCCCTCGATATGGGCCCTTGCCTTGCGTTATGGAATCCGAAAATTCCTAAAGGGCACGCTGCCCACAGGGGTCTCTCTCGTAGACCTCCTAGGCGTTGTTCGGTGAGCCCATAAAACCAATGGCAACTCATCTGGCCACTTCCCCTTGGCTTTGTCCAGCCTTTTCTTGATCCCATCAAGGATAGTTTTGTTAGAAGCCTCCGCTTGCCCATTACTCTGAGGGTAAGCTGGGGTGGAATAATAGTTTCGTATTCCATATTGAGCACAAAAAGTCTTGAATTTCTTCTGAAATTGGGATCCATTGTCTGTAATCAATGAATAAGGGACCCCAAAACGAGTGATGATGCTTTTCCACACGAACCTTTCTATCATAGGTTCAGTGATTTTGGCCAATGGTTCTGCCTCAATCCACTTCGTAAAATAATCAGTTGCTACAAGCAGGAATTTTCGATTCCCAGTTGCTTTGTGCAATGGTCCCACGATATCCATTCCCCATTGGGCAAACGGCCAAGGACTCGTCAAAGGCACCAAATCCTCGGCAGGTGTTCGAATCATTGGCGAGAATTTTTGACACTTCTCACATATCTTTACATAAACTTTTGCATCCTCCTGCATGTATGGCCACCAGTAACCTTGAGTAATTGCTCGGTGGGCTATGGATCTCCCTCCAGCATGGCTCCCACATGTTCCCTCGTGGATCTCATGAAGGAACTTCTGTACCATCTCAGGATGTACGCATAGCAAATAAGGACCTGTAAAGGATTTCCTGTACAACTTACCCTCTGGGGACAGCCAAAACCTAGCAGATTTGACTCTTATCTTGTGGGCCTCCTTTTTATCAGAAGGGAGTATCTCGTCTCGTAAGAACTCGATTATTGGGTCCATCCAACTTGGTCCTTGGTTCACGTCCAAGACCAAGTCCACATTCCCCCCAATGCTCGGCTCATTTAGGTATTCTACTGCCACTCTTCTTTTAAACTCTGTTGGTACTGCTGCAGCCAACCAGGCTAAAGAATCTGCATGAGCGTTCTGTGCAGAACTTATTTGCTCAATATACACCCTTTCGAAGGTATCAAGCAAGTCTTTGGCTGCCTGCACGTAGGCCACCATCTTTTCGTTCCGAGTTTCGTACTCGCCGGACAGCTGATTCACAACAAGCTGGGAATCACAATACACCCTGACCCGTTCTGCTTTAAGTGTCTTCGCACTTCTCAATCCTGCCAAGAGTGCTTCATATTCAGCCACATTATTCGATGCACTGAATCCAAGCCGAACAGAGAGCTCAATTAGAACTCCTTCAGGAGGAAAGAGGACAACTCCAATTCCAGAACCGGTATTGCATGCCGATCCATCAACGAATAGCTTCCATTCTTTGGGATCCTGTTCGGCGACGGGTTGATCCATAAAGGATGATGTCTTAGCCGCCTGTTCCTTTCTCGTAGGAGGCAAGGGAGCAACAGTGGGGGAAAACTCTGCTACAAAATCAGCCAACACTTGGCCTTTAATTGCTGTGCGCGGCTGATATTCGAGATCATACTGACTTAACTCAACGGACCATGTCGAGATCCTACCCGAGAAATCTGTTTTTCGAAGCAGTGACTTTAATGGATACTCAGTATAAACCACAACCTTATGGCTTTGGAAGTAGTGTGGCAGTTTCCTGGTTGCTGTCCTAAGTGCCAAGACAAGTTTTTCTAATGGCAGATATCTTGTTTCTGCATCCAACAATGTCTTGCTAACATAATAAATGGGGATTTGCTCAATCCCCAAATCCCTCAACAAAACTGCACTAACTGCGTGCTCGGAAACAGCTAAATACAGAATTAAGGACTCACCTGGCTGTGGAGTTGACAACAATGGGGGTTCGGCCAAGTACTTCTTCAGGTCTTGGAAGGCTTGCTCACATTCTGCTCCCCATTCAAATCCCTCCCTCTTTTTCAGTAGCTGAAAAAAGGGTCTGCACTTGTCACTTGACCTGCTGATGAATCTGTTTAGTGCTGCCGCCATTCCAGTCAGCCTCTGGACTTCCTTGGTAGTTTTGGGACTTTGTAATCTCTGCAAAGCATCGATTTGCTCGGGATTTGCCTCTATCCCCCTCATGGTCACCAAATGACCCAGGAACTTTCCTGAACTAACTCCAAACGCACACTTCGAGGCGTTGAGCTTCAACTTGTATTTCTTCAAGATTTCGAAGACTTCTTTTAAATCAGTAATATGCCCTCCTTTTTCTCGACTTTTTACCACCATATCGTCAATGTAAACTTCTAAAGTTTTCCCAATGAGATTTTTGAACATGATGGTTGCTAGTCTTTGGTATGTGGCCCCAGCATTCTTCAGCCCAAACGGCATGACACTGTAGCAATATAATCCTCGAGGTGTGATGAAGGAAGTCTTCTCTTGATCAGGTTCAAACATAGCAATCTGATGATATCCTCGATATGCATCGAGAAAACTCATTCGCTCGTAGCCAGAGGTTGCATCAACCAGTTGGTCGATCCTAGGCAAAGGAAAACTATCCTTAGGGCACGCTTTGTTTAGGTCTGTGAAGTCCACACAGACACGCCACTTTCCATTCTTCTTCTTTACTACAACAGTGTTGGATAACCATTCAGGGTAATAGACTTCTCGTATTGCTTTGGCTTCCAACAAACGATCGACCTCCTCAATCACTGCATCTACATGCTGCACGGCTGCCTTTCGTTTTTTCTGAATGATCGGCTTGTGCTGAGGGTCAATGTTTAGATGGTGACAGATCACATCTGCATCCACCCCAGGCATTTCCTCAGGCACCCATGCAAAGACATCAATATGCTCTTTTAGGAACCTTATCGATTCGGCCTTTTCATCTGCTGGCAGTGATTCCCCAACTAAAAAATATCTTTCAGGATCAATCTCGTTGATCTGAATCTTCTCCAAGCCCTCAACCACTTTTTCAGCCGGGCTTCTTCCAACATCTTCGATGGTTGGTTGATCTGGTACTTCCAGTGTGTGAACATGGTGGACTTTTGGGGCTGTTTTGATGATGGAAATCAAGCATTATTGCGCCACCTTCTGGTTGCCTTCAAGAACTTCAATCCCATTTGATCCTGGGAATTTCACCATCTGATGATAAGTCGAGGAGACTGCTCTCATCTTATGCAACCATGTCCTCCCTATAATCGCGTTATAGGAAGAAGGGACATCGACCACTAAAAAGTCCGTTCTTAACACCACTGATCCGGCCCGAACAGGTAATGTCACTTTTCCAAGGGGCCATACTGCTCCTGCACCGAACCCAATAAGAGGCGTTGTAGACTGTTCTAAGTCTGATTGAGCCAGCCCCATCTTCTTGAATGCATCATAGTACAATACCTCTGTACAGCTCCCCGAGTCCACTAGAATTCTTTCGATGTCGTATTCCCCAACTCGTAGGGTTACGACCAATGCATCATTGTGGGGTAATTGGACCTCCCCCAAATCCTCATCACTGAATGCCATGCTCTCTTTGCATACATCAATCTCTCGCCCCCTCTTGTTTCCCAACCGCATCACATGCTGATCATGCTTAACTTGCCTTTGAAATAGCCTAACCTCACTTCTCGTGTAAGGTGTGGCCAATCCATGTATCATATGGATTACGCCTTTTGGGTTTTGTTCGTAACCCAACTCCATAGCTTTCCCTTTCTCTTTAGGGTCCTCCTGGATAAATTCCTTAAGATAGCCCCGAGAGACTAAATCATCAAGGTGCCTTTTGTATGTCTCACAGTCCTCAGTCATATGGCCCCAGTCCTTATGATAACTGCAGTGCTGATTCGTAGCACGTTTTGCATCTTTGTCTCCTCCTAGACTCGGAGGCCATTTAAAATATGGTTGATTCTTTATTCGATAAAGAATCCTGTAAATTGGCTCCTTCCAAACTGTAGTGATAGAAAAGAAGGACTTAGGGTCTGGAGCTTGCTTTTCTTTGTATGACTCTTTTTTAGCCTGCCCGTACTCCTTTCTATCTCTGTAAGTCTTGGGTTCTGGCTTATCCACCTTTTTAGCAGGTGCCTTTGGCTGTTCGGCAACCATTCTGCCGTCCTCACGGAGTATGTCATCCTCCATTCTGGCGTGTTGTTCTATCCGTTCCATCAATTTAGCCAGGGTGGCTACCGGATGTTTATTCAATGAACGGCGCAGTTCTCCCCGAACAGGTAAACCAGTTTTGAATGTTGCAATTGCGTACTCCTCACTACAACTTTCAATCTCGTTGAAAGTCTCCCAGTACTTCTTTGCATAATCCCTGATCTGTTCGTTCTCCTCCTGTTTCATGGTGGAAAGACTTTCAAAAGTCTTCGGGGCTTTTCTGCTTGTCAAGAACCGAGCAGTGAATTCCTCTGCCAACTGCCTCCATCCTCGTATGGATCGTGGGGCCAGTTTATGAAACCAGGACAAAGCCACTTTGCCAAGACTAGAGGGAAACATCTTGCACAAGATGGAATCATCCCCCTCATGCATAAACATGGCCTGTTGATAATGCTGTATGTGAGCCACCGGATCCGTATTTGTCTCGTAAAGTACGAACGCTCCGTGCTTCACTCTACTCGGCAATCTCGCTTCTTGTAGCCTCTTTGTAAAGGGGGAGGCTGCAATATTACTCAGAGCCTTGCGTGCTGCTTCTCGTGCAGTCATTGTCCCATCCTCTTGTTCCTTCAAATTGTGGGCTGAAGCTTTGGCCCAATCAGCATCAGGTCTCTCGTACCTGTCTCGATGATGCTTTCTTGTATCCTCTTCCTCGGGGGTAGAACTTCGGTCTCTGCTTCTCCTTTTTCTTGAAGAAGTCCTTCTTTCTGGTGTTCGGCTTCTACTTCTTCTTCCCCTTTTTCGTGGAGAAGCCTTATGACGCCCTGTAACAGGACTTCTACTCCCCCTTCTGCGTGAATGAGTCTGTTCATGAATCACCAGAGCCCGTCCATCCCTTTGGGAATTCCTTCGAGAGAGTCCAGAATCCTCGGGGTGCTCTCGTATCCTCTGCAGCTCCCGTATCTCATACTCTCATTTTTTAATTAAACGAGCGTACTCCTCGATTTCTCTTCTTTTTTTATCAAGGACATCATCATCATTATGAATACTCCTTGAACGAGTAACAAACTCTTCTACTCGATGAGACTTACTCCTTCTCGTGGAACCAGTAGCAGTCCTGTCTCCTTTTTCTTTGGAGTTTTCTCTGTCATGTCTACCAGTGGGCTTTCTCGGAGCACCTGGTGGAGATTTATCTCTTCCTCCATCCAATTGGTCCTTTGGACTAAACGGTGTGACTGGATTTTCCTCCGTCATGATTACTTTCTTCAAAAAGTCTGTTCGATTCCCACAGACGGCGCCAATTGTAGGAGGATGAAAACAATTGATGCTTCGGATCAACTAGATTGCAACGGCTTATTCGTGCCTCTTCACCGGAACCCTAGCTCGACGTCTGAACCCTAATCTGCAAAATAGACAGGGGGTGAGTGCACCTTTGCCTCTCGTGGCAAAGGCCCTCCGATGCCTTTGTTAGTATCACGTACTAAGAACAAAACCCTAATTATCAGTAGGAAAGCAATAATAATACAGTATATTGCGTACCTTTTTCCTCTAGGTTCACCTCATATTTATAGATTTCGTGTATGCTTGTTTCCCAAGCATCCCTGTTTCCATAGGACTCCCAACTCGTATGGAAAACCGAGGATATCAAGGATTCTCGTTTCCTTTATCAGTTTAATGGAAAAGAGTCCTTTTAGGATTCTTTTCCTTTACTGGCCGAACATCCCATTCTCATTAGGTATCTTTCTCAGATCCTTTATTCACGGGATCTTATTCCTTAATCAGAATACCAACATTCTGGATTCTTCCAGAATGTTCCCCATGTTACAACAATTAATTTGGGGCTCTTTCCCTGTTTGGCAATCTCGTTGCCGAACAGGCTGCCTGGACCAATGACTTCACATGTAATTTGGTCCAAGCGTAATGAGAATGTCTCTATCGGCCGAACAGCTTAGTTTCACATCATTGACTTCACTTGTCATTTGCTTTTCTCTTAGCCGAACAGATTCTATAGATCAATGACTTCCCATATCACTGATACGTGTCCCTGTTAACCATACTGCCCGGCGATAAGTACCGTTGTATCACCATGTGCTTCCAAACGTCACGTGTTCGGCGACTAAATGTATCTGCTCGGGAATACCTCCCTACAGTAATGTTCATATATATCGACGAATACCAAAAACATTTTAAAAGCAAATTGACGTATAAACGATGCTAATGCTAGTGTTATTAGTTCTATGGTTGATGCGGATATTTGAGGCTTAAAGTCGAATTCTCTACTTTTCGATCAAAGTCAATTCGATGAATCCATTGCCAAATTTTCAATTGCCCGTCATGTCATTAGTTACAATCCAGTCTCACTGTAAAGATTCAATCACTTTTTGATGTATCAGAGTTCATGTCCAGAGGAAGTGCTTATAACTTTCTGCATAAGCAACGCGGTGCGTTTAAGTTTCCTGCCCTTCTCAAAGTAGCACTTGATGTTTCCAAGGGAATGAACTATTTGCATCAAAATAATAATATCATTCACAGGGACCTGAAGACTGCCAATCTTCTGATGGATGAGCATGAGGTAACAGGCTTTTTGGAATCTTATGTGATCGACCTTTTTGTAAAGTCAACTTGTCGTTCTTTCATTTTGATGCTAAATGCACATTTGGAAGTGAGCATTCATTTTATTACAAGTATCGTATTTTTTCTCTTGCATGGTCCTAGTGTGAGTTGCAAGTCATTTTCAATTATATCAATAGTAGCTTCTTCGTTTTTTCAGCTCTTCAGTGAAAATTCTGTTCTTCTCTGAAAAGGTCGTTAAGGTTGTAGACTTCGGAGTTGCTAGAGTGCAAACTCAACCAGGAGTGATGACTGCAGAAACTGGAACATACCGTTGGATGGCTCCTGAGGTTGAACTTTATCTTAAATTGCCTATAATTTTGAATTTATGAGTCAATTCTCATGCATGATTCTTTTTGGTAAGTATGTGAAGTTCCTTGCTAAAAAGTTTCTCCTTCTAGTTGTATCATGCTTGCCTCACCATGTATTTTAGGGATCAGTAATACTTCATTCCAAGTACGGAAATGGAACGATCTTGGCTAACTGGGTATCTTACTAGGATTTCCTTCTGTGCCAATATTGTTGTTCCATGATGCCCTGGGTCCGTGTTTTGGAGCCAAGAGCTGGTACCGTTTACTTGTGGAGATGGACTCTCTCTGCTCTTGTTGTTTTTTCTTTCGATTTTATCTTCCTCTTCTATTTCCTTGCGGTGTATAATCCACAGTTGTATACACCTGTTGGGCATTGTAGCAAGTTGCCTCGCTTTCAACACTTGTACATTGTTTCAGGTAGAATTTGTACTTCCAATGTCATCAGTGGGCACTGTAAAACCTCCTTGTAAATTGGAGTAGATAAATTTCTAATTAGACATCTATTTCCTGTTTGGGTTTTCAAAGTCTCTCTCCCTCTCTCTCAGATAATTTGATGTTCAAGTAAGAGATAATGGTAATAATGCCTTAAAATAGTATTGGGTGCATTGAAGGTTTAAAGGTTTCTACTTGTTGATGATTACATGCGGAAATAATCTCCTATTTGTCAGTTCCAAGCTTGCATCTTTGACATATTGACTCTGGCCTGAGGGCTAACTACTGGGATAATCATTTTTCATGTGATTTTCTGTAAATTGCTGTCACCGGCTGCAAAAATGTCACTCTTCCTAAAACATCCTTTCTGGGTTTGTTGTTCTAATAAAGGGAACTCTCTTCTTAAAATGGTATTTTGTGCATTGAAGGTCATTGAACACAAACCCTATGACCATAAGGCTGATGTTTTCAGTTTTGGAGTAGTGCTGTAGGAGCTGTTAACAGGAGAAGTAAGCCTTCCAGTGACTCTGGTGTGCAGGTTCCGTACTTGTACTTAACACCTTTGCAAGCAGCTGTTCAACAAGTATTTGGCTTTTCCTTTTCCTTCTTTCTATACAACAATACTGACCTCCCATATTTTGCCGGGATTAGAGTATGGGATTAGATTACACGGGGACACATTTTGTGCATTTTCTAGGAACTTTCACTTGTGTGGTTTGGATTAAATGTGCTAGATATATCCAATCCCACGAAATCAAGGATACAGAATACCGTTATGTATCTGCTCGCTATTGTCCAGTCAAACAAACAGGACCTTGATGTTTAATAAATGATTCATCTATATCGTTTATATGGTTACCAGGGTCTGCGGCCAACAATTCCAAAGAACACCAATCCAAAGCTTGTCGAACTGCTTGAGAGGTGCTGGCAGCAAAACCCCACTCTGAGACTCGATTTCTCGGAAATTATAGAGATGCTGCAGCTTATGGCCAAGGAGGTAGGTCATTTGCCAAAGCTTTTCTTTTTGATACATTGAAAAATAATTTTTATGTCCTTAGTGAGTAGTTCATTTTACAATACATGGAGTGGAACCTTGGTTATTATGAACTATTGAAACAGGTGTGATGTGAGGGAGGCGATTGTCACAAGGATAAATCAATTGGCGGATGTTTCTCGGCACTCAAAAGGGGTCATCACTAAAGCAGGTTAAAATGCATTTTACAGCTTTTTCTCCTGCTGATCAGTCAAGGTGTATACCTGGAATAGTTTGTTCATTTCTGGGCTTGTTTCTCACTCAGTTTTTGTTCAGTTTGGTGTTCTCTCCCAGTCAATAGTTTGTATCCTTGAATCATTTGTGACGAAGCAATTGTAGATGAACAACTATTAAAAAGAGTCAAATCTCTCTCTCTCTCTCTCTCTCTCTCTCTCTCTCTCTCTCTCAACTAGTAGATTTCTTATTTCCGCAATAAGCGACGCCTCCTTTGTACCCAACTTCAGATGCATCAATGTTATGAAGCAATTTTTACCTTCGAATCAATGCCGAAAATAAACCCTCAAGCCAAATTGGGACGTGGAGTATTTGCGTTCTAAATCCCTTGGTTCTCGATAAGCGAGATATCAAATGCTACCCTCATATGACTGGCAGTGAAAAAAACTAGCTAGGTATCATTTTTCTTTCATTTTCCTTCTCTCTCAGTCACTCATACAGCATTAATCAATACTCAAAATAGTGTACAGGATGGCCGAAGAGGGCAAGCCATAGCAACGCCTCAACCACCCTCACACCAGAAAAAGTTTTGAAATGAGGTTCTTCCTTTCTGAAAGAAAATCATTTCACATGACTAATCACAACTGTTGTACTCCCACAATTATTACCACGGGTATTCTATCCACCTATTCTACAGGTTGAAACTGCAGATATTTGATTAATTGTGAAATCCAGGTGTTCACTCGAGCTGTTTCGTCCAATCAAAAGGTGCCCAATCTCGGGCAAAACTCGAAACTGCTTGCTTTTGTGTCTCCTCTGAATCATGCTTCCTACGACCATAAATGTCCTCTTCCGGCAACTTCAGCATGCCCCTTATAACATTGAGTCCGAAGTTGGCTTTGAACTGCTGCTCATCGTCAATCACGTGGACAAACCCCTTGTTTAATCCAAATTCGACATGGAAGTATGGAAAATCCTCGGGAACAGAACCACGCAACCCCTTTACACTCGTATCAATGAGCTTCTTCGTATTGTGCTGGCTCCACTCATCTTCAGCTTCATCAATTGCCTGAAGGAAACTCGTTGCACAAACATGGAGAAGAAGATGATTTCTACAGATGTTGAGTTCTCAAGAAACAAGTGAAATTTCGTCAAAGATTAAACCAATCACCAAGGGTTTTATCAAGCAAAAACACAATATGGAATAAGAAAATGGGACGTCTTTAGTTCTTAGTTCTGTATCAGTTTTATCAACACCACCCTGGCGCAAACAAAAGGAAGTGAAGCCAACAATGCAATATTTATATCCTGGTACACAGAGATGGAATCAAATTTAATATTAATAATTCACATGGCGCAAGGGCTACCTGTGAGAGAGAAGCTGTTCATAGTTGGCGATTCCAATGTTCATAGGTGGCGATTCCAATGGTCCTGTAGGAGTTAATAGGCAAGAGTATGAGAAAGTCTATGGTTGTTTTGGGTTTGGTGACTAAAATGAAGCTAGTAGAAGTATTTTGGATTTTGCAGTGCTTTTGATCTTATAGTTGTGAACGCTTTTTCCAAGAAGAGAGAGGAACACCTAATTACCGTTAAGAGCGGGTCCAACAGAAGTCAGATAGATTACCTTTTTGTTAGAGACACTCAACGTTTGTTATCCGAAGATTGCAACATTATCCCCGGAGAGTGTCTAGCTATTGCCACAACATAAACTTCTAGTGTTAGATATTTCCCACAAACTAGATGGTGGCATCTTTCTTGTTGTTCATACTTCGGCCTCCGCATTTGTGAAATCCTGGTTTCGTCCCTGCTGGTACCCGTATGCAAACAAGATTCAAACTTGTCTTGTTTTCTTGCATTGTCCAAACGAATTAAAGAACAAGGGTAGAGGAGAACATTAATCGATGAGATACATAATAATAATAATAATAATAATAATAATAATAAAAGAACTGACAAGTGATTTTGAAAGAAGAAGTTGGATTTTGCTCAAAACTGAACGACAATTTCCTTCTTGCAAAATTTTCTACAGCTACAATAATCTTTCAAACTACAATAATCTTTCTCCCATTGTCTTCATCCATTCGCCTTTGTTCGGTTCCCATCTTTGAAAAATATTTTTGATGTAATGAGTGGAGAGATAGATAGAGAAAGTTATTGAGAAACATGCAGAGAGAAAAATGGGTTTCTCAAAGATGAGAACCAAACAAAGATATCATTCCCACCACACTGAGCCCAAATTTGAACTCTACAAATTGGCCTAGAGTTGGCGCCAGGTGTACGAGGTAATATTTCCGTGACTATGTTCATTCATTTTGAATGTCAATACTTAAAAGTATGTATAATAATCAAAATTAATTCGCAAAGTTTTGAATTGGAAGAAAAAAGCAAATATACAATAAATATAATACAAAACCTTAGCGCCAATCATTTACCCAAAAAACTCTTAGAGCCAATGTTAGAAAATTCCATACCTCGCACAGTAGAAAAATGGAGAACCGAAACCCAAGCTATAAGGGGACAACATGAATACTCAGGCATTTGGACAATTGCCATCAAGTAGTTGTCCTAATGTGATCATGAGAAACGGGCTCTGCATGCGCCACTTCTGTTTCGATAGAGCCGCAGAAACTTGGTGCATAGTTGGTCGGCACCGCGGGTCGGGGCGCAAGCATGCAAGTGCTAGCTTGACAGCAAGAACCACTGCTTCCTCCGTTTGATTCTTTGGCATTGGGAGCCTTTTATCCAATACATCCTTCATGAAAATACCATAAGAAGATGGTGGTGAGGAATCTGAAGTTGATGAAGAAAGAGAAGAGATGAGATCCCCTGGATGCCTCCCCATTATAACTTCGAGTGTTAAAACTCCAAAGCTATAGACGTCTAACTTCTCATTCACCTCCATTGTATAAGCAAGTTCTGCCCAAAGAAATGAAGGGTACAAAGAACAGGGAAAAAAAACTAATAAGAAATTGTAAAGGTGGATTAGGAATTAGCATATTCAAAAGAAAAACACAAGACTAATATTGGTAGCTAAGATGAACTGTGCAAGTACCTGGAGCAGCATATCCCAAGGTACCTGCAAAGGAAGTCCAATTTGATGAGTGCAGGTTTAGAAGTCTAGCAGTTCCGAAATCAGAGAGATAAGCGACGTCTTCTAAGTCTAGCAGAACATTCTTGCTTGATATATCGCGATGAATGACCGGGGGTGAACAGCCGTGGTGCATATATGACAAAGCATCGGCCAAACCTTTAACAACATTCATCCTCTTACTCCAATCCAAACTTAGTGCTTCTTCCTCACAGCTTAGTTTCTTGTCCAAGCTCCCCCCTTCCAAGAACTCGTAAACTAAAAATGAGTGTCGTGGATGTGAACAGTAACCCAAAAGCCTTATGATACGCCGATGTCGTATCTCTATCAATGCACGAATCTCACTCGTAAAACTTTGAAGATTAGCCAACTCACCATCTTGCGAAGGATGAAACTTCTTTACAGCAACAACCTGACCACTTGGGAGCTCAGCCTTATAAACAACGCCATGTCCACCTACTGCAATGCAATGCTTGTCGTTGAAATCCTCCGTCGCTTGGATGATATTTTCATGCACCAATTTTCCATCGAAGCTCCAAATCTCAAACAAATCTTTATTAGCTTCTTTATTTGGCTCGATTTCATTGTCTCCCATTTTGTTGCGATGGACAAGGAAAATCATAGCAACAGTAAGAAATAAAATCCCCAACGTAGGAACTACAACTGCTAGTACAATTTTGTAATGATTTCTCCCATTATCTCCTTTGCTCTGCTTCAGTGAACATGGCATCAAACTAGTTTTATTGCCACACAATCTGTCATTATTTCGGTATGCCTGAAATGGAGCATCATCAAATGCTTTTGTGTTGGGCAGAGGACCTTCCAAGTGATTGTAAGATATGTCAACAAACGTTAAACTTGACATCCCGTTAAAAGATGAGGGGATAGAACCGGACAACAAGTTGTGGGAGAGGTTCAGTGTCTCTAAGGTTTTCAAGTCCCCGATCCCTGGTGGTATCTCTCCTGTTAATAAATTATTTCCAAGATCGAGATTTTGAAGAAAGTGCAACTTTCCTAATTCATAAGGAATAGTCTCCCTGAGAAGATTTCTGCTCAAGTTCAAGTTTAGAAGATTCACACACTCACCCAGCTTCCCTTGGATACGTCCGCTAAGATTGTTTCCCGACAAGTCGAGATGTTGAAGACTAGACAAGTTGGCCATTTCTGCTGGAATATCGAGTGAAAGTTTGTTATTGCTAAGAGTAAGATTGAACAACAAAGCCAATTTTCCCAAATTCTTCGGGACCTCACCAACTAGATGATTTGAAGAGAGGTCGAGTAAATGTAACTGAGTTGCACTTCCAATGCCAGGTGGAATGTTTCCAGAAAGGTCATTGTTGGAGATCTTTAGGCTAGTCAAATTGGGTAACTGTTCCCATTTGTGCCAAAGCTCGCCATAGAAATTATTGTGACTGAGATCCAAATATTCAAGGTTTGGGAATACCTCAAAAACTTCTGATATATGCCCAGTCAGTTGGTTTTGATCAAACCTAACACGGCGTAACTGACTGCAGTTTCTCAAGCTATTTGAGATATGACCTGTTAAATAGTTGTTTGTTGTACTAACTTTTACGAGTGATCCATGAGTGCACAAATTTGGCAGTAGAGGACCTGTGAGCTTGTTGTAGGCTATATGAAGTATTTGTAGATATCTAAGATTTTCTAGTTCAACAGGGATAGATCCAGAGAGAGAGTTCGAAGCAACGAGCAAAATTGTGAGGTTTTCCAGGTTCCCTATTGAAGCGGGGATTGATCCTGTGAGATAATTTACTGACAATACAAGATCAATGAGAGATCTTAGCATTCCTACTTCTTGAGGGATAGATCCAGAGAGAGAATTCTCGTTAAGGTACAACATTGTGAGGTTTCTCAAGTTCCCTATTGAAGCGGGGATTGATCCCGTGAGATTATTCGTTGACAATTCAAGATCAGTGAGAGATTTTAGCATTCCTACTTCTTGAGGGATGGATCCAGAGAGAGCGTTATCGAAAAGGTACAACGTTGTGAGGTTTCTCAAGTTCCCTATTGAAGCGGGGATTGATCCCGTGAGATTGTTCATTGACAATTCAAGATCAGTGAGAGATTTTAGCATTCCTACTTCTTGAGGGATGGATCCAGAGAGAGAGTTATCGTAAAGGTACAACGTTGTGAGGTTTCTCAAGTTCCCTATAGAAGCGGGGATTGATCCCGTGAGATTGTTCGTTGACAATTCAAGATCAGTGAGAGATTTTAGCATTCCTACTTCTTGAGGGATGGATCCACAGAGAGAGTTATCGTAAAGGTACAACGTTGTGAGGTTTCTCAAGTTCCCTATTGAATCGGGGATTGATCCCGTGAGATTGTTCATTGACAATTCAAGATCAGTGAGAGATTTTAGCATTCCTATTTCTTGAGGGATGGATCCAGAGAGAGAATTATAGTGAAGGTACAACGTTGTGAGGTTTCTCAAGTTTCCTATTGAAGTGGGGATTGATCCCGTGAGATTATTCATTGACAATTCAAGATCAGTGAGAGATCTTAGCATTCCTACTTCTGGAGGGATAGATCCAGAGAGAGAGTTCTTGTAAAGGTACAACGTTGTGAGGTTTCTCAAGTTCCCTATTGAAGCGGGGATTGATCCTGTTAGATTATTCTTGTACAATGCAAGGGCAGTGAGAGATTTTAGCATTCCTACTTCTTGAGGGATGGATCCAGAGAGAGAGTTCTTGTAAAGGTACAACGTTGTGAGGTTTCTCAAGTTCCCTATTGAAGCAGGGATTGATCCCGTGAGATTGTTCGCTGACAATTCAAGATCAGTGAGAGATCTTAGCATTCCTACTTCCGGAGGGATAGATCCAGAGAGAGAGGTCTTGTAAAGGTCCAACGTTTTGAGGTTTCTCAAGTTCCCTATTGAAGCGGGGATTGATCCCGTGAGATTATTCTTGTACAATGCAAGGGCAGTGAGAGATCGTAGCATTCCTACTTCTAGAGGGATAGATCCAGAGAGAGAGTTCTCGTAAAGGTATAACGTTGTGAGGTTTCTCAAGTTCCCTATTGTAGTGGGGATGGATCCAATTAGATTATTCACTGACAAATCAAGGTCAACGAGAGATCTTAGCATCCCAATATCTCTAGGAATTGTTCCCGAAAGATGATTGATGGACACATTAAGAGATGCGAGTCCCAAAAGGCTGCCGATCCGAGAGGGAATGGTCCCATATATTAAGTTGTTGGACAGATCAAGTTTCACTAGATGAGGTAACGAAGAGAAGTTAAGACCGGAAAGCGTACCTCTCAAACCAATACTGTCAAGGGTTACATTGGTTACTTCAGTGGCCTCGTTGCAACCAATCCCAACCCAAGTGCAATGACTACTTTGATTCCATGATGAAAGGAGAGATTGGCTTTGATTGTCAAGGCTAGCTTTCCACTTCAAGAGAGTGACTGCTTCACTTTGTTTTGCAACTGTTTTGGTTGCGGGAGAAGCACGAGCAACGGCGGAATCCGAGGAAGTGACAAATGGAATTAGGTTGACAACAAAGACAAAGATGATTATGGACTGAGCTGCTTTGAAATTGGGAGCCCTTTTAGGTACGGATGCCATGGCTGGTTTCTTATGACACACGCTAGGAGTAGAAGTTGGGTTGCATTGAAGGATGAAAGCTTTAAATTTTCATTTATATGGGGTACTATTTATAGGAACATGATTTGTGTCTCATGTAAATCGCGCGGTTGAGATAAATTGATGCGTACAATGAAATTCACATCACACATTAAGTCTAACATGTAATTATATCTACACGACTTATGCTTCCAGTTTGTGGAAATTCTGCCAAGTTTGGTCCCGACCAGATTGGTCCATTTTTTTTATCCGGGTCGTTTAAAAGTGTTTTGGAGGGTCCAGATTATTTCGTGTATTTTTTATTAAAAAGTATTGTAAACACTACGAACAAATCTGGACCATTCAAAACACTTTTTAGATGGCTCGGATGAAAAAAATGGACCAAACTGATCTGACCAAACTTGACCAGATTTGAGGAGGACAATTGATGAGAATTTCAAGTTCTAGAAGACATAAAGAGAACAAGTGCATAGACTTCTATTACTGATGGGAGCTTTCACAGTTAATTATCAACATCAATATATTCTAGGCCCGCATAGACTTGACTTCGACAGCTATTGGTGATCACCTTCTCTTGCCTTGGAGAGTTAGTTGGAGGCCTTTGGAAAGCAAGATTATTCAATTAGCTATGTATTGCCATTCATAGTTGTCATTGTCAAAAAGTTTTTACTTTTTTGTTTTTCGTAAATTTTTTAGATTTTTTTTTTAAACTATGGAAACTACAAAAAGATGTTTTTCTCAATTTTTTTTGAGAAACACAAATATTACCAAACATGTTTCAACTTTTAGTTTCTTAAAAACAAAAAATTGAAAACTGAAAAGGTTACCAAATGCACCGAATTAACAACATGACTAGCCTGCATACAGGGAAAGTATCGAAAACCAAACATCAAAGAAAGAGCGATTTGCATTCCACACTGCACCTATTCTCGGATAAATTCTTGGTTGCAAATCGGGTACCACGTGGTACCTGACGCGCACACCCGGGCCGTTCAAAAAGGCAATCGACGGTCTAAATTGAAAGTACCGAACAGATTTAGAAAAAGAAAGAAAGGAAAAGTGTGTTTCAATCTTGACCGTCGATTGCATTGCTGGAAGTGTCAGAAACCATGTCAGCTGTACCCTATTTGCACCCAAAAATTTATCAATGGGAAGAGCTGGGAATAGTTCTGCGCACAAAAGATAATGAAGGGAATCATTATTGAAACATATTAATGCGAAGAGAGTCATCCACCATGAGTCATCCACTGTGATACTACGGACATAATACCGTCAAACACGAAGAGAGTCATCCACTGTGAGTCATCCACTGTGATACTACGGACATAATACTGTCAAACACAATGATCACCGTAGACTAATGGGAAGACCTGGGAGAGACTAATGGGAAGAAAGGGGAGAGACTAATTGGAAGAAAGGGGAAAAAATAATGGGTAAACCTGGGAAACATATTAACAATTCTTGCTCATACTTACATTTGGAAATTTTTATCTGAATGAAAAATTGAAAGATTGGATCGAACACCTACACTTATTTTATTGAGCTGATTCTCCACAAGCTCACTTGAAAAATTATTTTAAAATTATTGATGGGCTTGGATTATCTGTGCAGGATCCGGAGTGGGCCTTGTGCTCAGGGGCAGCTCTAGAATTTTAGTTCAGCGGTGAGAAAATTACAAAGAAATTTTTTGTGTGCAAAGTTCTATGTAAAATGCTCATATTTACATTTGGATAAAATTTTATTTGTCGGGTTAGTTTATTTTGTTTACTTGAGCTATAGTACCTATCTTTTTTTTTTTTTTGATAAGTAGCTATAGTACCTATCTATTCACAAACTTTTCACTTACTTTGATATTGTATGATTAATTTAGTGCAAACAATATTAAGAAAAAATACAATTATATGGAAGAAATACAAAATTCATAGTGCATTTTTGAATCAAGAGAGTTTGCTTGGAGCTGCCCTTGCTCGAGCTGGTTGGCTCACCATCCGTGCACCACCCATCGATTCCCATAGAAGGGATCTTGTTTACCTTTAGGTTTACTGAACTTTGGCCCTTTTGACATTTCCACACTCGTCAGTGACTTATAGGTTGTTGGATAACCTAAATTCAGCATTTAAAATTAAATCAATTAAGTAATACTAAGTCATTAAGTAGGTTTAATAACCACATTTTACATTACTTAACAAATTAAGTGTCATTTGAAATGTAAGCAACAAAATTTTAAAAAAAATTAAGTAGCTTTGAGCTACTTAGTTCTGGCTCAATTCTTGTGCTTGCATTCAACCACCATATATACCATCACCACAACCACTCCCACCATATATATCTCCTAACTGTAGAAGTTCCATCCAACATTTTTTTATTTTATTTTCTCGACGAATGTCAATAGTGTTAATTGTATTTAGTGAGATTAAGTGATTTTTTTCTTGTAAGTTATTTATATATGTTCCCGTTTTGGCTTAATATTCCACATGATTCTTTTATTTTTTTTGTCTTTATTCCAAAAAAATCTCCTTTGTCAATTTCAAGTCAATTATTTTTTGGATTATTTATTCGTCTCAACAAGAAAAATCTAAAATGTAAAAAATTATGATCAAAATCTTAAAAACTTAACACGAAAGAATTTTAGCAAAAAATTACGTATATAGGCAAAAGAAACAAGCTTAGTCTAAAATGAAGAAGAATATATAATAAGATGTAGAATCCTTAACTTATCCAAACTTCGAAAAACCATTAAAACTACTATAAATATCCAAACACTGATTGCTACGCATAATGCAAAATATTAAAATTCTGTCTGGTTTTTTTTTTTTTTTTGAACCAGCAAATTAGTTGAATCTGGGAAATAGCCCTGCAACAGCATACAATTAAAAGAGTGTAAGCTACAAAACTAGTCACAAAAGAGCCCAAACGAGGAACAGACAAATCAGAGATATGAAATCCACTAATCTGGAATCCGCCACTACACAAAAAATTGAATCTGGAATCCACTAATCCACACAGATCGATGTTGAGCCTAAACTTCTCTCTTTAGTTTACAAATTAAGGACTCAAATCCGTTCCGTTGTGATGATTTTCGAGCTAAGCTAAATGGAAGAAGTTGGAAGTGATGGACGTGAGCTAGGAGTGATTGACGCTTGCCAAAGGCAAAATGGGAGGCAAATGGTTGCAAATAGGGCTGTAAACGAGAAAAATCGAGCCGAATATTAGAATGTTTAAATTCGTTCATTAAGTTTTTTAGCGAACTCGAACTCGAGTTGAACTCAATGAAAATTATGACGAGCCAAACTCGAACCGAGCTTGCCCACATTTGGGTCGAACTCGGGCATGTTCACGAGCCTTAACGATCCAATAATATCATATTTTTATGCTCTCTTACATGTCTAAAACTGCAAATAAATTTTTCATTATGTACATAAATATGTTCATATACATATAAAATGATAAAAACATATACATAAATAAATTTTTAGTAATTGTAAACGTTTGGACTTGTACATGTTTTAAAATTTTCACTATATAACTATATAAAATCCTCATGATACACATATACTCCAGGTTCGCAAGCCTAATCAAGCCGAATACTGATGCGTTCATGTTCGGCTCATTTATGAAACGAGCCTAAAATTGAGGTTCAGGTTCGGTTCATTTAGTAGACAAATCGAACTCGAACGAGCCTTTACCGAATTGAGCCTCGAATAGTTCACGAACGGCTCAGTTCATTTACAGCACTAGTTGCAATGACTCAAATCCATCCGGTTGCATCTCATCAAATCTAACCGGATGAGCCAAGATTCCAGCTTCGGTTTTATTTTCTAATCCATGTGGTAATTCTGTAGTTGTCCGGAAATTCCGTATTGGGGCAAATTTTGTGGAAATTTTGTACTAACATCAACTGGCATTATTGGCTTATGTGCGCGCACCCGATAAACATGGACTATGGTGGGAGCTTTCTGTCAACTAGAAATTGTTTTTTTAGCAATCTACTATGGTTGCTAATGGTCACTTTTCTTCCTGTGGATGCCTCTGGGAAGAAAGAAGATCGAAAAGCAAGCCCAAAATTATTCAATTGCTTTTAACAGTCCGGTGTTGAGATTTCTGAGGTTCTAAGGGAGGTTTGGAAACTGGGCCTCTCATTTTCAATATATTAATTACTTTTTTGATATAGAAAACAATTAAACAAGGCTTGGTAGAATGGGTGTACTAGCTATTTTAGAACAAAAAAACTAAGAGCAGGGATAATTTGCAGGGACAATCCGCAGGGACAAACGCGTTTGGCCCTATTTGGATCCCGAAAAAATCTAAAAAAATATCCACAAATTTTTGAATATTATTTTATGGGGCCCTGTAAAAAATCAGCTCCAGTGGATCTCGGTAAGTATTACTTTTGGATAAGTAGGAGCGAAACTGTCAATTCGCCCCTACTTATCCAAAAGTAATACTTACCGATATCCACTGGAGCTGATTTTTTACAAGGCCCCATAAAATAATATTAAAAAATTTATGGATATTTTTTTAGATTTTTTCGGGATCTAAATGGGGCCAAACGCGTTTGCCCCTGCGGATTATCCCTGCGAAGTGTCCCTGCTCGTAGCAGGACTGATTTTAGAAGCTCAGGTTGCGGGTTAAAGCCTCACGAGATGCATTTCAAAACTGGTTTTTTTTTTTTTTAAAGGTTTCAAAATTTGCATTAAAAATTGAAGGGGCATGCATGCACAGAGGATCAAACTCGCAATCCGGTGATCTAAACATGTGCACGTTAACCACTGCACTACATCAAAATTGTTATAAAATAGTTCACATGCATAATATTTAACCCATTTCAGTATTTGGGGGCCCAATTATTAGGCATCTGGGGAAGAAGAAAGAATATGAAAGAAGGAATTCCATGAAAGAATTACACTTCACCGCAAAAAATTACTCTTGAACGCAAGGAATTACTCGTGGCCGCAAATTATTGAAAGCGTGATTACTCCTCACTACTCACTGTTGTTTTACATGCTTTTTGGCCGAATCGAATTACACTTGGCCACGTTGAATTGCGTTTGGCCGCGTCGAATTACACTTGGCCGCAAGTTATTGAAAGCGTGATTACTAGGCACGATTCTCTTGTGTTTTACATGATTCTTGGCCGCGTCTAATTACTACAAACGATTGTTTTGTGTTTTACATGCTATTGGCCGCGTTTAATTACTTGTAGTCGCAAACACATCTCCCACTCATGCATCATTCACCATGGAAGAACTAGATACTCTGTGATGTACTACATCAGCGGAGTGAAGAAGCCACTTTATAGTGCTATGGGGAGAAGCTATACGGTCATGGAGGTTCGCATGCTTCGAATTATGCGTGGCCGCAAGTTATTGAAAGCGTGATTACTTCGCACGATTCTCATGTTTCATGTGCGTCTTGGCCGCTAAGAACTACACTTGGCCGCGTATAATTATTATTGGCCGCGTCGAATTATTATTAGCTGCACCTCATTGAAAGCGTGATTACTACACACGATTATCTTGGATTTTACATGTTTTTGGCCGCTAAAAACTACACTTGGCCGCGTATAATTACTCTTGGCCGCACTTTATTAAGAGCGTTATTACTAAGAACGATTCTATTGTATTTTACTTGCCCTTGGACGCTTATAATTACACCCGGCCGCGTTTTTTTACATCTAGCCGAATTTATTTACTTTTGGCCGCGTCTTCTTGTAATCGCGTTCATCATTCACGCTTTTGAGCTAAAACTCCGAGCCACAAAATACAGACCTAATTAAAGGCATAAGACCAAATTCCTCACGCAGCGTGCTCTCTCTCTCTCTCTCTCTCTCTCTCTCTCACACACACACACACACACACAGAGAGTAATCGGTGGAAGAATCAAGCACACTCTTTGCAATGGGAACCACAGTAGTCAAGCAAAACCAGGTTCGTTCTGCCTTGAATTTTTTTGGGCTGTTTGGCTACACGTTTATTACCAATTAAGTAAAAAACTAGAAGCAAGAACGGACAAGAAATTCTGATTACACGTATTGATGATAAACAAAACTTGCATGTTCGTGGTATAAATTCGTGGAATGGGTAGGTATCATCGACTGTTATGAGCTTAAAATAGGTTCCGAAACTCTATTGTTTTGTTTAATTGGATGTGAGAAATTCATTTAAGGAAAACAATGTTAGAAGAACCAAGTCGGCATACCTTCCAAACCGGTAAAATCTCAGCTAAGCTGAGGCAAAATCCTTGGGGAATTTTCCAACAGCTACAAAGCATGGTGTTAAGAGGAGTTTGTTTTACAGATAAAAATTGGGAGCTTCAAACACGGGCATCAAATCTTATGTAAAACCATAGAAAAGGTTGATGAATAGCTTGAAAATCTGTAAAGTTCCTTTCTTGCCATATCTAGTATATAATGTATGCCCAAGCAAGCTTTCTAACTAAGTTGCCAAATAATTTACCACTAGATTTTCCAATGAGCTGCGAGATTTCAGCATTTCAATTGTGTGGTGGTTTAGAAATACACTTAGATGATATACCTGCCGCCAAATGTGCCTAGAGTAAGAGCAGAGAAAGAAGATGTGAAGTATATATTTTGTTTCTTGATGGCAGAAGGAGCAAACAGCTAATGAAGATGGAATAACTCTTCATTTACCAAGCTTATCTTTAGTTCTCAGCTTCTTTTCTATTGCTTATATTTTTTGCTCAAATGAGGAATGCTAGAAAACATGTCCATTAGTTAGTACGTAGATAGTTTAAATGTAGGTGGCTATATATATATATATATATATATATATATATATATATATATATATATATATATATATATATATATATTGTTATTGTTACTCATGAAGTCATGACTTTCATGTTAGGACTCCCATATTGGTATCATGGTGACTTGGAAGAAGGACTGGTTTGGCCAGGAAAGCACTAGAAGTCTGGTGTAACTGAGTTTCCTCAAACAACTCATCCAAACAGTTGTGTTTGAGATATGATTCTTTCAGTGAATTCGATGATTAAGCCTTGGTTTTTGTTGCCCCACTTCAGTCTTGTCTTTGTAAGCCTCTCACAGGCCTTGTCCTATGCTCCTATTTTACTTGGGTTGCAGTCTCTTCTATGTGCCAATGTATAGAACACTCATGTAAATAGATCATTGTTGTTTGTCATTTAGACGGTAGAAGCATCTGATTATTTTTGGAAAAATTTACAATGGGTTTTGAATACTTTAGCTTTTTGGTACAACGATTGGTATTTTTATTGAAATTTCCTAGTTCACTCTGTTTGCTATTTTGCTGTTGTAAAGGCAGTTGCCGCCCCAGCCCCAGCCCCAGATTCTGCTGCAGAGTTGCCCTTGACAGCAGAAAAAATGGTGGTTGCGTTGGATGAAATTCAACCATATCTCAGTTGCTGATAGCGAGATCAATGGCAATGTTGTGAGGTTGAAGCAGCAAGGAGCATGAGGCTCCTATCCAAGTTAGGTAACGAGTATGAAGATGAGAATCGAGCATTGTTTAATGGAGATTTTTCCTCAAGTCTTTGCCATGGAACCTAAAGCAGAGGAGGAGACTGGCCTTGAGCTGAATGAAAAAAACATAGAGAAGGTAATAATGCATCTCCTTTTGTAACAACTATTATAGCTCTTAAAGCACTTAAGTGTGGTTTTAACATATTTTTGAAGCAGTTGATCCTTTTCTACAAATTGTGGTGCTGCATTACCATTTTATAAATCATATTTTCTGTCCAAATTCATAGGGGTTTCAGGATACGTATCTGTATTGCTCATACGACCATTTTTTGTCGATATAAGCTAGTATCAGCTGATGTACTGAAATATTGATATCACAAATCCAAAATCCCTATATGTCAGTTTTTGGCTGATATGCTACTTTATTTAGAACCCTAGTTTTGAGTCGATAGATAACCGAAATCTTGTGGATTCTGTTGTGTTATTGTTGCTGGAGAGAAGCAATGAGCAAACAGTTACTGATAATAGAATGTCCTCACTAGATTTTGAACATTTCTTTTTTCAGCGTCTCACTGATAGGAGCTTCACTGTTCATAAGATAAAAATTATGTCCTGAAAACTGATACAATGTCCTGAAAATTGATACACGTTGTTCATAGTTCATGAAATTTCATTCCTTGGCAACAATGCCATGTTCTGACTCGATACTTGATTTAGTACTTAAAAGAAGCTTATATAGTTTGCAGTGTAATTGATTATATCTATACCTGAGTCACTGAAGTTCACTTCTTTTCATTCATTTAGGTCCTTCAAGAAATACCGGCATACATAGTCGGAGAACCAAGTGAATCTCTTGAACTAGTAGCTATCGAAGAGCCAATCGGGAAAATTAAAATCACTGGGCCAGTTGCAGCTGTAACTACTGTTGTGGTGTGGTCACATGGAAAGTACGGGAGAAAATACCATCCATTGCAGCAGTTCATGTTCTATAGTACTCAGACTTTCATGTTTAGCTTGAAGACCCAGAATGGGATTGGGTCGGCCATGATTAATGAACTTCAGTTGACAAACATTGCACTTTTTATAGTTTCGTTGTCACTATAATAGTGTGACAGTTTATTCATAGCAATTCAATTGATTGTATATGATTTTATAAGTGAAACGTCAATATTTACACAGACAATATCATTTTTATCTTTCTGAAAACTAGGACTTGGAAATCAATGTCTTTTGTGCAAGCTTGTATGTGGTTTTGCAGTGTCTGGAATAGATGGAATTTTTAAGCAAAATGTGTGCTCTCGCCATCTAAATATTGGAAGGGCGCCTCATTTCACTACTTTGAAAAGACAAATTGCCTATTTTGTCTTTCACATCTCGGGAGGAATACAACTAGGAGGGGCTAATTCAAAATCGGGTAGAAAAGGCTTGAATGTGTAATTGGCACTCTCTGGAATGGATTGGATATTTCTGAAACAAAATATGTGCTTGGCCATGGCTAATATTGCAATGCGCTTTTTTTTTCTTCCCTAATTCCAAGATCCACACGCTTGAAAGCAATTTTATTAGTGCAGAGATGAAACTATCGGAGGATCCGGGTCCCTGCTAATGAAGGCATTTGCCAAATAGTTCCATCGGAGGATCCGGGTTCCTGCTAATGAAGGCATTTGCCAAATAGTTCCAGCTTTACAAGTCAAAATGTATCGTCCCCGATATTAATCATGAACAGGACAGCTAAAAAAGAACATTCTATACGGACCACACAATTCTGCAAATTTAATTATTAATACAAAAATAGATAGTGATGAGCACACTCATTGGAGACTGGCATTATTGAAGTGTTCTTGGGCATGACTTTCTTGTTACATAACACAATTCCTAGAAAGCCGTTTAGAAAGAAAGTGTTTGTTACCGTTTTAGCTGATACATACTTCAGCTGCCCTCCATCCCAAGTGAGATGCTCCTATTACCATTCTGAAATGCTTTTCTTCCACACTTCACCCTAAACAGGTCACTTCCTGATATTTAGTGACACTGAAGTCTGATCACTGAACCAGCACTGCCATGAACAACCAGGGTTGCCGAAAATGGAACTTACAGTTCAGCGTCTGCCCAATAGAAATTAGTTTGTTTGGGTGTTAGTTGTGAGGTCTTTTAGCGGGTGTAAGGCTTTCACTTTGGTCGTGGGTTCTTGGTTGGCTTCTTGCCATCCTTTTTGGTTTGGTTCTCGAGTGGCTTTTTGTCGGTGTGCCCAAGATCCGTTTAATCTTTGTATCCCTTCTCAAAGATTAATGAAATCTTTTTTGTCGATCAAAAAATAATAATAATATATCACCCTTAGCCTAGGCCATGTCCAAGAATTAATCACCGTGGATTTTAGAGGAAATTAACTTTAGCAACAAATTAAGATCTAGCTACCCATATTGAGTCCAACCCTGCTTCGAAACTTATAATATTAAGGTCCCAAATCATGCCAATCATCAAGCCTAACAGGCCAAGGGATTCACAGTTACCCAAAATATAATGGCCAACACTTTTGTCCATCTTCTTCCTCGTAGACATATTCCTGATAAGCTTGTATGGATCCCTAATGCTACTAGTTTACACAAAAATTGGAGTTTGGGAGTAATCGGAGCAAGCTCGCAGAGTTTGGTTAAGATGCGCCCGAGGAGCATTGAGCTGCGCCCGGAGCACATAACATTGCGCCTGAGGCGCATTCGAACTACACAACAAGTCAAATTTCACGGGCTTGCCAAGAACACTCCCAAATTCTGATTTGTGCGTGGTTTGAACTATTGAAAAGCTTATTAAGTATACTTTATAACTCAAGTGGTTTGAATGCAAAATTATTTATCAATTAAATGACATGACAATTTTTCCCTTAACAGGTCGAAAAACAAATCATTTTGAAAAAATGATCGCACCACTCTCATTTTAAATCTGATGAAAATAACGAGGGTATTAAACGTATGAAAACCTTGTGGAGTCAAGCCATAAAATAATTAAAATTTCGTTTTGAGAAGTTGATTGAAACCAAACTAATTCAAGGATGGTCGAAACCACGTACTAAGGCTAAAATACATTTTCGTGCCTTTTTACTCATTGGAAGTTTCATTATGTAATTAAATCCTCACGGTGGTGATAAAGTTGAAATATGGTGGTAGTTGTCGTTATGCGAAAGATGTCTATAGGGTGAAGTACTGGTGGTGGAGGGGAGGTGTTACCGTGGTAGTGTTGGTGGTGGAAGGGTGGTAGTGCTCCAAAGATCATCTTTGTAGTTAACGACGGCTCTCTACCCACTTTCATAAGTGAAATTTTATTATTTGTAAAGTTAGATTCCATCATCTTGTAGTACTTGGAAAAACCTTTTGGACATCATATAGATCTTGATCCAGTTTAAAATGAGCAAGATGTTACTGTGCATCTTACCAATTTTTTTTTTTACCCACTGAGGATAAAAATGGCATTTTTTTTTATGTAAAAATAATTTTCAATCCAAACAACTTAGGTTATAAAATACATTCAACAAGGTTTTTAACGATTCAAAACCACACACAAATTGGAGTTTGTGAACGGAGCAAGCTCGCAAAGTTTTGTTTGTGGTGGAATTATTTCAAAGATGCGCCCGAGGAGCATTGAGCTGCGCCCGGGGGGCATAAGATTTCGCCTGAGGCGCTTTCGAACTACACAACAAGTCAAACTTCGCGCGTTGGCCACTAACACTTCCAAACTCCGATTTGCACGTAGTTTGAACCGTTGAAAAGCTTGTTGAGTATACTTTATAAATCAAGTGGTTTGAATCCAAAATTAGTTCTAGGGGATTCGTTCATTCCTTAAGAGGTCGACAAAATTCAAAAAGACTTTCCACACTACATCAAAGCACACAAAAACTGTTTCACCATCGGGATTCGTCCAAGGCTCTCAAGGTGGGGCTTATACATTGAGCAAATTTGGGTTTCTACACCACCAACACTATCACTTAACAACGACGTCTACCACACCACCACTACCGTTTGATCAACCTCCTTGCACTAGATCTGTCGCCACCACCTTGAGCACAAACACTTCACTGTAGTACTGCACCTCCACCACCATCCCCATCATTTCAAACTATCACCACCACAACCGCCTCTCCATCATTCCACCAAAATCCACCGTGATTTTACCACCGCGCATACCGAAAAATAGTTTACGACGTTCTCAATGTTGGAATCTACTGCAATCAATCAATTCGTATAAACACAATCTCCCCTATCACATTAATTCATTTTGAATATTTGGCCTCTAAAATTTTGTTGTGTTTCTTTTGAATACTAAGAGAAGTCAAAAGCCACGTATCCACCATCAATGCTGGCCGGCTCATATATTTTGAAGGTCCGAAATGAATTCCCTATTTTGAGGCATTTACATTTTCATCAATTTCTTAAAGAAATTATAGAAGCACGACAAAATTTCACCCGTCAATTTTGATTTTTAAGTGCCCTCCGCGGATGTCACCCGTCAATTTCATGTAATTGCTTGCTAGTTTAGCATCAAATCAAAATTGCATCACTGCCGCTGTTAGATCAGCTTGGGGCGGAAATCATGGAGTTGTTATCTTGAATTCTCACACATGGATCTTAGTTTTCGAGGACGCGCCCTGGCGCACTGAGATGCTCTCGGGGCGCAAGAAATTTTGCGCCTGGGGCGCATGGAAACTTCAAAATATGTCAAACTTCGCGGGCTTGCCATGGATATTCCCGAATTCCGATTTGCATGTGGTTTGAACTGTTATAAAGCTTGTTAAGCCTACTTTATAAACCAAAGTGATTTGCATCCAAATTATTTCTGCATTAAAAGACATGATGATTTTACCCTTAACGGGTCGAAAAACAAATCAAATTTGGAAAATCATCGCATCACACTCATTTTAAATCGGATACATACCTATTTTATATCAACAAAGAGGGTATTCAAGGTAATAAAGTATTGTGGACTCAAATTAACCATAAAAGTAACAAATTTTTGTGTTTGAAAAATTGTTCGAAAGCAAACTGATTCAAAGATCATCAGACCTCGATCTTAAAGCTAAAACAAGTTTCAGGGCCCTTAAATCCCTAGTTCTAGGGTATTCATTCATTCGTAGAGTTTCACAAAGCTTATCGCTAGGGCCTTCACAATTCATCAAAGCATACAAAAACTGTTTCATTAATTATCAGGATTCGTCCAAGGCGCACAAGGTGGAGCTTTTACATTTACGGAGCCGAATTTGGGTTTCTACACCACCAACACTATCACATGACCACTGCAACTACCACGTCACCACCACTGCCATTGTTTGAGCACCCTACCAGTTTAGTACTGTCACCACCACCTTGACCACAAACACTTCACCACTGCACCTTCATCACCACCACCGATCCATCATTTCTCACTATCACTAACACAATCACCTCTCCAACATCCACCGTGATTTCACCACCATCCATGCCGCAAAATAGTTCAAAATGTTCTTAATGTTTGAATCTACCGCGATGAGTTCATAAAAACACAATCTCCACTGTCAGTCAGTCAGTCAGTCACAGAATATATTTAGAATATTTGGCACATAATTTCTTTTGTTCGTTTCTTTTGACTATTGAGATATTTCAGTATATTCAAGAGGATAATCACTGCTTCCATTTCAACCACATCAACAAGAAAAAGATGGAGAATTTCCAGTGGAACAATAGAGGATTCTGATTCAATAGGGATAAACCGTACCATCAGAGCATGATGCAAATAGAGGATAAGAACGATGAAAGGCCACACCAGTACTTGTAGAATCTTTTGGTTGGCACCTGAAATATATACAGACCATATCAGAGCAACTACACCAAATTTCAAAATAAGATAGCGACAGAAAAGAAAAACAAGCACATTAAAGACTGCCAATCTAGAGCACCAACCTTGCTACAAACTACATTTTCGCGTATGTACCAGCGTTTTTGCTCCTCTTGGTCATAGACTCGTAATCATATCAATATGCTACCCTCATAATCACAACAGAAGGATGAAGGTTTTTGCTCATCTATGTTCTTGCTAGTACATATCTACTATGGATGGAATTCACCCAAGCATACCAATTTCAGCATACTTCTACAGAAGCTACTCATATCCAGAAAACGGAAGAGGTATCTAAACATAACTCTCCAGGATCTAACAAATCAGGGTAAACCTTTAAATATAACATCTTGTCCGACCACAAGTGCAGGGGTGGAGGAAAATTTGGAAACGTACTATAGAATTCCATATAAACCAACACATTTTCCCCTCTCTGGCTCTCTGCTTCCAGCAATCATGTTATAATCTGCACTAAAAGGGGCATCTCAGACATATGCACCAGAAAATAGAAGCTCAACAATCGTTACCCGATAGAATGAGGAGCAAAATCAAAAGCACTATCATCTATCCATCAAATTAGGAACCAGAAACCCAAAATATAAATTGGAGACACTTGACCTTTGCTATGCGAAGATTGCAAGATTATCCCCCGAGAGTGCCTAGCTACTGCCACAACATAGGCTTATGGTGTTCGATATTTACCCACGAACTAGATGGTGGCATCTTTCTTGTTGTTCTTGTTATTCAAACTTGTCTTGTTTTCTTGCATTGTCCAAATGAATTAAAAAACAAGGGAAAAAGAGAACATTAATCGATGAGATACATAATAATAATAATAATAATAATAATAAGGTTAAGTGCTATAAAGAAGAACTGATGTGTGATTGTGAAAGAAGAAGTTGGGTTTTTCCCAGAACTGAATGACCATTTTCTTCCTGCAAAATTTTCTGCTGCTACAATAATCTTTCTTTGTTGCGTTGATTCTTTCTAGTTTTGGTCATCTGGGAAAGAAGAAGAAGATGAAAGAATTACACTTTGGTCACAAACAATTACTCTTGGCCGCAAATTATTGAAAGCGTGATTACTAGGCACGATTATCTTGGGTTTTACATGCTTCTTGGATGCGAAGAATTACACTTGGCCGCAAACAATTACTCTTGGCCGCATGTTATTGAAAACGTGATTACTACGCACTATTCTCTTGTGTTTTACATGTTTCTTGGATGCGTCGAATTACACTTGGTCACAAATAATTACTCTTGGCCTCGTCGAATTGCTCGTGGCCGCATGTTATTGAAAGCGTGATTACTACGCATGATTCTATTGCGTTTTACATGCCTTCTTGGCTACATCTAATTATACTTGGCCGCATAAAATAACTCTTGGCCGGGTCTAATTACTCGTGGCCGCACGTTATTGAAAGCGTGATTACTACGCACGATTCTCTTGTATTTTACACCATTCTTTGCCGCGTCGAATTACATTTGGCCGCGTCTAATTACTCTTGGCCGCTTCTTTTTCGTAATCGTGTTCATCAGTCACGCTTTCATACCAAAACTCCTAGCCACAGACCTATTAAAGGCATAAGACCATAAGACCAAACTCCTAGGAGCTCTCTCTCTCTCTCTCTCAGAGTAATCTGTCGAAGAATCAAGTACTCTCTTTGCAATGGGAACAAAAGCAGTCAAGCAAAAACAGGTTCTGTCTCTCTTGAATTTTTTTGGGGCTATTTGGCTACAGGTTTATTACCAATTAAGCAAAAAACAACAAGCAAGAAATGCTGATTAATCGATTTATAGATACTCAGCATCTGGAATTCCATTAACGTGACTACAACGACCTAGAAATTATGATTCGTTTGTACTTTAGGTTTATGCCCAACCTCATTTACTGTCCATTTGGAGGAATCGGTGAGAAAAGAGAAGAAATTGTTGTGCTTTGATTAAGAAAAGAAGAGAAATTTTAGTGCTTTGATTTATTTACCAGTTAAAGATGTTGGGATGCCAGTCATTTTTGTAATGTTCATATATATCGACGAATACCAAAAACATTTTAAAAGCAAATAGACGTATAAACGATGCTAATGCTAGTGTTATTAGTTCTATGGTTGATGCGGATATTTGAGGCTTAAAGTCGAATTCTCTACTTTTCGATCAAAGTCAATTCGATGAATCCATTGCCAAATTTTCAATTGCCCGTCATGTCATTAGTTACAATCCAATCTCACTGTAAAGATTCAATCACTTTTTGATGTATCCGAGTTCATGTCCAGAGGAAGTGCTTATAACTTTCTGCATAAGCAACGCGGTGCGTTTAAGTTTCCTGCCCTTCTCAAAGTAGCACTTGATGTTTCCAAGGGAATGAACTATTTGCATCAAAATAATAATATCATTCACAGGGACCTGAAGACTGCCAATCTTCTGATGGATTGACCTTTTCGTAAAGTCAATCTTATGTGATTGACCTTTTCGTAAAGTCAACTTGTCGTTCTTTCACTTTGATGTTAAATGCACATTTGGAAGTGAGCATTCATTTTATTACAAGTATCGTATTTTTTCTCTTGCATGGTCCTAGTGTGAGTTGCAAGTCATTTTTAATCATATCAATAGTAGCTTCTTCGTTTTTTCAGCTCTTCAGTGAAAATTCTTTTCTTCTCTGGAAAGGTTGTTAAGGTTGCAGACTTCGGAGTTGCTAGAGTGCAAACCCAACCAGGAGTGATGACTGCAGAAACTGGAACATACCGTTGGATGGCTCCTGAGGTTGAACTTTATCTTAAATTGCCTATAATTTTGAATTTATGAGTCAATTCTCATGCATGATTCTTTTGGTAAGTATGTGAAGTTCCTTGCTAAAAAGTTTCTCCTTCTAGTTGTATCATGCTTGCCTCACCATGCATTTTAGGGATCAGTAATACTTCATTCCAAGTGCGGAAATGGAACGATCTCGGCTAACTGGGTGTATTACTTGGATTTCCTTCTGTGCCAATATTGTTGTTCCATGATGCCCTGGGTCCGTGTTTTGGAGCCAAGACCTGGTACCGTTTACTTGTGGAGATGGACTCTCTCTGCTCTTGTTTTTTCTTTCGATTTTATCTTCCTCTTCGATTTCCTAGCGGTGTATAATACATAGTTGTATACACCTGTTGGGCATTGTAGCAAGTTGCCTCACTTTCAACACTTGTACATTGTTGCAGGTAGAATTTGTACTTCCAATGTCATCAGTGGGCACTGTAAAACTTCCTTGTAAATTGGAGTAGATAAATTTCTAATTAGAAGTTCTGTATTAGACATCTATTTCCGGTTTGGGTTTTCAAAGTCTCTCTCCCTCTCTCTCAGATAATTTGATGTTCAAGTAAGAGAGAATGGTAATAATGCCTTAAAATAGTATTGGGTGCATTGAAGGTTTAAAGGTTTCTACTTGTTGATGATTATATGTGGAAATAATCTCCTATTGGTCAGTTCCAAGCTTGCATCTTTGACATATTGACTAATCACAACTGTTGTATTCTATCCACCTATTCTACAGGATGAAACTGCAGATATTTGATTAATTGTGAAATCCAGGTGTTCATTCGAGCTGTTTCGTTCAATCAAAAGGTGCCCAATTTCGGGCAAAACTCGAAACTGCTTGCTTTTGTGTCTCCTCTGAATCATGCTTCCTACGACCATAAATGTCCTCTTCTGGCGCGGCAACTTCAGCATGCCCCTTATAACATTGAGTCCGAAGTTGGCTTTGAACTGCTGCTCATCGTCAATCACGTGGACAAACCCCTTGTTTAATCCGAATTTGACATGGAAGGATGGAAAATCCTCGGGAACAGAACCACGCAACCCCTTTACACTCGTATCAATGAGCTTCTTCGTATTGTGCTGGCTCCACTCATCTTCAGCTTCATCAATTGCCTGAAGGAAACTCGTTGCACAAACATGTAGAAGAAGATTACGACAGATCATGTTGAGTTCTCAAGAAACTAGTGAAATTTCGTCAAAGATTAAACCAATCACCAAGGGTTTTCTTTCTGTAAAAGACTAACAGTGATATATGAACCAAACTTTCCAAATGGTGATCAGTGTGATTGACATTTTTCTATCAGGCTAGAAGGCAAAAAATGGTGACACATGGTATCTTTATTTTAGTGTCCGATGATTCGTACGAAAAGTAGACATCTACATTGCTCACCAACTCTCTCGTAAATACTCCCTCCGTCTCACAATGGATGACAATTTTGGCAACGTGCCTTGCAAGAATTTATCAAATAAGATTTATATAGCATATGAAAGCATTAAATAAGATTTATTTAGTTCTGTATCAATTTTGTCAACACCACCCTGGCGCAAACAAAAGGAAGCGAAGCCAACAATGCAATATTTATATCTTGGTACCCAGAGACGAAATCAAATTTTAATATTAATAATTCACATGGCGCAAGGGCTACCTGTGGGAGAGAAGCTGTTCATAGGTGGCGATTCCAATCGTCGTATAGGAGTTAATGGAAGCTAGTAGAAGTATTTTGGATTTTGCAGTGCTTTTGATCTTATAGTTGTGAACGCTTTTTCCAAGAAGAGAGAGGAACACCTAATTACCGTTAAGAGCGGGTCCAACAAAAGCCAGATAGATTACCTTTTTGTTAGAGACACTCAACGTTTGTTATGCGAAGATTGCAAGATTATCTCCGGAGAGTGTCTAGCTATTGCCACAACATAGACTTCTGGTGTTAGATATTTGCCCACGACCTAGATGGTGGCATCTTTCTTGTTGTTCATACTTCGGCCTCCGCTTTTGCGAAATCCTGGTTTCGTCCCTGCTGGTACCCATATGCAAACAAGATTCAAACTTGTTTTGTTTTCTTGCATTGTCCAAACGAATTAAAGAACAAGAGAAGAGGAGAACATTAATCGATGAGATATATAATAATAATAATAATAATAATAAATTATAGACTGGTCCTAGTTTTTAGGTTCGGTTCTATTCCAACCCTAAATTATTTTTCCGAACCTGTAGAGGCTCAGCTACGTTCCGGGTGACTTTTTTACCCCCATATGTACCAAATCGACATCTCCCTCTCTCTGTTTCTCTCTCTTCTCCCGACATGTCCTCTCTCTCCCTCACCGAGCTCCCCCAGATCACCGTCGTCGACAGCCAGAGCAGCAGCAAGTCGAGGCGTCAACGACGGCAACGGCGACGTGCTGTTCACTCTTTTCTTCACGCTTCTTCAACTTTTTCTGCCGATTAGCATTTCTCCCAAGAAGAGAGTATTTCGAGATCGATTTTCAGGATTTCGTCGACGATCGCAATAGCGACAATCGCGAACTCGCACCACTCAAACCCAGCCGAGTCATACCACCATCATCGTCGACGGCGACGACGGCGACATGGAGTCCGATTCCAATAACCTGAAGGAGGCCTTCTCCTAGAATTCGAGATCGATTTTCAGGATTTCGTCGACGATCGCAACGGCGACAATCGCGAAGTCGCACCGCTCAAAGCCAGCCACATCGCACAACCATCATACACAGTTCGCTCTGTCAGTGATCGCGTAAGATTATCTGGCCGAGAAGCTGTCGGTTTATGTGTCGGACGACGGTGGGTCGGCTTTAACTGTGTTTGCTTTCATGGAGGCTGCTAAGTTTGGGAGCCACTGGTTGCCTTTTTGTAGGAGGAACAGTATAGTGGAGAGATGTCCCAAGGCTTATTTCAGATCGAGAATTACCCTCGGTCCAATGAAACAAAGCAAATAAAGGTACTCTGTTACTAATTCTTATAGAAAGTTTCAAAAATCACTGATTAATATTCTCCTTTTAGTTGACATGGAAAATGTGAATTGTATATGTAAATTGTGTATATTTTTTAATAAGAATCGTGTATTTTTTGGAGACACTGAGAATTGTGTATTATTCATAAGCATTGTCTATGAGAATTGTGTATTTTTCTGTGAGAGCTGTCTATGAAAGCTGCATATTTTCTATGAGAACTATGCATTGTCCATGAGAACTGTTAATGAGAATTGTGTATTTTCTATAAGAACTATTTATTTTAAGGGGACCGATTATTGATCATTGTTAACGGAAGCAGGTTCCTTCACTAGCGGCAGTTGATTCACGGCAACGGGTGGTGAGGTTGTGTGAATTAAGGGGGATCGATCATTGATTCCTCCATTACGTTATTGATTCCACCGTCGACGCCATCTGCGGCGGCAGAGTGCCATTGCAATGGGCGCGGATGCCTGGGTCGTATCGGCGATGGCACTATGTCATTTGTTATCGAGGCCAAGTAGTGGCACTCCAACTGTTTGATGAGCTGAGTGATGTCGGAGTGAAGTTTTTGCCCACCGTCAATTCCCTTCACCATTTCTCTCTCTCTAGA
Source organism: Rhododendron ovatum (assembly GCA_019656835.1). Lineage (NCBI taxonomy): Eukaryota > Viridiplantae > Streptophyta > Magnoliopsida > Ericales > Ericaceae > Rhododendron > Rhododendron ovatum. Next base: position 1,935,510 of record CM033800.1, read on the forward strand.
ATTTTGCAAATGAAGTGGATCCCACCTGCATGTGAGAGGGGTGTGGCTGAACTCAGCCACACCGATGTGTCTCTAGCATTTCCGTATTGCAAAAAAAATAAAAAGTTAAGAAGAAGAAGAAGAAGACGACGACGATGACGGCATAGGGAAAGAGAGAGTAATGATGTTTGGGTCCAAAGTTTACCAATTGATCCCAATAGTTTACTTAAAAGGTTCGGCTTAGATATTTTAACCTTTCTTGTTACTTAATTTGATGTTTGTGTTAGTTAAATAGTGGATTTTCTGGATTATCAAAATAAAGTAGTGGATTTTGTCAGCAAATTTAGGTGAACTATGCATTTTTAGTCTGTGTTGGGCCATGTGAATTGTGTGGTGGCATATGTGAACGGTGTGAATTGGAGTTATGTGAATTGACTATATTTTTGTGTATTTTTTCTATAAGAACTGTATATTTTCTATTTTTTTCTACTAGAACTATATATTTTCTACCAGAATTGTGTTTTTTTCTATGAGAATTGTGTATTTTCTATGAGAATTGTCTATGAGAACTATTTCACATAGTCCAGTTCTCATAGTCAATTTTCATGTAATTGATTATGAAAACTGACAGTTCTCATAGAACTGACTATAAGAATTGGCAATTTACATAGCCAGTTCTCCTAATAACATATTCGGGTACTGTCGATGATAGTCAATCTTTGTTTTTTTCTATGAGAACTTTATATTTTTCTATGAGAACTGTATATTTTTCTATGAAAATTGTGTATTTTTGTGAAAACTATCTAAGAAAATTGTGTATTTTTCTATGAAAATTGTATATTTTTCTATGCGAATTGTCTATGAGAACTGAGTATTTTTTATGAGAATTGTATTTTTTCTGTGAGATCTGTCTATGAGAATTACGTATTTTCTATGAGAATTGTATATTGTCTATGAGAATTGTGTTTTTTCTATGGAAACTGTGTATTTTTCTATGAGAACTGTGTACTATCCATGAAAACATTTTATAAGAATTATATATTTTCTAAGAGAATTGTGTATTTTTTATGAGAATTATGTATTTTAGTGTGTGTTGAGGTTATTTGAACTATGTATTTTTCAGTTCTCATAGCTCAGTTCACATAACCGAGCAGTTCTTATAAAACTAACTATAAGAATTGACAATTCTCATAGCCAAAGGTATTTTTCTCCAAAGTTATTTGAGCAATAATTGTAATCAGTGTATAGCAAGACTTTGGCATACATAAAACTAACTAAAAATTCAATTACACGAAAAATACACAGTTCCCCTTAGAACATTTATAACTATATTTGATTTTGATTACCTTTTTATTTTTGTTCAATTTTTTTTCGTGTGTATTTTCTATGAAAATTGTGTATTTTTCTATGAAAACTGTTTGTTATTCATGATAATTGTCTATGAGAATTGAGTATTTTTCTATGAAAACTGTGTATTATCTATGAGAATTGTCTATTAGAACCATATATTTTCAATGAGAACTATATATATTTTATGAAAACTGTGTATTTTAGTGTGTGGTAAGACTATGTGAATTGTGTATTTTTCAGTTTACATAGCCAGTTCACATAATTCAGTTCTCATAACCAGTTCACAAAACTAGTTTTCTATGAGAACAGTCACTTCTCAAAGCCAATTCTCATAGAAGTGATTATGAAAACTGACAGTTCTCATAGAACTGACTATGAGAATTGTCAGTTCTCATAGAAATAGTTCTCATAGACAATTTTCATAGAAATAGTTCTCATAGAACTTTCTCATAGCAAATGGTATTTTTTTAATATTTCATAATTTCATATTTAATATGGATCTTGTTTAGTAGATATCGTCGAGTAGGTTTCAAAAATATAATTTTTTTTAAAAATAAATATCTACAACAAAAGATATGACTTTTTGAAATTTAAACAATGTTTTAATGGTGCACCAATGCTTATGGAGCATTGGATAATTTTTCTATACTAGATGCTCTCTAGTTGTGTGCGCTGATGGGCGTGAAGGGGCAAGGTTGGAATAAAAAATACAAATAATTGTACAGGACTAAATGAAGACCGAACCTAAGTTTTTGGGCCGGGATAAAAATTCCCCTAATAATAATAATGTCAAGTGCAATAAAGAAAGAAGAACTGACGAGTGATTTTGAAAGAAGAAGTTGGGTTTTGCCCAGAGCTGAACGACAATTTCCTTTTTGCAAAATTTTCTGCTGCTACAATAATCTTTCTCCCTTTGTCTTCATCCATTCGCCTTTGTTCGGTTCCCATCTTTGAAAAATATTTTTGATGTAATGAGTGAAGAGTTAGATAGAGAAAGTTATAAGGAAAAATGCAGAGAGAAAAATAGGTTTTTCAAAGATGAGAACCAAACAAAGATATCATTCCCACCACACTGAGCCCAAATTTGAACTCTGCAAATTGGCCTAGAGTTGGTGCCAGGTGTACGAGGTAATATTTCTGTGACTATGTTCATTCATTTTGAATGTCAATACTTAAAAGTATGTATAATAATCAAAATTAATTTGCAAAGTTTTGAATTGGAAGAAAAAAGTAAATATACTATAAATATAATACAAAACCTTAGCGCCAATCGCTTACCCAAAAAAAACTCTTAGAGCCAATGTTAGAAAATTCCATACCTCGCACAGTAGAAAATGGAGAACCAAAACCCAAGCTATGAGGGGACAACATGAATACTCAGGCATTTGGACAATTGCCATCAAGTAGTTGTCCTAATGTGATCATGAGAAACGGGCTCTGCAGGCACGACTTCTGTTTCGATAGAGTCGCAGAAACTTGGTGCATAGTTGGTCGGCACTGCGGGTCGGGGCGCAAGCATGCAAGTGCTAGCTTGACAGCAAGAACCACTGCTTCCTCCGTTTGATTCCTTGGCAGTGGGAGCCTTTTATCCAATACATCCTTCACGAAAATACCATAAGAAGATGGTGGTGAGGAATCTGAAGTTGATGAAGAAAGAGAAGAGATGAGATCCCCTGGATGCCTCCCCATTATAACTTCGAGTGTTAAAACTCCAAAGCTATAGACGTCTAACTTCTCATTCACCTCCATTGTGTAAGCAAGTTCTGCCCAAAGAAATGAAGGGTACAAAGAACAAGGAAAAAAAACTAATAAGAAATTGTAAAGGTGGCTTAGGAATTAGCATATTCAAAAGAAAAACACGAGACTAATATTGGCAGCTAAGCTGAACTGTGCAAGTACCTGGAGCAGCATATCCCAAGGTACCTGCAAAGGAAGTCCAATTTGATGAGTGCAGGTTTAGAAGTCTAGCAGTTCCGAAATCAGAGAGATAAGCGACGTCTTCTAAGTCTAGCAGAACATTCTTGCTTGATATATCGCGATGAATGACCGGGGGTGAACAACCGTGGTGCATATATGACAAAGCATCTGCCAAACCATTAACAACATTCATCCTCTTACTCCAATCCAAATTTAGTGCTTCTTCCTCACAGCTTAGTTTCTTCTCCAAGCTCCCCCCTTCCAAGAACTCGTAAACTAAAAATGAGTGTCGTGGATGTGAACAATAACCCAAAAGCCTTATGATACGCCGATGTCGTATCTCTATCAATGCACGAATCTCACTCGTAAAACTTTGAAGATTAGCCAACTCCCCATCTTGCGAAGGATGAAACTTCTTTACAGCAACAACCTGACCACTTGGGAGCTCAGCCTTATAAACAACGCCATGTCCACCTACTGCAATGCAATGCTTGTCATTGAAATCCTCCGTCGCTTGGATGATATTTTCATGCACCAATTTTCCATCGAAGCTCCAAATCTCAAACAAATCTTTATTAGCTTCTTTATTTGGCTCAATTTCATTGTCTCCCATTTTGTTGCGATGAACAAGAAAAATCATAGCAACAGTAAGAAATAAAATCCCCAACATAGGAACTACAACTGCTAGTACAATTTTGTAATGATTTCTCCCATTATCTCCTTTGCTTGGCTTCAGTGAACATGGCATCAAACTAGTTTTATTGCCACATAATCTATCATTATTTCTGTATGCCTGAAATGGAGCATCATCAAATGCTTTTGTGTTGGGCAGAGGACCTTCCAAGTGGTTGTAAGATATGTCAACAGACGTTAAACTTGACATCCCGTTAAAAGATGAGGGGATAGAACCGGACAACAAGTTGTGGGAGAGGTTCAGTGTCTCTAAGGTTTTCAAGTCCCCGATCCCTGGTGGTATCTCTCCTGTTAATAAATTATTTCCAAGATCGAGATTTTGAAGAAAGTGCAACTTTCCTAATTCATAAGGAATAGTCTCCCTGAGAAGATTTCTGCTCAAGTTCAAGTTTAGAAGATTCACACACTCACCCAACTTCCCTTGGATACGTCCGCTAAGATTGTTTCCAGACAAGTCGAGATGCTGAAGACTAGACAGGTTGGCCATTTCTGCTGGAATATCGAGTGAAAGTTTGTTATTGCTAAGAGTAAGATGGAACAACAAAGCCAATTTTCCCAAATTCTTCGGGACCTCACCAACTAGATGATTTGAAGAGAGGTCAAGTAAATGTAACTGAGTTGCACTTCCAATGCCAGGTGGAATGTTTCCAGAAAGGTCATTGTTGGAGATCTTTAGGCTAGTCAAATTGGGTAACTGTTCCCATTTGTGCCAAAGCTCGCCATAGAAATTATTGTGACTGAGATCCAAATATTCAAGGTTCGGGAATACCTTAAAAACTTCTGATATATGCCCAGTCAGTTGGTTTCGATCAAACCTAACACGACGTAATTGATTGCAGTTTCTCAAGCTATTTGAGATATGACCTGTTAAATAGTTGTTTGTTGTAGTAACTATTACGAGTGATCCATGAGCGCACAAATTTGGCGGTAGAGGACCTGTGAACTTGTTGTAGGCTATTTGAAGCACTTGTAGATATCTAAGATTTTCCAGTTCTACAGGGATAGATCCAGAGAGAGAGTTCATGGAAATGTACAACCATGTGAGGTTTCTCAAGTTCCCTATTGAAGCGGGGATTGATCCCATGAGATTATTCATTGACAATTCAAGACGAGTGAGAGATCTTAGCATTCCTACTTCTAGAAGGATAGATCCAGAGAGAGAGTTCTCAGAAAGGTACAACGTTATGAGGTTTCTCAAGTTCCCTATTGAAGCAGGGATTGATCCCGTGAGATTGTTCCTTGACAATTCAAGATCAGTGAGAGATCTTAGCATTCCTACTTCTGGAGGGATAGATCCAGAGAGAGAGTTCTGGTAAAGGTACAACATTGTGAGGTTTCTCAAGTTCCCTATTGAAGCGGGGATTGATCCCGTGAGATTATTCTTGTACAATGCAAGGGTAGTGAGAGATCTTAGCATTCCTACTTCTATAGGGATAGATCCAGAGAGAGAGTTCTGAGAAAGGTACAACGATGTGAGGTTTCTCAAGTTCCCTATTGAAGCAGGGATTGATCCTGTGAGATTGTTCGTTGACAATGCAAGGGCAGTGAGAGATCTTAGCATTCCTACTTCTGGAGGGAGAGATCCAGAGAGAGAGTTCTCGAAAAGATACAACGTTGTGAGGTTTCTCAAGTTCCCTATTGAAGCGGGGATTGATCCCATGAGATTATTCATTGACAATTCAAGATCAGTAAGAGATTTTAGCATTCCTACTTCTTGAGGGATGGATCCAGAGAGAGAGTTCTCGTAAAGGTACAACGTTGTGAGGTTTCTCAAGTTCCCTATTGAAGCGGGGATTGATCCCGTGAGATTATTCTTGTACAATGCAAGGGCAGTGAGAGATCTTAGCATTCCTACTTCTAGGGGGATAGATCCAGAGAGAGAGTTCTCATAAAGGTATAACGTTGTGAGGTTTCTCAAGTTCCCTATTGAAATGGGGATTGATCCCGTGAGATTATTCTTGTACAATGCAAGGGCAGTGAGAGATCTTAGCATTCCTACTTCTATAGGGATAGATCCAGAGAGAGAGTTCTCAGAAAGGTACAACGTTGTGAGGTTTCTCAAGTTCCCTATTGAAGCGGGGATTGATCCCGTGAGATTGTTCATTGACAATTCAAGATCAGTGAGAGATCTTAGCATTCCTACTTCTGGAGGGATAGATCCAGAGAGAGAGTTCTGGTAAAGGTACAACATTGTGAGGTTTCTCAAGTTCCCTATTGAAGCGGGGATTGATCCCGTGAGATTATTCTTGTACAATGCAAGGGCAGTGAGAGATCTTAGCATTCCTACTTCACAAGGGATAGATCCAGAGAGAGAGTTCTCGAAAATGATCAATCTTGTGAGGTTTCTCAAGTTTTCCATTGAAGCGGGGATTGATCCCGTGAGATTATTCGTTGACAATTTAAGAACAGTGAGAGATCTTAGCATTCCTACTTCTAGAGGGATAGATCCCGAGAGAGAGTTCTCGTAAAGGTATAACGTTGTGAGGTTTCTCAAGTTCCCTATTGTAGCGGGGATGGATCCCGTTAGATTATTCGCTGACAAATCAAAGTCAATGAGAGATCTTAGCATCCCAATATCTCTAGGAATTTTTCCCGAAAGATGATTGATGGACACATTAAGAGATGCGAGTCTCAAAAGGCTGCCGATCCGAGAGGGAATGGTCCCATATATTAAGTTGTTGGACAGATCAAGTTTCACTAGATGAGGTAACGAAGAGAAGTTAAGACCGGAAAGCGTACCTCTCAAACCAATACTGTCAAGGGTTACATTGGTTACTTCAGTGGCCTCGTTGCAACCAATTCCAACCCATGTGCAATGACTACTTTGATTCCATGATGAAAGGAGAGATTGGCTTTGATTGTCAAGGCTAGCTTTCCACTTCAAGAGAGTGACTGCTTCACTTTGTTTTGCAACTGTTTTGGTTGCGGGAGAAGCACGAGCAACGGCGAAATCCGATGAAGAGACAAATGGAATTAGGATGACAACAAAGACAAAGATGATTATGGAGTGAACTGCTTGGAAATTGGGAGCCCTTTTAGGTACGGATGCCATGGTTGGTTTCTTATGACACAAGCTAGGAGTAGAAGTTATGTTGCATGGAAGGATGAAAGCTTTAAATATTCATTTATATGGGGTGCTATTTATAGGAACATGATTTGTCTCTCATGTAAATCGCGCGGCTGAGATAAATTGATGCGTACAATGAAATTCACATCACACATTAAGTCTAACATGTAATTATATCTACATGACGTATGCTTCCAGTTTGTGGAAATTCTGCCAAGTTTGGTCCATTTTTTTTATTCGGGTTGTTCAAAAGTGCTTTGGATAGTCTAGATTTTTTCGTGTATTGTTTTATTAAAAAATATTGTAAACACTACGAATTTTTTGGACGATTCGGATGAAAAAAATGGACCAAACTGATCTGACCAAACTTGACCAGATCCACAACTGATGAGAATTTCAATTTGCAGAAGACATAAAGAGACCAAGTGCATAGATTTCTATTACTGATGGGAGCTTTCAGTCAATTATCAACATCAATATATTTTGGGCCCGCATAGACTTGACTACGGCGGCTATTGGTGATCACCTTCTCTTGCCTTGGAGAGTTGGAGGCCTCCAGGAAGCAAGATTATTCAACAAAAATGCTAAGGACACATACATTTGTACACATATCTTGCACATACACTTTTATGGGGCTCACCTCGGGTCCTACCAATATGATCCGAACCACTCATTATTTTTAAAATAATGTTTTAAGAGTTTTTGTAAAAAATCAACTCAATAGGATATTGATAAGGACTTTTTCAGAAATCGCAATGCGAATCAGACTGTTTCACCCTATGATTTCTGAAAAAGCCATTACCGATATCCTATCGAGTTGATTTTTTACAGGAACTCTTAAAAAATTATTTTAAAAATAATGAGCGGTTCGGATCATATTGGTGGGACCCGAGGTGGGCCCCATAAAAGTGTATTTGCAAGATATGTGTAAAAATGTATGTGCAAGTAGCATGACTGATTATTCAATTAGCTATATATTGCCATTCATATTTGTCATTGTCAAAAAGATTTTACTTTTTTTGTTTTTCGTAAACTTTTTTAGAGTTTTTTTTAAACTATGAAATCTACAAAAACATGTTTTTTTTTTTTGAGAAACACAAATATTACCAAACATATTTTTTGTTTTTATTTTTATGAAAACATAAACCTGTTTCAACTTTTAGTTTCTTAAAAATAAAAAAGTAAAAGGTTACCAAACGCACCAAATTAACAACATGACTAACTTGCCTATAGGGAAAGGATCAAAAACCAAACATCAAAGAAAGAGCGATTTGCATTCCACACTGCACCTATTCTCTGAAAAATTCTTGGTTGCAAATCGGGTACCACGTGGCACCCGACGCGCACACCCGGGCCATTCAAAAAGGCAATCGACAGTCTAGATTGAGAGTACCGAACGGATTTGAAAAAGAAAGAAAGGAAAAGTGTGTTTTAATCCAGACCGTCGGTTGCATTGTTGGAAGCGTCAAAAAGCATATCAGCTGTATCCTATTTGCACCCAAAAATTTATCAATGGGAAGAACTGGGAATAGTTCTGCGCACAAAAGATAATGAAGGGAATCATTATTGAAACATATTAATGCGAAGAGAGTCATCCACTATGGGTCATCCACTATGATCGCCATAGACTAATGGGAAGGCCTGGGAGAGACTAATGGGAAGAAATGGGAGAGACTAATTGGAAGACTTGGGAAAAAATAATGGGTAAACCTGGGAAACATATTAACAATTCTTGCTCATACTTACATTTGGAAAATTTTATCCGAATGAAAAATTGGAAGATTAAATCGAGCACCTACACTTATTTTATTGAGCTGATTCTTCACAAGCTCACTTGAAAAATTATTTTAAAATTATTGATGGGCTTGGATTATCTGTGCAGGACCCGGAGTGAACCTTGTGCTCAGGGGCGGCTCTAGGATTTTAGTTCGGCAGTGAGAAAATTACAAAGAAATTTTTTGTGTACAAAGTTCTATGTAAAATGCTCATATTTACATTTGGATAAAATTTTATTGGGTTAGTTTATTTTGTTTACTTGAGCTATAGTACCTACCTATTCACAAACTTTTCACTTACTTTGATATTGTATGATTAATTTAGTGCAGACAATATTAAGGAAAAATATAATTATATGGAAGAAATACAAAATTCATAGTGCATTTTTGAATCAAGAGAGTTTGCTTGGAGCTGCCCCAAATCCACACAGATCGATGATTTTCGAGCTAAGCTAAATGGAAGAAGTTGGAAGTGATGGACGTGAGCTAGGAGTGATTGACGCTTGCCGAAGGCAAAATGGGAGACAAATGGTTGCAAATAGGGCTGTAAACGAGTCAAATCGAGCCGAATATTAGAATGTTCAGATTCGTTCATTAAGTTGTTTAGGGAACTCGAGCTTTTACCGAGCAGAGCCTCGAACAGTTCACGAACGGCTCAGTTCATTTACAGCACTAGTTGCAATGACTCAAATCCATCCGGTTGCATCTCATCAAATCTAACCGGATGAGCCAAGATTCCAGCTTCGATTTTATTTTCTAATCCATGTGTCCAGTCCATCCAACCGGTACTAATATCTACGACATGTAACTTCCAATTTGTGGTAATTCTGTAGTTGTCTGGAAATTCCGTATTGGGGAAAATTTTGTGGAAATTCTGTACTAACATCAACTGGCATTATTGGCTTATGTGCACCCGATAAACATGGACTATGGTGGGAGCTTTCTGTCAACTAGAAATTGTTTTTTTTGGTAATCTACTATGGTTGCTAATGGTCACTTTTCCTCCTGTGGAAGCCTCTGGGAAGAAAGAAGATCGAAAAACAAACCCAAAATTATTCAATTGCTTTTAACAGCCCGGCCTTGAGATTTCTGAGGCTTTAGGCGAGATTTAGAAATGGGGCCTCTCATTTTCAATATACTAATTAGTTTTTCGATATAGAAAACAATTAATACAAGGCTTGGTATAGTGGGTGTACTTGCTATTTTAGACTCTCAGTTTGCGGGTTAAAGCCTCACAAGAAGCGTTTCAAAACTGTTTTTTTTTTGTAAAGGTTTCAAAATTTGCATTAAAAATTGAAGGGGCAAGGGATCAAACTCGCAAACCTGTGATCTAAACATGTGCACGTTAACCACTGTGCTACATCAAAATTGTTATAAAATAGTTCACATGCATAATATTCAACCCATTTTAGTATTTGGGGGCCCAATTATTGGGCATCTGGGGAAGAAGTAAGAAGATGAAAGAAGGAATCCCATGAAAGAATAACATTTCGCCGCAAAACATTACTCTTGAATGCAAGAAATTACTCGTGGCTACAAATTATTGAAAGCATGATTACTCCTCACAACTCACTTGTGTTTTACATGCTTATTGGCCGCGTCGAATTACACTTGGCCACTTTGAATTGCTTTTGGCCGCGTCTAATTACTTTTGGCCGCAAGTTATTGAAAGCGTGATTACTAGGCACGATTCTCTTGTGTTTTACATGATTCTTGGCCGCGTCTAATTACTACAAACGATTGTCTTGTGTTTTACATGCTATTGGCCGCGTTTAATTACTTGTAGTCGCGAACACATCTCCCACTCATGCATCATTCACCATGGAAGAACTAGATACTCTGTGATGTACTGCATCAACGAAGTGAAGAAGCCACTTTATAGTGCTATGGGGAGGAGCTATGAGCTCATGGAGGTTTGCATGCTTCGAATTACGCGTGGCCGCAAGTTATTGAAAGCGTGATTACTTCGCACGATTCTCGTGTTTCACATGCTTCTTGGTCGCTAAGAACTACACTTGGCCGCATATAATTACTATTGGCTGCAACGAATTACTCTTGGCCACACGTTATTGAAAGCATAAGTACTACGCACGATTATCTTGGTTTTTACATGCTTCTTGGCCGCTAAAAACTACACTTGGCCGCGTATAATTACTCTTATCCGCATTAAATTACTCGTTGCTGCACGTTATTGAGAGTGTTATTGCTAAGAACGATTCTCTTGTATTTTACATGCTTCTTAGACGCTTCGAACTGCACCTGGCCGCGTTTATTTACTGTTGGCCGCGCCTTCTTGTAATCGTGTTCATCAGTCTCGCTTTTATACTAAAACTCCCAGCCACAAAATACAGACCTAATTAAAGCATAGACCAAATTCCTCACGCAGCGCTCTCTCTCTCTCTCTCTCTCTCTCACACGCACACACACACAGAGTAATCGGTCGAAGAATCAAGCACACTCTTTGCAATGGGAACCACAACAGTCAAGCAAAACCAGGTTCGTTCTCCCTTGAATTTTTTTGCGGCTGTTTGGCTACACGTTTATTAGCAATTAAGTAAAAAACAAGAAGCAAGAACTGACAAGAAATTCTGATTACACGTATTGATGATAAACAAAACTTGCATGTTCGTGGTATAAATTCGTGGAATGGGTAGGTATCATCGACTGTTATGCGCTTCAAATAGGTTCCGAAACTCTATTGTTTTTTTTTTAATTGGATGTGAGAAATTCATTAAGGAAAACAATGTTAGAAGAACCAAGACGGCATACCTTCCAAACAGGTAAAATCTCAGCTAAGCTGAGGCAAAATCCTTGGGGAATTTTCCAACAGCTACAAAGCATGGTGTCAAGAGGAGTTTGTTTTACAGATAAAAATTGGGAGCTTCAAACACGGGCATCAAATCTTATGTAAAACCATAGAAAAGGTTGATGAATAGCTTGAAAATCTGTAAAGTTCCTTTCTTGCCATATCTAGTATATAATGTATGCCCAAGCAAGCTTTCTAACTAAGTTGCCAAATAATTTATCACTAGATTTTCCAACGAGCCGCGAGATTTCAGCATTTCGATTGTGTGGTGGTTTAGAAATACTCTTAGATGATATACCTGCCGCCAAATGTGCCTAGAGTAGGAGCAGAGAAAGAAGATGTGAAGTATATATTTTGTTTCTTGATGGCAGAAGGAGCAAACAGCTAATGAAGATGGAATAACTCTTCATTTACCAAGCTTTTCTTTAGTTCTCAGCTTCTTTTCTATTGCTTATATTTTTTCCTCAAATGAGGAATGCTAGAAAACATATATATTAGTTAGTACGTAGATGCTCATGAACTCATGACTTTCATGTTAGGACTCCCATATTGGAATCATGGTGACTTGGAAGAGGGACTGGTTTGGCCAGGAAAGCATTAGAAGTCTGGTGTTACTGAGTTTCCTCAAACAACTCATCCTCTTGTCTTTGTAAGCCTCTCACAGGCCTTGTCCTATGCTCCTATTTTACTTGGGTTGCAGTCCCTTCTACGTGCCAATGTATAGAACACTCATGTAAGTAGATCATTGTTGTTTGTCATTTAGACAGTAGAAGCATCTTTTTTTTTTTTTGGAAAAATTTACAATGGGTTTTGAATACTTTAGCTTTTTGGTACCACGATCGGTATTTTTATTGAAATTTCCTAGTTCACTCTGTTTTCTATTTTGCTGTTGTAAAGGCAGTTGCCGCCCCAGATTCTGCTGCGGGGTTGCCCTTGACAGCAGAAAAAATGGAGGTTGCATTGGATGAAATTCGACCATATCTCAATTGCTGATGGCGAGATCAATGGCAATGTTGTGTGGTTGAAGCTGCAAGGAGCATGAGGCTCCTATTCAAGTTAGGTAACGAGTATGAAGATGAGAATCGAGCATTGTTTAATGGAGATTTTTCCTCAAGTAGTTGCGGTGGAACCTAAAGCAGAGGAGGAGACTGGCCTTGAGCTGAATGAAAATACCATAGAGAAGGTAACAATGCATCTCCTTTTGTTACAACTATTATAGCTTTTAAAGCACTTAAGTGTGGTTTTAACATATTTTTGAAGCAGTTGATCCTTTTCTACCCTGTGGTGCTGCATTACAATTTTTTAAATCATATTTTCCGTCCAGATTCATAGGGTTTTAGGATACGTATCTGTATTGCTCATAAGACCATTTTTTGTCGATATAAGCCAGTATCAGCTGATGTACTGAAATATCGATATCACAAATCCAAAATCCCTATATGTCAGTTTGTTGGCTGATATGCTACTTTATTTAGAACCCTAGTTTTGAGTCGATAGATGACCGAAATCTTGTGGATTCTGTTGTGTTATTGTTGCTAGAGAGAAGCAATGAGCAAACAGTTACTGATAATAGAATGTCCTCACTAGATTTTGAACATTTCTTTTTTCAGCGTCTCTCTGATAGGAGCTTCACTGTTCATAAGATAAAAATTATGTCCTGAAAACTGATGCACGTTGTTCATAGTTCATTAAATTTCATTCCTTGGCAACAATGCCATGTTCTGACTCGATACTTGATTTAGTACTTAAAAGAAGCTTCTATAGTTTGCAGTGTATTTGATTATATCTATACCCGAGTCACCGAAGTTCACTTCTTTTCATTCATTTAGGTCCTTCAAGAAATAACGGCATACATAGTCGGAGAACCAAGTGAATCTCTTGAACTAGTAGCTATCGAAGAGCCAATCGGGAAAATTCAATTCATTGGGCCAGTTGCAGCTGTAACTACTGTTGTGGTGTTGTCACATGGAAACTAAGGGAGAAAATACCATCCATTGCAGCAGTTCACGTTCTATAGTACTCAGACTTTCATGTTTAGCTTGGGGTCTTTCATGATTAAAGAAGGGTATTAGGGAAGACTTTATGTCATAAATGTTGAAGACCCAGAATGGGATCGGGTCGGCCATGATTAGTGAACTTCAGTTGACAAATATTGCACTTTTTATAGTTTCGCTGTCACTATAATAGTGCGACGGTTTATTCATAGCAATTCAATTGATTGTATATGATTTTATAAGCAGAATGTCAATATTTACACAGACAACATTTTTATCTTTCTGAAAACCAGGACTTGGAAATCAATGTCTTTTGTGCAAGCTTGTATGTGGTTTTGCAGTGTCTGGAATGGGTGGAATTTTGAAGCAAAATATGTGCTCTCACCATCTAAATATTGGAAGGGCGCCTCATTTCACTACTTTGAAAAGACAAATTGCCTATTTTGTCTTTCACATCTCGGGAGGAATACAACCTGGAGGGGCTAATTCAAAATCGGGTAGGAAAGGCTTGGATGTGTTATTGGCACTCTCTGGAATGGATTGGATATTTCTGAAACAAAATCTGTGCTTGGCCATGGCTAATATTGCAATGAATTTTTTTTTTCCTTCCCTAATTCCAAGATCCACACCCTAGAAAGCAATTTTATTAGTCCAGAGATGATACTATCGGAGGATCCGGGTCCCTGCTAATGAAGGCCTTTGCCAAATAGTTCCAGCTTTACAAGTCAAAATGTATCGTCCCCGAAATTAATCATGAACAGGACAGCTAAAAAAGAACATTCTATATGGGACCACACAATTCTGCAAATTTAATTATTAATACAAACATAGATAGTGACGAGCACACTCATTGGAGACTGGCATTATTGAAGTGTTATTGAGCATGACTTTCTTGCTACATAACACAATTCCTAGAAAGCCTTTGAGAAAGAAAGTGTTTGTTGCCGTTTTAGATGACTTCGATTTGTCTCCCCGTAGTAGAAAAAACTGAATATATCAACTGATACATACTTCAGCTGCCTTCCATCCCCAGTGAGATTATCCTATCACCATTCTGAAATGCTTTTCTTCCACACTTAACCTTAAACAGGTCACTTCCTGATATTTAGTAACACTGAAGGCTGATCACTGAACCAGCACTGCCATGAACAACCAGGGTTGCCGAGAATGGAACTTACAGTTCAGTGGCTGCCCAATAGAAATTAGTTTGTTTGGGTGTTAGTTGTGGCGTCTTTTAGTGGGTGTAAGGCTTTCACTTTGGTCGTGGGGTCTTGGTTGGCTTCTTGACATCATTTTTGGTTTGGTTCTCGAGTGGCTTTTTGTCGGTGTGCCCAAGATCCGTTTTATCTTTGTATCCCTTCTCAAAGATTAATGAAATCTTTTTTGTCGATCAAAAAATAATAATAATATATCACCCTTAGCCTAGGCCATGTCCAAGAATTAAAGACCATGGATTTTAGAGGAAATTAACTTTAGCAACAAATTAAGATCTAGCTACCCATATTGAGTCCAACCCTGCTTCGAAACTTATAATATTAAGGTCCCAAATCATGCCAATCATCAAGCCTAACGGCACAGATTGGCCATCCCCTACCACCCATCTGATCATCAAAGGCTGGAAAATAGATCTCAAATTGAACCATTTCCTCACAGGCCAAGGGATTCACAGTAACCCAAAATATAATGGCCGACACTTTTGTCCATCTTCTTCCTCGTAGACATATTCCTGATAAGCTTGTATGGATCCCTAATGCTACTAGTTTACACAAAAATTGGAGTTTGGGAGTAATCGGAGCAAGCTCGCAAAGTTTGGTTAAGATGCGCCCGAGGAGCATTGAGCTGCGCCCGGGGCACATAACATTGCGCCTGAGGAGCATTCGAACTACACAACAAGTCAAGTTTCACGGGCTTGCCAAGAACACTTCCAAATTCTAATTTGCGCGTGGTTTGAACTGTTGAAAAGCTTGTTGAGTATACTTTATAACTCAAGTGGTTTGAATGCCAAATTATTTACCAATTAAATGACATGACAATTTTACCCTTAACAGATCGAAAAACAAATCATTTTGGAAAAATGATCGCACCACTCTCATTTTAAATCTGATGAAAATAACGAGGGTATTAAACGTATGAAAACCTTGTGGAGTCAAGCCAAAAAATAATTAAAATTTCGTTTTGAGAAGTTGATTGAAACCAACCTAATTCAAGGATGGTCGAAACCACGTACTAAGTTTAAAATACATTTTTGTGCCTTTTTACTCATTGGAAGTTTCATTATGTACTTAAATCCTCACAGTGGTGATAAAGTTGAAATATGGTGGTAGTTGTCGTTATGCGAAAGATGTGTATAGGGTGAAGTACTGGTGGTGGAGGGGAGGTGTTACGGTGGTAGTGTTGGTGGTGGAAGGGTGGTAGTGCTCCAAAGATCATCTTTGTAGTTAACGACGGCTCTCTACCCACTTTCATAAGTGAAATTTTATTATTTGTAAAGTTAGATTCCATCATCTTGTAGTATTTGGAAAAACATTTTGGACATCATATAGACCTTGATCCAGTTTAAAATGAGCGAGATGTTAGCGTGCTTCTTACCAAATTTTTTTTTTTACCCACTGAGGATAAAAATGGCATTTTTTTTTTGTGTAAAAATAATTTTCAATCCAAACAACTTAGGTTATAAAATACATTCAACAAGGTATTTAACGGTTCAAAACCACACACAAATTGGTGTTTGTGAGCGGATCAAGCTCGCAAAGTTTGGTTTGTGGTGGAATTATTTCAAAGATGCGCCCGAGGAGCATTGAGCTGCGCCCGGGGCGCATAAGATTGCGCCTGAGGCGCTTTCGAACTACACAACAAGTCAAACTTTGCGCGTTGGCCATTAACACTCCCAAACTCCGATTTGCACGTGGTTTGAACTGTTGAAAAGCTTGTTGAGTATACTTTATAAATCAAGTGGTTTGAATCCAAAATTAGTTCTAGGGGATTTGTTCATTCCTTAAGAGGTCGACAAAATTCAAAAAGACTTTCCACACTACATAAAAGCACACAAAACTGTTTCACCATCGGGATTTGTCCAAGGCTCTCAAGGTGGGGCTTATACATGAAAAATTATACTATGCCCCAAGGGCATAGCCACGTGGTGCCCCCAGGGCTTTCTGCACCACACATTTCAGTGGCCCACACTGAAATGTGGTGCAGAAAGCCCCGGGGTACCACGTGGCTATGCCCCGGGGGCTGTTTGTACCACAAATAATGTTTATATTTTTACCCGTCGATTAGGTGACACGTGGCAGGGGTAAAAATAGGCAAATGTGATATTAGCATGGACTTAACTTAGTAATTCTGAATGAAGGTAAATCGATGGTGAAACCATAAAAAGGCTTGTCCGTCGATTTGCCTACACGTGGCATGTGCTTGTGACACTTTTGACCGTCGATCAGGTGACAAATGTCAAATGAAGGCAGATCCCATGACTCCACGATTGTGGAGGATGAAAACCGCAATCAACGAGATAATTTCCTCAACGTGGGCATGATCGGCAGTTGAAGGAAGTTCACGATCAGAATTCAAGGAATTATCAACTGCCGCTTTGGAGGGAAGATTTGAATTTAAATGTAATAGGCCTATTTAAGTACAAGTTATTAGCAGTTTTAAGACACACAAAACAACGCCAATCAGGCCTTTATCTTTTCTTTTCTAGGAGTAGAATTAACTTGTAATCGTTCACTCAATCATCTCGATTGATTGTTCTTCTACTTTGAGGGTTAATAAAGTCCATTTTGTTAATCTTCTTCCATATTCCATCCACTTCATTGTTTGTTTCCAAAGAAGTCCTGAAATACGGCAAGGAACCAAACTCCACTTTCCACACCCACATTCCAGCAAGCTTACGATACAATTTTCCCGTCGATTCTCCGTCGATTGGAAAGAAAACAAGAATTTTGATAACAATTTTGGCGCTAGAAGGAGGGCTCATTACTAATTTGGAAGTGAGCAATGGCACCAAAGACTAGGAATCAATTGCCAACAGATGGTAACAATGACAATAACCCTACCAACACCAATGGTGGAAGTGATGCGACTGGAGTCAATATTGTGAATCCAGACCAGAGGAGTCCAGAAGTAGGCCAACCAAATGGTCTAGAGAGTGAGTCACGTGATTTGGTCCAAAAGTGTGCAAGAGTTTTAAATGATCCAGAGAGTGAAGTAGCCAAAACTTTGATGGCTATGTTTAAGGCAGCAGGGATTCAAAATCAACCAGCGGTGGAAATCCCAGTTAACGTAAATGTTAACCCTGGACAGACCAGTGGATATGCAAACCGTAGTACTGCAATACCTTCTACACAGGTATTTGAAAATCCAACTTTTGAAACTGTTTTTACTGGCACGAATAGAGTTCCAAATAATGTTAGTAATGGTCAAAATCAGAGCTTTTATCAAAGCATACCAACCACCGTCCCTATGGGAGCAGAGACTGGAAATATTGGAAACAATGCCCTTGGAGGGCAAAACGTCTATACAAATCCTTTTAGGAACGAAAACAGAAATGTGCCAGGCATGGCAAATGGTGATCCAAACCTCTATGGGTATGATCCACCAAATGTAAGAAGACAAGATTATCCATATGGTTATGATGTTAGACCTGAAGCTTTTGTTCCTCCAAATCAAACTGGAAGAATTCAAGAGCCTTATTTAAGGGCTCAGCTTACAAATATCATGCAGGACATGTATGGTCCTGGATTACGGAGAATTGAAAAACCTATGTTTAGAAAACCATATCCAGGTTGGGTGGATAATGTGCCTTTCCCTAGGCATTATAGAATCCCAGATTTAGTCCTTTTCAATGGAGAGGAGAATCAGTCAACTATAGAGCATGTTGGGAGATTTTGCCTGCAAATAGGTGAAGCAGATTTGGATGAGGCTCTGAAATTAAAATTGTTTCCTCATTCTCTAACTAGAACTGCTTTCTCTTGGTTTATTAACTTGCCTCCAAATTCTGTTCATTCTTGGAGAGAAATGGAAGAACAGTTTCATACTCAATTCTTTAGGCATGCACCAGAAATTTCAGTAGCAGACTTGGCTAAAATTAAACAGAAGCCTTCAGAGTCTGTTGAACAATATATGAACAGATTCAAAAAGATTAGGAATCAGTGTCATTTTTACATCCCTGAATCAGAAATAGTAAAGATAGCCCAAGAAGGGTTAGATTATGATTTCAAGAAGCATTTTACTGGAACTGAATTCAGAGACTTATTTGATTTTACTTCCAAAGCCATTGGATATGAGGCTATTTTGATGGAAGGAGAATACAGAAAAAATAAGTCACTTGGTACATATTACCAAGATATAGAAGGTGATGTTGAGATTGATGTTGCCCAAGTAATTGGAAAAGCACCAATTATCTGTGATACTTTAACAAAGGCTGAGAAGCCTGTAAATATGCCTTCATCTCATCCAAATAGGAGAAATCAAGCGAATTTTAGACAATACTCATTTGATTTATCCAAAGCTGATCAATTGTTTGATGAACTAATTAATCAAAAGTTCTTAACTTTATCCCCAGGGCATATGATCCCGCCTGAAAAGGATAGAAAGGGAAAAGATTATTGCAAATGGCATAATTCTTTCAGACACAATACTAACAATTGTGTTACATTTCGAAACTGTGTGCAGGATTTGATTCAGAAAGGTCTGTTACAATATGCTAAGGGAAATAAAGAGGTCATGGGGATTGATATTGATCCTTTTCCTTTGGTAGAGGTCAACATGGTGACTGCCAGATTGAAGAAAGGAAAAATGGCATCTCATATTGAAAGGAGGATTCAAGAAGAAGAGGAAATTATGGAAGAAGAAGAGGAAGTTCAGATGAGGCAGAAGTTTGAGAATTATTTTTGTCTAAGATGTGATGAGGAGATCAAAAAAGGGGAAGAAGTCATCGCAGAAAAAGAGTATAATGGTACCTATGCTAAAGGTTCCATAAGATTCAATACCATGGGAAGTAGTGATTTGCAGATTTATGTAGGACCAAAGTTGATTTTTGAAGGTGAAGATCCTGGAATTTTTATACCTTCTGAATCATTCAAATGGTATGGGGAAGATGATGGACCATTCCTATTTAAAGGATATCCTGTGGTACCAGCATTACCAGGGAAACCAGAAGCAGGCCTAATATATCCACCTTCATTTATGAATGGAAGGGGAAGAGGTTTTTATCCAAGAGGTATGAGATCAAGGGGAAGAATGCCTTTTACCAGAGGTGGATACCAAGGGAGAATGGTAATTCCACCAAACATGGAGCATCATGGATGGGATACAGTAAGACATCCCAAATTCCCAAATGTACGGGAATTTGAGCCCATTACCAATACTCAGAAAAGAAGGTTACAAAGGAAGATTTCAGAAAGAGAAAGGAGAGATCAACAGGTGATGATGGATTCAACACAATGGCCTGAAATGAAGGCTAGAGCAGTTCCAAATCGAGTTTGGATCAGGGAGTCCACTGTACCACCTGTGACAGTGCCTAAACAACAGGTAAAGGAGGCAGAAAAATCTGGGGGGCAAACAATCAAACCAGCCATTACCCAAAGGCTTGGGGGGCAAAGTTCAAGTGTTTCTCCTGTTCTGTCTATTAAGGAGCAAAAGGCAGAATTCAAGAAGAGTTTAAAGAAAAAAATGGCAGAGTTTCAACAAGTATTGTTAGAAGATGATGAGGATGATGATCTTCTATCAGTTAACAGTTCAGACATGATGAAAGAAGATTTCAAAGATGACAAGAATGAAGCAGACTCTCAAAAGTCTACCACTTTTGGTCAAGCATTGGATACAATTCAATTCGGGTCAGTCTCCCCTACTAGAGTTCATTGCAACATGATTTTAGTTTTGCCAAAAACTTTTCAGGCAAAACCTAATCAACCTACAAGCCTAGAAGGAGATGTTGAAGATAGAGCAGATGCCATAGTAAAAATAAGTGAGCAAAAAGAAGATTCAGAAAAGAAGTCTATTCAAATTGAGAAAGATATAAAAGGGAAAGATGTGGTTGTTCTGAGAACTCCTGAAAATGCCTTGGTTAGGCATTTAAAGCCATTATATATTATGGTTCACATTAATGGGCAACCTATTAGTAAGGTTTTAATTGACAATGGAGCTATAGTAAACATTTTGCCTTCGAAAATGATGAAAGTCTTGAATAAAAATGAGTCAGACTTGATTCCAACAGAGGTGACAGTGGGAAACTTTGCAGGAGGATGTTCACCTGCTAAAGGTGTGATTTCTTTGCAATTACAAGTTGGTAACAGAAAAATGAATACTACCTTCTTTGTTATTGATTCTTCTTCCAATTATAATGCCTTGTTAGGCAGAGATTGGATTCATATAAATGGGTGTGTTCCTTCTTCTTTACATCAGGCATTAATATTCCTGAAACAAGGAGAAGATAAAGGTATCGACGGTATGGAAATTTTCTGGGCAGACAAACATCCATTTAAAGCAGATACCAACAATGTGGAAGCAGGTCTATATGATGAAGACTTATGGCCAATCAAGGTGGAAGGTTCAGAAATGAAATCGATGGGGATAAGCATTACTGAAAGCCAATTCCTTAAATACATTGCAGATGGTTTTAAGGAAATAAGTAGAGATTTTGTTAGACCTAACATGATACTAAGGTCTAGTGGTTCTACATCAAAGGTTTCTCATGATCAGTGACAATTGTAGCCATGAGAATGAAGAGTTAGCTACTTTAAAAGCTACTTTTAAGAGATTATTTTCTTTCATTGTATCTAGGAAATTAGAGGCTGATGAGCCTATTTCTTGTAATTGGGCAGACTGTGTAGTTGATGATAGTCCTTTGTCTGTTAAGGAATTAGCTATGGAAGATCTTAAGGCTGCTCCTGCTAAACTTGATGATTATAAAGCAGAAGTAAAAGATCCTTTAGAGGATTTTAATGTAGGAACAGAGGAAGATCCTAGAATTCTTCATGTATGTGCTGCTTTACCTGATGAAATGAAGGATCGTTTGAAGTATTTGTTGTCTGAATTCAAAGATTGTTTTGCTTGGGATTATCCTGATATGCCTGGTTTGAATAGATCACTAGTTGAACATAAAATTCCTATTAAAGAGGACTTTGTTCCATATCAACAGATTCCAAGACAGATGACATCTGAGGTTCAAAAAGAAGTAAAGAAAGAAATGGAACGATTATTTAAGGCCAAATTTATTAGGCCTGTTAAGTATGTTGAATGGATTTCAAATATAGTTCCTGTAATCAAGAAAAATGGTAAGGTTAGAATATGCATTGATTTTAGGAATTTGAATACAGCATCACCTAAGGATGAGTATCACATGCCTGTTGTAGACCATTTAGTGGATGCAACTGCAGGCCATCGATTTCTTTCCTTTATGGATGGTTATTCTGGATATAACCAAATATTCATTGCAGAAGAAGACACACACAAAACTGCATTTAGATGTCCAGGATATATTGGACTATTTGAATGGGTGGTTATGGCATTTGGATTAAAAAATGCAGGAGCAACTTATCAAAGAACAATGAATGTGATTTTTCATGACCTAATTGGAAGGTTCATGGAAGTTTATATTGATGATATAGTGGTAAAATCGCACACATTTGATGAGCATATAGACTTTTTAAGACAAGTCTTGGTAAGAATGAGACAATATAAGTTGAAGATGAATGCAATGAAATGTGCTTTTGGAGTTACTGCTGGAAATTTCTTGGGATTTCTGGTTCATAAGAAAGGGATTGAGGTTGATAAGGAAAAAGCAAAAGCTATAATGGAAGCACAACCTCCAACAAATAAACAGGAGCTCCAACAGTTTCTAGGACAGGTAAATTTTCTCAGAAGATTTATTTCCAATTTGTCTGGAAAAACTCTTGCTTTTTCCCCATTGTTAAAGTTAAAATCTCAGAAAGATTTTATATGGGAAAAAGAACATCAGAAAGCTTTTGAGTTTTTGAAGCAATCCTTGGTAAGGCCTCCTGTTCTGATGCCACCAATATTTGGCAAACCTTTAAAGTTGTATATATCAGCAGGACACCAGTCAATTGGTTGTCTTTTGGCTCAAGACAATGAAAATGGTCATGAACAAGCCATTTATTATCTTAGTAGAAGATTAAATGAGTGTGAGATAAAATACAAGCCTATTGAAAAGCTATGCTTAACATTATATTTTTCTGCTATTAAATTGAGATGTTATATGTTACCATCGACGGTGCATGTAATTGCACAAACAGATGTCATTAAATATATGTTGACAAGGCCTATATTAAGAGGCAAACAAGGAAAATGGTTGTTGTCATTAATAGAGTATGATTTACAGTACGTGCCTCAAAAGGCAGTAAAAGGGCAAGCTTTAGCTGACTTCGTAGCTGATCATCCTAACATATTCATAGAAAAGGATGAATTTGAGATACACATGGTTGAAATAAAACCATGGAAGTTATCATTCGATGGTTCAAAAACTGACAGAGGAGTGGGAGCAGGTGTAGTTTTTACATCCCCAAAAGGAGAGTTCTTACAGTTTTCTTTTCAGTTAGATGAAAACAGGATTCTGACCAATAATCAAGCTGAGTATGAAGCTTTGATTATCGGTTTAGAGATTGCAAAAGAATTGAATATTAGATATTTAAATGTAGCAGGAGATTCACAATTGGTAATTCGACAGATAACAGGAGAATATAAGTGCAATCATCCTTTATTAGAGTTACAACTGCAGAAAGTTAAAACTCTGATAACATATTTTGATGAAATACATTTACAACATGTTTTTAGATTGGAGAATAGTGATGCTAATCAAATGGCACAAATTGCCTCTGGGATTAGGATTCCAGAAGGGCAAAATGAAAAATTAATAAAGGTCCAAAAGAGATTCTTGCCTTTCTCTATTGAAAGAGATGGTAATGATTTCGATGTTATGGAAATAAATTTGGTTGATGATTGGAGGTTTCCAATAAGGAAATTTTTAGAGAACCCAAAGGAGAAAACAGACAGAAATATAAAGCAAAGGGCCATAAATTATGTTATCATAGGCAATGATTTGTTCAGAAAGTCTTCAGATGAAGTATTAATGTTGTGTATTGATAAAACCCAAGCAATGACGGCTTATGGGTGAAATTCATGAGGGAACTTGTGGTTCTCATCAGTCTGGAGAGAGGATGAAATGGTTACTCAAAAGATATGGCTATTATTGGCCAACAATAAGGAAAGATTGTATTTCATATGCTAAGGGGATGTCAGAAATGTCAACAATATGGCCCTATTCAAAGGGTTCCAGCTTTTCCTTTACAACCAATTGTTAAACCATGGCCTTTCAGGGGATGGGCAATTGATATGATTGGAGAAATAGTTCCTCATTCTTCTCAGCAGCATGAGTATGTAATGGTGGCTACGGATTATTTTACAAAATGGACAGAAGCCTATCCCATTGAAGAATGTAGCACAGAAACAAGTGATTGATTTCATTGAGGAGTACATTTTCTGTCGATTTGGTATTCCTGAAACAATTACAGTTGACCAAGCATCTGTGTTCAATGGTCATGAAGTAATGACTTATGTTAATTCATATGGAGTTAAAATCTTGAACTCTTCTCCTTATTATGCCCAAGCAAATGGGCAAGTAGAATCTACAAATAAAATTATTAAGAATACTTTATCTAAAATGATAATTGACAATCCAAGAGAATGGCATAACCTATTGCCAAGAGTGTTGTGGGCCTATAGGACTTCAAAGAGGGAGAGTACCAGGGCTACACCATATGAGTTAGTGTATGGCCAAGCCGCAGTTTTACCCGTCGAAGTTAATATTAAATCTCACAGAGTGGCTATGCATTACGACCCAAACAATATGGTTTTTGAGGAAGCAATGTATCAAGAATTGGATGGACTGGAAGAGTCCAGAATAGATGCATTAAACAGTATACAAGCACAGAAGAAGAATTTAGAAAGGGTCTATAATAAAAGAGTCCGTGAGAAATCATTTGCAGAGGGTGATTTGGTTTGGAAGGCAATTTTGCCTTTAGATAAGAAAAAGAAAGGGTATTTTGGTAAATGGTCTCCAAATTGGGAGGGACCATTTCGTGTGTTGAAAGTTCTGAGAGGTGGTGCTTATCAGTTAGAGTCTATTCTGGGAAATGCCCATGAAAGAACAATCAATGGAAAATATTTAAAAGCATATTTTCCATCCCCTTGGGAACTAATCGACGGGTGAAAACATAAATCGACGGATGGAAAAATAATTCAGACTTAAAACAGACCGTCATTAAAAGCCTATAAACCTAGGCTAAACTTTTCATTATAATAAAACAAGTTACATTTCCTGCTCGTAAAAGGAAATAAACATAAAATCTCCTATCTAGAAAGGAAATTCAGGCATTAATAGGGTTACCCTCGGCATCAATCCGAATGATCTCAAAATAGTGTGGGAAACTCCAAGTAACAAAAACATGGAACTTTTCCCAAGCATAAGTAAGGAATGCATGCTCTTTATCCCTAGCCATTGCCTCTGCATCCATTTTTATTTTCTTGTCTACTAATGGCCTCATGGCCATTACCATCTTTCTCAGCTTGAGCCAAGAGTTGGGCTCTCTTGTGGTTTTTCTTCCGAAGCCAGTTCTGATGCTTTTTGAACAGAGCTTTTGAAGAATTTGGTGGCAATTCCCAGTTGGACTGATTTAAGTCTAGCACCTTGTCATGAAGTTTAACCACTTTGTCTTGTTGAACTTCATAATCAACCCAAAAGGGGTCATAGAAGGCAGCAGTGCTGGTCTTCATCCAAAGCCTTATAAGAGGCAGAGCTGATTTGAACCCATGAAGATGGGTGGTAATGAGGCTACTCTCATAAAATTGAAGGGTTTCACATGCCCATAAGAAGTTCAAATAAGGGACATGTTCTTCCAGAATGTGAACATCCAAAAAGGCAAAGGCCGCCAATAGCTCTTTAGCTGTGGCTTCGTCAGAATCTCGATAAATTGAATACCCTAACATGAGCTTGAGATAGTGGAGGGTTATACCTCAAACTCTCTAGTTCTTGAAACCAGTCGGGGTTCTCAGGTAGAGGAGAGATGTCAGGTTGGTCATCAGAAAAGCCAACGGGGTAGAGTGGCTTTCTCACCATTTCCTTCCAATAAGCTTGTTGATGTTTGGCCCTCTCGAAAAGGGATTCGTGATTTTCCAAGCTTGGCTTGCCACCTGCTTCTGCCAGTTGAAATGGCATTGGCCTATATGGCATAGAAAGAAGTGAATCTAGTAGCATTGCTTGAGGTTCCTCTCTGACCCAAGGAAATTGGTAACTGACTTTGACGTGTGAACGTCGAATGCTCGAATTCGGATATAGAGGAGGATCCTCCATTCTGACGATCACCCTTTCAGTGGGTGGATTGTGTCCCCAACTGGATGGGGGATTAGAAGGCAAAGGATCATCCCAGCCTGAAGCGGCCGTAGTAGGAGAGAGTGGCCGATCGACGGTACCACGAGAAGGTGAAGGGGTGTTTAGATCGATGTCCATGGTGCTAATTTGACTGTCAAAATGGGAAGTCAATTTGAAAAGAGAAGAACCGATGTATAATCATCTCACAAAGGTTCAATTTATGGGGAAATATGAGCAACGGTTCAGCTTCCTAGCAGTTAATTAAAAGCAGTTATTACCCATGATCAGTGCCCACTAACAAGAAGTGGGGGAAATGACGGTTGGTTTTCTCCACGATTTGTCATTAGTTTATCCTATCGGTAAAGAAGGAAACAGTTAGCCATAATTTATACCAATTACCAAGGATTGAAATGGGTTTGGTTAGTGGCTTTGTGATTTCCTATGAACAGACCCTACCAGTGGGTTATTGTTTCGGAATTAAAGAGAAATAAATAGAAAGAGTTGTTTTTCCCTATCGATTAGGGATGTGAATCGTTGAGAGATTATAATAATTTCGATAAGTACAGAAATAAGACAAGCATACTTCAAAATTAATATCAATATTTCAAAACAAAAAGTGTAACAGCCTACAAATAAGGCTAAACATTGCAAAGGAAAACAAAATCCAACTAACAAGAGGCCTAAAACATAGAGGCCAAAATGATAAGAAGAGTAATCATTGGTTCCTGAGCCTATTTTCTAAGAATAGCTTGGAGAAATAGCTCCACTTGCTATTTGTAGCATTATATTTTTCCTGATATTTTAAGAGATCAGTGTTGGCCATAGCAATGATGGCCTTTAGTACTTTGTTCATCACAAGAGACCTTGGATAATTCCTGACTGATCAACGCCTTGCGTGCCAACAAAACCTTCTGTTGATCATCGAGCTGACTCAGGCGAGCAAGAAGAGCTGCCTTCTCATCCTCAATTTTTTGTAACTCGTCTTTCAATTGATGAATGTTGTTCCCCATTGTGTCCAAATTGGTGGAGATGGCTGCAAATTGATCAAGGGTGTCCTGTTTGCTTTTCATCTCTTTCTGACAATAGGCTGCTACGGTCAGACTTTCCTTTACAATTGAGCCAAATTCCTCGAGCTTGATTTGCTCAGACAATGGGAAAACTTTCTTGGATATCAGAGAAGCAACACAACTAGAAAAAACTATAGAGTGTGTGGTGGCAAGCTCCAACAATGGAAGTTCTAGTAGCTCAAAAAAGGTTTTTATCTCATTTTTTGTTTCTCCACTAAGCTCAGAGGATGGTGGAGAAGTCAAAGATTCAGAAAACTCAGAGATGGACTTGGAGTAGAACTCAGAGTATTGCTTAGTTCTAGTCAACATAAGGTCCAAGTCAGAATTAGGTGAATCAGTGGGCAACTCAGCACCAGCCCCATGGGCAGGTGAAGAAGAAGTTACTGGAGTAGTGGGGATGAGAATCAACTCTGGAGAAAGTACTTCACTTTCAACTTCTTGTTGCTCTAAGAGTTCAGTAGCCTCAACCGATGGTTCTACAGGCTCTGACACAAGTCCCTCTTGGTTGGGAGAAGAAAGTCTTGCTTGATCAGAGGGAGATTCCAGTGTTCTGTCTCCTTCAGTGGGAGAATGAATCTCAGTTTGCTCAACAATTATGGTCTCTATTTCCACAGGGGAATCAGTTCCCAGAATCACAGGGGAATGTGGTGCTGAACTCAAGAGAAGCTCAGTAATTGGATCAAATGTGTGAACCTCTGGAAAGGTTGATTTGTGATCCATGTCAGAAGTTTTGACATTTTCATCTAAAATTGATGCTGTACATATTAGAAATAAAGGAGCAGTAAATAAAAGGTCAAACTGATCAATATAGAGGAGGAATTGACAAGAATTATTTGGTTGGAGATCATACCCTCATCTTTATTGCATTCATCGTCTGATTGGGGCGCCAAATGCAGTCTCCTCCTTGTTTTCTAAAAGATGAAAGAAATAAATTAATAAAGAGGGAGTGACATATAATGTTTACAGTCTAAATTGACAGAAAGATTACCCTTTTGAATGTGACCAGTGTCTCAGAATCTTCAGCAATTTCTGGAGAACTGGCCTGTCGATAAGGCGAGTCAAGACCTTTCATTGCATCCGCCATCAGTGGAGGATCTTGCAAAGTACCTCGAGCTTGGTAGGTCTTGCTTCTTTTCCTTGAGGGAAGAGAGACCTCAGGTTGCTTTCCTTTGTCTTGGCCTTTATGGCCTCTTGAAACGTGAGTTTCTTCAAAAACTAAAACAATGAGAAATAATTAATGAGTTTAGGATCCCATATCTAGGGAATAAAGAAGGATAATTTTGTGAAAAGATACCTGACGAGGATTCTTCAGGATCAAGTCTCAAGAGACAGTTGCTCAAATCCTTGTTAAAGATGGTGGGTTTGATGCAATCCCAAAACAATTTAAATTCTGGAGTATGAGAAGGCTCGGCCACAAAGCTTGCAAGCTGGAAACTGGCCTTGATGCCTTGGAACTGTCCAATCAGTTCTGTGATTAGAGAAGTTTGGGTCACCACTGGCCTCGTCTTGGCTAAGTCCTTAATCCTCGGATGAGAATGAGGAACAGGGATCCCTTGTGTTAGACCAAACTGCCTCGCACACTGATTTGGCATGTAAATCTCAAAGCTGCAATTGGAGAAACGTGTGGTCGACGGGGAAAATCCTATTGACAGGAACCTCGATATCAAGATACTAGCCCAAAATTCATTAACTGTTTGGGCTGGCACCAGAAATTTGAGGATGGGTTCAATCATCCGTGATGACGAGTACTTACAATCCTTGAAAGGCAGCCAAGTAGGATATTCCTCGAGAAGAGGGCTATGAAGAGCTGTAAAGTACCTCTTAAAGGATGAATCCTCATGTCTAGGCTCATGAGCTAAAAAATATTCCGCGTAGCTCAAGCATTTACCCCCATCTCTCCTTCTCGGAAAATAGCTCAAGGGTTTAAGGAATGGAAAGTAGGCATACAGCCATGCCTGGATAATCCAAAAAGGGCCACCACAGTTACTGGTGATCTTGTTATTTGTAAATGTCCACAGCCCTTTATATAATGTCCCTAGTATAAAGGGAGCCAAAGCAAGTTGGGCCTCCTGAGCCAAACAAATGGCCAAACGGACATATTCTTTAGTGATCTTTAAACCAGACACACATAGCATGTATTTATTGAGCCAGTACAAATAGAATGCTACTTTCTCAGTAAATGATGGCTCTCTGAGATCAGAAGTGCAAAAAAGGGATATAAAATTCGAATAACTCCATGAACTATCTGTGGAGGTCTCAAATGGTGGATCACAAGGACGGTGATCCAAGGCAGCGTTAACTTCTGCACCTATACATGGTAGACCAGTCAAGTGAGCAACGTCCAAAACTGTGGGACTCATAGGGCCGTACGGAAAAACAAAAGTGTTGGATGAAACGGACCAAAAACAGGCAGCAGCAGCGATCAAATTAGGGTTAAGCTCAAAAGCCTGTGTGGACAAATCTATGGATTCGTAAATTCCCATGGCACGCCACGAGAGGTGTAAGTATCCCCTCATGCGGTCTACCCACTTTATCCAAGATGGGAATACAGAAGGCCATGATCGGATTGTCCCTCTGGTATTCCAACCAGTGCGATGAAGACCAGGGAGCGAAAGAAGCAAGGGTTCATCAAAATTCACTGGATAGAAGGTTGGTAGCGAATCAGGAGGATTTGGGGCATAAATAGGGCCCAGTATGAACCTAGAGGAACAACCAACTACAGGGATAAAATAGAGAGGAAACTGTGGTGCCTCCCGTAGGCATTGGGGATACCTTGGAGGATAGGACTCAGTCGGGGTTTCCGTCGTTTGAGGGCTCGATGTTTTCTTTTGAGTTGACCGAGGAGTCGACGATTTTGAGGAAGCTTTGGAGGCCATTGCTTTGCCTTGGGGAGCTTTCTTGCGCGCCATCGATTCAGGCGTTGATGGTTTCAAACGATGCCCTAATTTTTACAAACAAGAGAGTATATATACGTTGCAAGAACCCCGTGTACTAATCACGCCTTTTGAAAAAGGTGAAGGAATTATTTATTTGAGTTAAACGATTTCTTTTAACTCAAACAAATAAGGGGGGCATTGTTTGTACCACAAATAATGTTTATATTTTTACCCGTC
This sequence comes from Rhododendron ovatum, assembly GCA_019656835.1. Lineage (NCBI taxonomy): Eukaryota > Viridiplantae > Streptophyta > Magnoliopsida > Ericales > Ericaceae > Rhododendron > Rhododendron ovatum. The sequence continues at coordinate 1,965,656 of CM033800.1, forward strand.
GATTAGGTGACACGTGGCAGGGGTAAAAATAGGCAAATGTGATATTAGCATGGACTTAACTTAGTAATTCTGAATGAAGGTAAATCGATGGTGAAACCATAAAAAGGCTTGTCCGTCGATTTGCCTACACGTGGCATGTGCTTGTGACACTTTTGACCGTCGATCAGGTGACAAATGTCAAATGAAGGCAGATCCCATGACTCCACGATTGTGGAGGATGAAAACCGCAATCAACGAGATAATTTCCTCAACGTGGGCATGATCGGCAGTTGAAGGAAGTTCACGATCAGAATTCAAGGAATTATCAACTGCCGCTTTGGAGGGAAGATTTGAATTTAAATGTAATAGGCCTATTTAAGTACAAGTTATTAGCAGTTTTAAACACACAAAAACAACGCCAATCAGGCCTTTATCTTTTCTTTTCTAGGAGTAGAATTAACTTGTAATCGTTCACTCAATCATCTTGATTGATTGTTCTTCTACTTTGAGGGTTAATAAAGTCCATTTTGTTAATCTTCTTCCATATTCCATCCACTTCATTGTTTGTTTCCAAAGAAGTCCTGAAATACGGCAAGGAACCAAACTCCACTTTCCACACCCACATTCCAGCAAGCTTACGATACAATTTTCCCGTCGATTCTCCGTCGATTGGAAAGAAAACAAGAATTTTGATAACAGGGGCATGGTATAATCTCTCCACATTGAGCAAATTTGGGTTTCTACACCACCAACATTGTCACTTGACAACGACGTCTACCACACCACCACCACCGTTTGATCAACCTCCTTGCACTAGTTCTGTCGCCACCACCTTGAGCACAAACACTTCACTGTAGTACTGCACCTCCACCACCACCCCCATCATTTCAAACTATCACCACCACAACCACCTCTCCATCATTCCACCAAAATCCACCGTGATTTTACCACCGCCCATACCGAAAAATAGTTTACGACATTCTCAATGTTGGAATCTACTGCAATCGATCAATTCGTAGAAACACAATCTCCCCTATCACATTAATACATTTTGAATATTTGGCCTCTAAAATTTTGTTGTGTTTCTTTTGAATACTAAGAGAAGTCAAAACCCACGTGGATATCAATGCCGGCTGGCTCATATATTTTGAAGGTCCGAAATGAATTCCCTATTTTGAGGCATTTACATATTCATCAATTTCTTAAAGAAATTATAGAAGCACAACAAAATTTCACCTGTCAATTTTGATTTTTAAGTGCCCTCCGCGGATGTCAGACGTCAATTTCATGTAATTGCTTGCTAGTTTAGCATCAAATCAAAATTGCATCACTGCCGCTGTTAGATCAGCTTGGGGCGGAAATCATGGAGTTGTTGTCTTGAATTCTCACACATGGATCTTAGTTTTCGAGGACGCGCCCTGGCGCACTGAGATGCTCCCGGGGCGCAAGAAATTGTGCGCCTGGGGCGCATGGAAACTTCAAAATATGTCATACTTCGCAGGCTTGCCACGGATACTCCCGAACTCCGATTTGCATGTGGTTTGAACCTTTATAAAGCTTGTTAAGCCTACTTTATAAACCAAAGTGATTTGCATCCAAATTATTTCTGCATTAAAAGACATGATGATTTTACCCTTAACGGGTCGAAAAACAAATCAAATTTGGAAAATCATCGCATCACACTCATTTTAAATCGGATACATACCTATTTTATATCAACAAAGAGGGTATTCAAGGTAATAAAGTATTGTGGACTCAAATTAACCATAAAAGTAACAAATTTTTGTGTTTGAAAAATTGTTCGAAAGCAAACTGATTCAAAAATCATCAGACCTCGATCTTAAAGCTAAAACAAGTTTCCGGGCCCTTAAATCCCTAGTTCTAGGGTATTAGTTCATTCGTAGAGTTTCACAAAGCTTATCGCTAGGGCCTTCACAATTCATCAAAGCATACAAAAACTATTTCATTAATTATCAGGATTCGTCCAAGGCGCACAAGGTGGAGCTTTTACATTTACGGAGCCGAATTTGGGTTTCTACACCACCAACACTATCACACGACCACTGCAACTACCACGTCACCACCACTGCCATTGTTTGAGCACCTTACCAGTTTAGTACTGTCACCACCACCTTGACCACAAACACTTCACCACTGCACCTTCATCACCACCACCGATCCATCATTTCTCACTATCACTAACACAATCACCTCTCCAACATCCACCGTGATTTCACCACCATCCATGCCGCAAAATAGTTCAAAATGTTCTTAATGTTTGAATCTACCGCGATGACTTCATAAAAACACAATCTCCACTGTCAGTCAGTCACAGAATATATTTAGAATATTTGGCACATAAATTTCTTTTGTTCGTTTTTTTTGACTATTGAGATATTTCAGTATATTCGCGAGGATAATCACTGCTTCCATTTCAACCACATCAACAAAAAAAGATGGAGAATTTCCAGTGGAACAATAGAGGATTTTGATTCAATAGGGATAAACCGTACCATCAGAGCATGATGCAAATAGAGGATAAGAACGATGAAAGGCCACACTAGTACTTGTAGAATCTTTTGGTTGGGACCTGAGATATATACAGACCATATCAGAGCAACTACACCAAATTTCAAAATAAGATAGGGACAGAAAAGAAAAACAAGCACATTAAAGACTGCCAGTCATAAAGTTCAATCTAGAGCACCAACCTTGCTACGAACTACATTTTCGCGTATGTACCAGCGTTTTTGCTGCTCTTGGTCATAGGCTCGTAATCATATCAATATGCTACCCTCATAATCACAACAGAAGGATGAAGGTTTTTGCTCATCTATGCTTGTTAGTGCATATCTACTGTGGATGGAATTCACCCAAGCATACCAATTTCAACATACTTCTACAGAAGCTACTCATATCCAGAAAACGGAAGAGGTATCTAAACATAACTCTCCAGGATCTAAGAAATCAGAGTAAACCTTTAAATACAACATCTTGTCCGACCACAAGTGCAGGGGTGGAGGAAAATTTGAAAACGTACTATAGAATTCCATATAAACCAACACATTTTCCCCTCTCTGGCTCTCTGCTTCCAGCAATCATGTTATAATCTGCACTAAAAGGGGCATCTCAGACATATGCACCAGAAAATAGAAGCTCAACAATCGTTACCCAATAGAATGAGGAGCAAAATCAAAAGCACTATCATCTATCCGTCAAATTAGGAACCAGAAACCCAAAATATAAATTGGAGACACTTGACGTTTGCTATGCAAAGATTGCAAGATTATCCCCCGAGAGTGCCTAGCTACTGCCACAACATAGGCTTATGGTGTTTGATATTTACCCACAAACTAGATGGTGGCATCTTTCTTGTTGTTCTTGTTATTCAAACTTGTCTTGTTTTCTTGCATTGTCCAAATGAATTAAAAAACAAGGGAAGAAGAGAACATTAATCGATGAGATACATAATAATAATAATAATAAGGTTAAGTGCTATAAAGAAGAACTGATGTGTGATTGTGAAAGAAGAAGTTGGGTTTTTCCCAAAACTGAATGACCATTTTCTTCCTGCAAAATTTTCTGCTGCTACAATAATCTTTCTTCGTTGCGTTGATTCTTTCTGGTTTTGGTCATCTGGGAAAGAAGAAGAAGATGAAAGAATTACACTTCGGTCACAAACAATTACTCTTGGCCGCAAATTATTGAAAGCGTGATTACTAGGCACGATTATCTTGGGTTTTACATGCTTCTTGGATGCGAAGAATTACACTTGGCTGCAAACAATTACTCTTGGCCTCTTCGAATTACTCTTGGCCGCATGTTATTGAAAGCGAGATTACTACGCACTATTCCCTTGTGTTTTACATGTTTCTTGGACGCGTCAAATTACACTTGGTCACAAATAATTACTCTTGGCCTCGTCGAATTGCTCGTGGCTGCACATTATTGAAAGCGTGATTACAACGCACGATTCTATTGCGTTTTACATGCCTTCTTGGCTGCATCTAATTACACTTGGCCGCATAAAATAACTCTTAGCCGGGTCTAATTACTCGTGGCCGCACGTTATTGAAAGCGTGATTACTACACACGATTCTCTTGTATTTTACATCCTTCTTGGCCTCGTCGAATTACATTTGGCCGCGTCTAATTACTCTTGGCCGCTTCTTTTTCTTAATCATGTTCATCGATCAGTCACGCTTTCATACCAAAACTCCTAGCCACAGACCTATTAAAGGCATAAGACCAAACTCTTAGCAGCTCTCTCTCTCTCTCTCTCTCTCTCTCTCTCTCTCTCAGAGTAATCTGCCGAAGAATCAAGTACTCTCTTTGCAATGGGAACAAAAGCAGTCAAGCAAAACCAGGTTCTGTCTCTCTTGAATTTTTTGGGGCTATTTGGCTACAGGTTTATTACCAATTAAGCAAAAAACAACAAGCAAGAACTGACAAGAAATGCTGATTAATCGATTTATAGATACTCAGCATCTGGAATTCCATTAACGTGACTATAACGACCTAGAAATTATGATTCGTTTGTAGTTTAGGTTTATGCCCAACCTCATTTACTGTCCATTTGGAGAAATGGTGAGAAAAGAGAAGAAATTGTTGTGCTTTGATTAAGAAAAGAAGAGAAATTTTAGTGCTTTGATTTATTTACCAGTTAAAGATGTTGGGATGCCAGTCATTTTTGTAATGTTCATATATATCGACGAATACCAAAAACATTTTAAAAGCAAATAGACGTATAAACGATGCTAATGCTAGTGTTATTAGTTCTATGGTTGATGCAGATATTTGAGGCTTAAAGTCGAATTCTCTACTATTCGATAGAAGTCAATTCGATGAATCCATTGCCAAATTTTCAATTGCCACTGTCATGTCATTAGTTACAATCCAGTCTCACCGTAAAGATTCAATCACTTTTTGATGTATCAGAGTTCATGTCCAGAGGAAGTGCTTATAACTTTCTGCATAAGCAACGCGGTGCGTTTAAGTTTCCTGCCCTTCTCAAAGTAGCACTTGATATTTCCAAGGGAATGAGCTATTTGCATCAAAATTATAATATCATTCACAGGGACCTGAAGACTGCCAATCTTCTGATGGATGAGCATGAGGTAACATGCTTTTTGGAATCTTATGTGATTGACCTTTTCGTAAAGTCAACTTGTCGTTCTTTCACTTTGATGTTAAATGCACATTTGGAAGTGAGCATTCATTTTATTACAAGTATCGTATTTTTTCTCTTGCATGGTCCTAGTGTGAGTTGCAAGTCATTTTTAATCATATCAATAGTAGCTTCTTCGTTTTTTCAGCTCTTCAGTGAAAATTCTTTTCTTCTCTGGAAAGGTTGTTAAGGTTGCAGACTTCGGAGTTGCTAGAGTGCAAACCCAACCAGGAGTGATGACTGCAGAAACTGGAACATACCGTTGGATGGCTCCTGAGGTTGAACTTTATCTTAAATTGCCTATAATTTTGAATTTATGAGTCAATTCTCATGCATGATTCTTTTGGTAAGTATGTGAAGTTCCTTGCTAAAAAGTTTCTCCTTCTAGTTGTATCATGCTTGCCTCACCATGCATTTTAGGGATCAGTAATACTTCATTCCAAGTGCGGAAATGGAACGATCTCGGCTAACTGGGTGTATTACTAGGATTTCCTTCTGTGCCCATATTGTTGTTCCATGATGCCCCGGGTCCGTGTTTTGGAGCCAAGACCTGGTACCGTTTACTTGTGGAGATGGACTCTCTCTGTTCTTCTTGTTTTTTCTTTCGATTTTATCTTCCTCTTCGATTTCCTAGCGGTGTATAATACATAGTTGTATACACCTGTTGGGCATTGTAGCAAGTTGCCTCACTTTCAACACTTGTACATTGTTTCAGGTAGAATTTGTACTTCCAATGTCATCAGTGGGCACTGTAAAACTTCCTTGTAAATTGGAGTAGATAAGTTTCTAATTAGAAGTTCTGTGTTAGACATCTATTTCCTGTTTGGGTTTTCAAAGTCTCTCTCCCTCTCTCTCAGATAATTTGATGTTCAAGTAGGAGAGAATGGTAATAATGCCTTAAAATAGTATTCGGTGCATTGAAGGTTTAAAGGTTTCTACTTCTTGAAGATTATATGTGGAAATAATCTCCTATTGGTCAGTTCCAAGCTTGCATCTTTGACATATTGACTCTGGCCTGGGGGTTAACTACTGGGATAATCAGTTGTCATGTGATTTTCTGTAAATTGCTGTCTCTGGCTGCAAAAATGTCACTCTTCCTAAAACATCCTTTCTGGGTTTGTTGTTCTAATAAAGGGAACTCTCTTCTTAAAATGGTATTTTGTGCATTGAAGATCATTGAACACAAACCCCATGACCATAAGGCTGATGTTTTCAGTTTTGGAGTAGTGCTGTAGGAGCTGTTAACAGGAGAAGTAAGCCTTCCACTGACCCTGGTGTGCAGGTTCCGTACTTGTACTTAACACCTTTGCAAGCAGCTGTTCAACAAGTATTTGGCTTTTCCTTTTCTTTCTTTCTACACAACAATACTGACCTCCCATATTTTGCCGGGATTAGAGTATGGGATTAGATTACACGGGGACACATTTTGTGCATTTTCTAGGAACTTTCACTTGTGTGGTTTGGATTAAATGTGCTAGATATATCCAATCCCACGAAATCAAGGATACAGAATACCGTTATGTATCTGCTCGCTATTGTCCAGTCAAACAAACAGGACCTTGATGTTTAATAAATGATTCATCTATATCGTTTATATGGTTACCAGGGTCTGCGGCCAACAATTCCAAAGAACACCAATCCAAAGCTTGTCGAACCCCACTCTGAGACCCGATTTCTCGGAAATTATAGATATGCTGCAGCTTATGGCCAAGGAGGTAGGTCATTTGCCAAAGGTTTTCTTTTTGATACATTGAAAAATAATTTTTATGTCCTTAATGAGTAGTTCATTTTACAATACATGGAGTGGAACCTTGGTTATTATGAACTGTTGAAACAGGTGTGATGTGAGGGAGGCGATTGTCACAAGGATAAATCAATTGGCGGATGTTTCTTGGCACTCAAAATGGGTCATCACTAAAACAGGTTAAAATGCATTTTACAGCTTTTTCTCCTGCTGATCAGTCAAGGTGTATACCTGGAATAGTTTGTTCATTTCTAGGCTTGTTTCTCACTCAGTTTTTGTTCAGTTTGGTGTTCTCTCCCAGTCAATAGTTTGTATCCTTGAATCATTTGTGACGCAGCAATTGTAGATGAACAACTTGATTAAAAAGAGTCAAATCTCTCTCTCTCTCTCTCTCAACTAGCAGCTTTCTTATTTCGACAATAAGCAATGCCTCCTTTGTACCCAATTTCAGATGCATGTTATGATGTAATTTTTACCTTCGAATCAATGGCGAAAATAAACCCTCAAGCCAAATTGGGCGCGGAGTATTTGCGTTCGAAGTCCCTTGGTTCTCCATAAGCGAGATATCAAATGTTACCCTTATATGACTGGCAGTGAAAAAAACTAGCTAGCTATCATTTTTCTTTCATTTTCCTTCTCTCTCAATCACTCATACAGCATTAATCAATACTCAAAATAGTGTACAAGATGGCCGAAGAGGGCAAGCCATAGCAACGTCTCACCCACCCTCGCACCAGAAAAAAAGTTTTAAAATGAGGTTCTTCCCTTCTGAAAGAAAATCATTTCACATGACTAATCACAACTGTTGTACTCCCACAATTATTACCATGGGTATTCTATCCACCTATTCTACAGGATGAAACTGCAGATATTTGATTAATTGTGAAATCCAGGTGTTCACTCGAGCTGTTTCGTCCAATCAAAAGGTGCCCAATCTCGGGCAAAACTCGAAACTGCTTGCTTTTGTGTCTCCTCCGAATCATGCTTCCTACGACCATAAATGTCCTCTTCCGGCAACTTCAGCATGCCCCTTATAACATTGAGTCCGAAGTTGGCTTTGAACTGCTGCTCATCGTCAATCACGTGGACAAACCCCTTGTTTAATCCGAATTCGACATGGAAGTATGGAAAATCCTCGGGAACAGAACCACGCAACCCCTTTACACTCGTATCAATGAGCTTCTTCGTATTGTGCTGGCTCCACTCATCTTCAGCTTCATCAATTGCCTGAAGGAAACTCGTTGCACAAACATGTAGAAGAAGATTACTACAGATCATGTTGAGTTCTCAAGAAACAAGTGAAATTTCGTCAAAGATTAAACCAATCACCAAGGGTTTTCTTTCTGTAAAAGACTAACAGTGATATATGAACCAAACTTTCCAAATGGTGATCAGTGTGATTGGCATTTTTCTATCAGGCTAGAAGGCAAAAAATGGTAACACATGGTATCTTTATTTCAGTGTCCAATGATTTGTACGAAAAGTAAACATCTACATTGCTCACAACTCTCTCTTAAATACTCCCTCCGTCTCATAATGGATGACAATTTTGGCATACGTGCCTTGCAAGAATTTATTAAACAAGATTTATATAGCATATGAAAGCATTAAAAATTAAAAGATAGAGATAAATTCTTAAGATGTTTGAGCTAGCGAAATTGTCATCCATTTTGGGACAGAGATTCTCTCTCAATGTTGTCTTTCGGTCTAAGCATCCACTCTAATCCCATTTCCTTTCTTGCAGTATTGTACTTTCTTCAATATATGAAATTTGTGCCTATCAAGCAAAAACACAATGTGGAATAAGGAAATGGGAGTTCTTTAGTTCTTTTAGTTCTGTATTAGTTTTATCAACGCCACCCTGGCTCAAACAAAAGGAAGCGAAGCCAACAATATAATATTTATATCCTGGTACCCAGAGACAGAATCAAATTTTAATACGGAGTATTAATAATTCACATGGCGCAAGGGCTACCTGTGGGAGAGAAGCTGTTCATAGGTGGCGATTCCAATGGTCCTGTAGGAGTTAATAGGCAAGGGTATGAGAAAGTCTATGATGGTTTTGGGTTTGATGACCAAAATGAAGCTAGTAGAAGTATTTGGATTTTACAATGCTTTTGATCTTATAGTTGTGAACGCTTTTTCCAAGAAGAGGGAGGAACACCTAATTACCGTTAAGAGCGGGTCCAATAGAAGTCAGATAGATTACTTTTTTTTGTTAGAGACACTCAACGTTTGTTATGCTAAGATTGCAAGATTATCTCCGGAAAGTGTCTAGCTATTGCCACAACATAGACTTATGGTGTCAGATATTTGCCCACGAACTAGATGGTGGCATCTTTCTTGTTGTTCATACTTCGGCCTCCGCGTTTGCGAAATCCTGGTTTTGTCCCTGCTGGTACCCGTATGCAAACAAGATTCAAACTTGTTTTGTTTTCTTGCATTGTCCAAATGAATTAAAGAACAAGGGAAGAGGAGAACATTAATCGATGAGATGTATAATAATAATGTCAAGTGCAATAAAGAAAGAAGAACTGACGAGTGATTTTGAAAGAAGAAGTTGGGTTTTGCCCAGAGCTGAACGACAATTTCCTTTCTGCAAAATTTTCTGCTGCTACAATAATCTTTCAAACTACAATAATCTTTCTCCCTTTGTCTTCATCCATTTGCCTTTGTTTGGTTCCCATCTTGGAAATTTTTTTTTTATGTAATAAGTGGAGAGATAGATAGAGAAAGTTATAAGGAAAAATGCAGAGAGAAAAATGGATTTCTCAAAGATGAGAACCAAACAAAGATATCATTCCCACCACACTGAGCCCAAATTTGAACTCTGCAAATTGGCCTTGAGTTGGCGCTAGGTGTACGAGGTAATATTTCCGTGACTATGTTCATTCATTTTGAATGTCAATACTTAAAAAGTAACGTATAATAATCAAAATTAATTCGCAAAGTCTTGAATTGGTAGAAAAAAGCAAATAAACTATAAATATAATACAAAACCTTAGCGCCAATCATTTACCCAAAAAACTCTTAGAGCCAATGTTAGAAAATTCCATACCTCGCACAGTAGATGTAACGCCCCCAATTTTGGGTACGTTAAAGAAGCAATTTCATTGAAAATCTAAATGGAGTCTGGCTCAATATTACAACATAACTCTCACAAAGAGTATTCTTAATCAACAACAAGAGAGGTAAACTAGGGTTCCTATCTACTGCTCCGCTTCTTCCTCCATCCTAGCCAGCTCCTCGGCTCCAAACGCTTCCAAGGTGTAAGGTTCACCCTGTTCGTCTATAAGATCTGACACATTATACCGGCGTCGCCACCAATATAATATGTCAGGGTCACCAAAGGTAACACCGTGAGCTTACAAAAGCTCAATAGAATATCCAAACCCACTAACCCTTAACTTACAAACAATATATCATAAAATCAACAGAGTACAAGTAGGTTTAACAAAAACGATTAACGATAGCACATCCATATTCACTAATCAAGTATCGTTGGTGTCCATGTTTTTCTGTGTTTCTCCTACGCCACTCATCGTAGATTGTGTCTCCATTTTCACTTTTCATAACCAAATCAACATTTTCAAAATCCGTTTTTAACACACCCAACCTCGGTTCCGCCGTTCCGGGTTCCCGAGTATCCTCACAATGGTTCCGCTGCACCGGGTTCCCATTGGCACACAAAACTTGCATTGGCTCCTCTCCACGGATAACCAAGCCATTCCTCACCATGGTTCCGCCGCTCCGGGTTCCCATGGGAACGCACACAATTCAAAACCCTCGGTTCCGCCGCTCCGGGTTCCCGAGTATCCCACAATGGTTCCGCCGCTCCGGGTTCCCATTTGGGGTTTTCGAAAAAAAAACTAAACCCTCGGTTCCGCCGCTCCGGGTTCCCGAGTATCCCCACAATGATTCCGCCGCTCCGGGTTCTCATTGGGTTTTTCACAAATCTTACTTTACACACGCACACAACTCACATAATGCCACCCAAAACCGGTCATTATGTAGTTTCAAAATATTTCATTCCTCGAAAAATATTTCCTTTCATTAATCACACCCTAGGTGTCATGTTTCTACTTTCTCGATTTTCGTGTCTCGTTCTCATGTATAGACTCCGCGGTAGGACTTATCATAAAGTAACATTCATAAAGGTAAACATAAATCATTCATTGTAATCTTGAAACTAAACTAACAAGATCATCCAATTCTATATTAATAATCATGCTCATAACCATCCTAAAGATCAAAATACGAATACTTCTACCATCGATAAAGTTTTATCTTTCGAAAGCCGTTCTTTCTTTCTTTTTGGGAAGTTCTAAACAACATATGTTTTTCCAAAAAATAAAGTTAATATGTCCAACATATTCCCCATCCTTTTTATCTTTAAGGGAAAACACCTTTCTAGTTCTCATGTATTTTTTAACGTACAAGCATCATACAAAATACTTGAAGATAGAGGATAAGAGTATTCTACTTATACTTGGGGAAGTGAGTAGAGAAAATCTACCTTGATCCGAAACTTAGTCGGGGCCGAATAAGCTAGTTGGAAGTTTTCTACGGGCGGTAAAACTCGCAAATCTGGACCAAATTTTGGATGGCAGTAACTTGGTCAATATTTGGCCGAATATGATCGTTCTTGGGTCGAAGTTGAAGCTCTCGAAGTGCTCTACAACTTTCGTGAAGGAAGTTGATCCTAGAAACTAACTTAGGTAGGAGAAAAATGGTGATAAAGGAAGAGACAGTGTGCTGTCAGAAAATGAAAATCCGAGATTTTCACTGAACTTCGGATGCCAATATCTTTGTCATTTCTTCACCGATTTGGATGGTTCTTGGGTCTAACTTGAAGGTTTCGAAGCGCTCTACAACTTTTTCGAAGGGAGTTGGTCCTAAAAACTACTTTAAGCAGGAGAAAAATGGAGATTCGTGGAGGGCAGTAGGCTGCCTGGAAAATGGAAATGGCAATTGAGTGAGGGTGTGAGTTGAATGGGAGGCATGAGGTGCTATTTATAGCCAACACTTGAGCTCCTCCTCCCTCCTTTATGGCCAGCCATATCTCTCTCTCTCTCTCCCATGGATTTGCTCCATTGAATGGTCATTTCAAGCCTTAAATCAAATCCTAACCTTCCTTCACTTGTCATTTCCATTCTAGGCCAAATCTTAGGCCATAATGAAGATTCCATGGCTTGTCAAAGCCTAGAATGGGTTGGCTTGCAAGAAAGAATAACATCATTGGCTAGGATCATGCTTAAAGTGGTCTAGTCATGGGTTGTCAAGTGATAGCTTGTGTAAGTGTCCAAATTTGCACACACACACACTCCACCTCTCCTCCCCCATCCGGCCCTCTCTCTCTCTCTATTTGGTATACATGTGCATATATATATATATATATATATAAGTGTATATATATGTGTGTCTAGGAAAGTAAGTCTAGGGTTATTAGGTTTAAGGCTAAAATTTTAGGAGTGCATGCATGCAAAGCTAGTCTTGCTTCCAAAGGAAGCAAAATGATGAGATTCCATGAATGACTTGTCTTGTCAAGCTTATTGGCAAGTCAAAGGTCTATTAACCAATGAACAAAAATTTTCCTAACAATTATGGACCAAGGGGTAAAGGAATATTGGTAATAATTAGGGTTTGAAATGACTTGTCATGGGGTATAATGATTACCCCTAAAAGTCTAAGGGTTCAATTAGGGTTCGGGGGTTCAAAAGGCTCCGAGACGGTCGAAAAGGTCCAATTAGGGTTCGGAAAGTGTAACTAGGAGAAATGGTAGTTTGGTTTGTCCAACTAGTCGGTTGGAAACTAACTCTACTAGCCAAGTAGGATTTCTAGCCAAGAAATATAATTTAAAGATTTTATTTAACTCACTAGAAAAAATACAAGTGCTTCATACTCGTCTTTAGAAAATGACTAGATTGCTCGGCGTGAAAATATATAATTTTATAAATCTCAAATCTAATTATGACGGATTATTAAAATTAAAAAGAAATTTTTAGTAGCAAATCCAAGTAATTAAAATAAAATTTAAATATTTAACGAAATTTTTATTTACCAAAAATCAGGGTCGTTACAGTAGAAAAATGGAGAACCGTAACCCAAGCTATGAGGGGACAACATGAATACTCAGGCATTTGGACAATTGCCATCAAGTAGTTGTCCTAATGTGATCATGAGAAACGGGCTCTGCAGGCTCGACTTCTGTTTCGATAGAGCTGCAGAAACTTGGTGCATAGTTGGTCGGCACCGCGGGTCGGGGCGCAAGCATGCCAGTGCTAGCTTGACAGCAAGAACCACTGCTTCCTCCATTTGATTCCTTGGCAGTGGGAGCCTTTTATCCAATACATCCTTCATGAAAATACCATAAGAAGATGGTAGTGAGGAATCCACAGTTGATGAAGAAAGAGAAGAGATGAGATCCCCTGGATGCCTCCCCATTATAACTTCGAGTGTTAAAACTCCAAAGCTATAGACATCTAACTTCTCATTCACCTCCATTGTGTAAGCAAGTTCTGCCCAAACAAATGAAGGGTACAAAGAACAGGGGGAAAAAATAATAAGAAATTGTAAAGGTGGCTTAGGAATTAGCATATTCAAAAGAAAAACATGAGACTAATATTGATAGCTAAGATGAACTATGCAAGTACCTGGAGCAGCATATCCCAAGGTACCTGCAAAGGAAGTCCAATTTGATGAGTGCAGATTTAGAAGTCTAGCAGTTCCAAAATCAGAGAGATAAGTGACGTCTTCTAAGTCTAGCAGAACATTCTTGCTTGATATATCGCGATGAATGACCGGGGGTGAACAACCGTGGTGCATATATGACAAAGCATCTGCCAAACCTTTAACAACATTCATCCTCTTAATCCAATCCAAACTTAGTGCTTCTTCCTCACATCTTAGTTTCTTGTCCAAGCTTCCCCCTTCCAAGAACTCGTAAACTAAAAATGAGTGTCGTGGATGTGAACAGTAACCCAAAAGCCTGATGATACGCCGATGTCGTATCTCTATCAATGCACGAATCTCACTCGTAAAACTTTGAAGATTAGCCAACTCGCCATCTTGCGAAGGATGAAACTTCTTTACAGCAACAACCTGACCACTTGGGAGCTCAGCCTTATAAACAACGCCATGTCTACCAACTGCAATGCAATGCTTGTCGTTGAAATCCTCCGTCGCTTGGATGATATTTTCATGCACCAATTTTCCATTGAAGCTCCAAATCTCAAACAAATCTTTATTAGCTTCTTTATTTGGCTTGATTTCATTGTCTCCCATTTTGTTACGATGAATAAGGATAATCATAGCAACAGTAAGAAATAAAATCACCAACGTAGGAACTACAACTGCTAGTACAATTTTGTAATGATTTCTCCCATTATCTCCTTTGCTCTGCTTCAGTGAACATGGCATCAAACTAGTTTTATTGCCACACAATCTGTCGTTATTTCGGTATGCTTGAAATGAAGCATCATCAAATGCTTTTGTGTTGGGCAGAGGACCTTCCAAGTGATTGTAAGATATGTCAACAGACGTTAAACTTGACATCCCGTTAAAAGATGAGGGGATAGAACCAGACAACAAGTTGTGGGAGAGGTTCAGTGTCTCTAAGGTTTTCAAGTCCCCGATCCCTGGTGGTATCTCTCCTGTTAATAAATTATTTCCAAGATCGAGATTTTGAAGAAAGTGCAACTTTCCTAATTCATAAGGAATAGTCTCCCTGAGAAGATTTCTGCTCAAGTTCAAGTTCAGAAGATTCACACACTCACCCAACTTCCCTTGGATACGTCCGCTAAGATTGTTTCCAGACAAGTCGAGATGCTGAAGACTAGACAGGTTAGCAAATTCTGCTGGAATATCGAGTGAAAGTTTGTTATTGCTAAGAGTAAGATTGAACAACAAAGCCAATTTTCCCAAATTCTTCGGGACCTCACCAACTAGATGATTTGAAGAGAGGTCGAGTAAATGTAACTGAGTTGCACTTCCAATGCCAGGTGGAATGTTTCCAGAAAGGTCATTGTTGGAGATCTTTAGGCTAGTCAAATTGGGTAACTGTTCCCATTTGTGCCAAAGCTCGCCATAGAAATTATTGTGACTGAGATCCAAATATTCAAGGTTCGGGAATACCTCAAAAACTTCTGATATATGCCCAGTCAGTTGGTTTCGATCAAACCTAACACGGCGTAACTGACTGCAGTTTCTCAAGCTATTTGAGATATGACCTGTTAAATAGTTGTTTGTTGTACTAACTTTTACGAGTGATCCATGAGTGCACAAATTTGGCAGTAGAGGACCTGTGAGCTTGTTGTAGGCTATATCAAGCATTTGTAGATATCTAAGATTTTCTAGTTCTACAGGGATAGATCCAGAGAGAGAGTTCGAAGCAAGGAGCAAAATTGTGAGGTTTTCCAGGTTCCCTATTGAAGCGGGGATTGATCCCATGAGATTATTCGTTGACAAATCAAGCTGAATGAGAGATCTTAGCATTCCTACTTCTAGAGGGATAGATCCAGAGAGAGAGTTATCGTAAAGGTACAACGTTGTGAGGTTTCTCAAGTTCCCTATTGAAGCGGGGATTGATCCCGTTAGATTGTTCTTGTACAATGCAAGGGCAGTGAGAGATCTTAGCATTCCTACTTCTTGAGGGATGGATCCAGAGAGAGAGTTATCGTAAAGGTACAACGTTGTGAGGTTTCTCAAGTTCCCTATTGAAGTGGGGATTGATCCCGTGAGATTGTTCGTTGACAATTCAAGATCAGTGAGAGATCTTAGCATTCCTACTTCTTGAGGGATAGATCCAGAGAGAGAGTTCTTGTAAAGGTACAACGCTGTGAGGTTTCTCAAGTTCCCTATTGAAGCGGGGATTGATCCCGTGAGATTGTTCGTTGACAATTCAAGATCAGTGAGAGATCTTAGCATTCCTACTTCTGGAGGGATAGATCCAGAGAGAGAGTTCTCGTAAAGGTACAACGTTGTGAGGTTTCTCAAGTTCCCTATTGAAGCAGGGATTGATCCCGTGAGATTGTTCGTTGACAATGCAAGGGCAGTGAGAGATCTTAGCATTCCTACTTCTAGAGGGATAGATCCAGAGAGAGAGTTCTCGTAAAGGTATAACGTTGTGAGGTTTCTCAAGTTCCCTATTGTAGTGGGGATGGATCTAGTTAGATTATTCGCTGACAAATCAAGGTCAATGAGAGATCTTAGCATCCCAATATCTCTAGGAATTGTTCCCGAAAGATGATTGATGGACACATTAAGAGATGCGAGTCTCGAAAGGCTGCCGATCCAAGAGGGAATGGTCCCATATATTAAGTTGTTGGACAGATCAAGTTTCACTAGATGAGGTAACGAAGAGAGGTTAAGACCGGAAAGCGTACCTCTCAAACCAATACTGTCAAGGGTTACATTGGTTACTTCAGTGGCCTCGTTGCAACCAATTCCAACCCAAGTGCAATGACTACTTTGATTCCATGATGAAAGGAGAGATTGGCTTTGATTGTCAAGGCTAGCTTTCCACTTCAAGAGAGTGACTGCTTCACTTTGTTTTGCAACTGTTTTGGTTGCGGGAGAAGCATGAGCAACGGCGGAATCCGATGAAGAGACAAATGGAATTAGGATGACAACAAAGACAAAGATGATTATGGAGTGAACTGCTTGGAAATTGGGAGCCCTTTTAGGTACGGATGCCATGGCTGGTTTCTTATGACACAAGCTAGGAGTTGAAGTTGGGTTGCATAGAAGGATGAAAGCTTTGAATTTTCATTTATATGGGGTACTATTTATAGGAACATGATTTGTCTCTCATGTAAATCGCACGGTTGAGATAAATTGATGCGTACAATGAAATTCACATCACACATTAAGTCTAACATGTAATTATATCTACACGACTTATGCTTCCAGTTTGTGGAAATTTTGCCAAGTTTGGTCCGGACCAATTTGGTCCATTTTTTTTATCCGGGTCGTTTAAAAGTGTTTTGGAGGGTCCAGATTTTTTCGTGTATTTTTTATTAAAAAGTATTATAAACACTACGAACAAATCTGGACCGTCCAAAACACTTTTTAGACAGCTCGGATGAAAAAAATGGACCAAACTGATCTAACCAAACTTGACCAGATTTGAGGAGGACAATTGATGAGAATTTCAATTTCCAGAAGACATAAAGAGAACAAGTGCATAGACTTCTATTAGTGATGGGAGCTTTCTGAGTCAATTATCAACATCAATATATTCTGGGCCCGCATGACTTGACTTCGACGGCTATTGGTGATCACCTTCTCTTGCCTTGGAGAGTTGGAGGCCTCTGAGAAGCAAGATTATTTAATTAGCTATGTATTGCCATTCATAGTTGTCATTGTCAAAAAGTTTTTACTTTTTTGTTTTTCGTAAATTTTTTAGATTTTTTTTTAAACTATGGAAACTACAAAAAGATATTTTCCTCAATTTTTTTTGAGAAACACAAATATTACCAAACATGTTTCAACTTCTAGTTTCTTAAAAACAAAAAACTGAAAAGGTTACCAAATGCACCGAATTAACAACATGACTAGCCTGCATAAAGGGAAAGTATTGAAAACCAAACATCAAAGAAAGAGCGATTTGCATTCCACACTGAACATATCCTCTGAGAAATTCTTGGTTGCAAATCGGGTACCATCGGGTACCATGACGCGCACATCCGGACCGTTCAAAAAGGCAATCGACGGTTTAGATTGAAAGTACCGAACAGATTTAGAAAAAGAAAGAAAGGAAAAGTGTGTTTCAATCTGAACCGTCGGTTGCATTGTTGGAAGTGTCAGAAACCATGTCGGCTGTACCCTATTTGCACCCAAAAATTTATCAATGGGAAGAGCTGGGAATAGTTCTTCGCACAAAAGATAATAAAGGGAATCATTATTGAAACATATTAATGCGAAGAGAGTCATCCACTATGGGTCATCCACTATGATACTACGGACATGATACTGTCAAACACAATGATCACCGTAGACTAATGGGAAGACCTGGGAGAGACAAATGGGAAGAAAGTGGAGAGACTAATTGGAAGACTTGGGAAAAAATAATGGGTAAACCCGGGAAACATATTATCAATTCTTGCTCATACTTACATTTGGAAATTTTTATCTGAATAAAAAATTGAAAGATTGGATCGAGCACCTACACTTATTTTATTAGGCTGATTCTCCACAAGCTCACTTGAAAAATTATTTTAAAATTATTGATGGGCTTGGATTATCTGTGCAGGATCCGGAGTGGGCCTTGTGCTCAGGGGCGGCTCTAGGATTCTAGTGCGTGCAGAATCACAAGTATGTAAATCCATTACCTAGCTTTACGTAAATAGTTTTTCTAGTATTATGAGTTCAATGTTTAAACTGCTATGGCTCATATTTCATTCCTTAATTGTATTTTTAGATAATTCGGATTAAAAAAAAAAAAAAAACTTTGGTAGTGTACTTGTAATTTTTCTTGAAAAACAGTGGCATTCTTTCAAGTCCCGACGTCTTCTTTGGGCACCGTTTACTTGGAGAATTCGAACCCGGAATTGACTTGACGGTGGGGAAATGACTGAAGAAATTGGAAACCATGCCCCCTTCAATTCAACGAAAGCAACAAAAATGGCCACAAAGAGAGGACTTGACTGACTTCTGAGGTTTTTGCTAAAGTCACACAACTCCCGTACGGGCGTAGGAGCGGGAGCACGACGAGCTCAAGCATGAAAGCGTTTTAAAGCATGCCCTGAATTACAAAAATTCACTACAGGAAAGATTGAAGACCCGAACGCAGTACGAAGATTGAGAGTTGAAACACGGTACATTTTTAAGGATTACGTGGCTAAGGATTTTTGAACTGTCCATGTTACTGCTTACAAAGTACATGAGTAGAGGGAATTGGAGCACTATCTAAAAAAATATTTTCTGAAAAAAATTAAAAAAAAATTAAAATAAAAAGTAAAAATAAAAATACAACTTCTTAAACATTTTTTTTTCAAAATCAAAAATTTACTGTTTTTTTAAAAAAAATTTAAAAAATTAAAAAAAATAAAGTTCGGGTTCGGATTAATAACGGATTTAATCCGATCCGATCCGGATCCGTATTTGAATTACCGGATTATCGGATTATTAGATTTCGGATTGACATTATCGGATTCGGATTCGGATTTTTCGGATCGGATCGGATCGGATCCGGTCCATTGACAGGCCTAGTCTCGACGAATGTCAATAGTGTTAAATTGTAGTTAGTGAGGTTAATTGATTTTTTTCTTGTAAGTTTTTTATGTTCCCGTTTTTGGCTTAGTATTCCACATGGTTATTTTATTTTTTGTCTTTATTCCAAAAAAATCTCCTTTGTCAATTTCATGTCAATTGTTTTTTGGATTATTTATTCGTCTCAACGAGAGAAATCTAAAATGTAAAAAATTATGATCAAAATCTTAAAAACTTAACATGAAAGAATTTTAGCAAAAAATTACGTATATAGGCAAAAGAAACAAGCTTAGTCTAAAATGAAAAAGAAAATATAATAAGATGTAGAATCCTTAACTTATCCAAACTTCGAAAAACCATTAAAACTACTATACATATCCAAACACAGATCGCTAAGCATAATGCAAAATATTAAAATTCTGTCGGTTTTTTTTTTTGAACCGGCAAATTAGTTGAATCTGGGAAATAGCCCTGCAACAGCATACAAAAGAGTGTAAGCTACAAAACTAGGCACCGAAGAGCCCAAACGAGGACCAGACAACTCAGAGATAAGAAAAAACTCAAAAAACAAACTGTTAGGATCGACATACACACACACGATTTACGAGTATAAACAATAAAGAATCAACACAGAGATATACGTGGTTCTCCAAAACTGGGTACGTCCACGGGAGCGAGAGCGGCTGCTGTTCTTTATTATCACAGTATGAATAAGGGTTTACAATATAGAGTATTTATATTGACTCTATTCTAACCCTAATCTGGTATTTGGTCTTTATTCCAAAAATATCCCTGTACGAACCCTACCGTACAACGCCCTCCGCACCCCCAATAACATATGAGCCATAGTTCTAACAATCTCCACCTTGGCGAATTCACTCTCGCCCCTTCAGAAGATAACCATCACTATCCAGTAAGTTTGGGGGATGCCTCCCTTTTCCTAGCACTGGGAGACATTAACCAAGTCCAAGCAATGCTCGAACTTGTCTGCTGTAACCGTCTTTGTCAACATATCAGCTGCATTCTCAGAAGTGTGCACCTTTTCCAGTATCAAATCTCCTGCATCAATCAACTCTCTCACCTTGTGAAACCTCACGTCGATATGCTTGGTTCGAGCATGATACACTTGATACTTTGCCAAATAAATGGCACTCTGACTGTCACAATGCAATTGAATTCCACCTTGATCTATGCCAAGCTCCTTAACAAACCCTTTCAACCACAATGCTTCCTTAGCTGCCTCAGTCACCGCCATATACTCAGACTTAGTAGTGGATAAAGTCACCAGAGGTTGTACCATGGATCTCCAACAAATAGGCCCACCCACAAATGTAAACACATAACCAGTTGTAGACCTTCTGTCATCCAAACCTCCAGCATAATCCGCATCCACATACTCAACAACTGAAATCTGACCCCGTTGCCTACCAAACATAATCCCGCGATCTGAAGTATCTTTCAAGTATCTGAACATCGACTTGACTGGCTTCCAATGCTCTCTGCCTGGTTTGGCCATATACTTACTGACTGTGCTAACTGCATGTGCCAAATCAGGCCTCGTACAAACCATTGCATACATTAAGCAACCCACTGCACTTGCATAAGGCACCTTTGACATATCCTCAATTTCTTCATCTGACACCGGACACTGAGCTGAAGATAATCTGAAATGACTTGCCAATGGAGTGCTGACCGGTTTGGCATTATTCATAATAAACCTCTCCAACACTTTCACCACATAATTCTTTTGAGATAACCACAACTTACCAGCTGACCTATCTCTGCGAATCTCCATCCCAAGTATCTTCCTAGCCGCTCCTAAATCCTTCATGTCAAACTCTTTACCCAATAAAGACTTCAACCTGTTTACCTCAATTATACTCTTTGCAGCAATCAG
This sequence comes from Rhododendron ovatum, assembly GCA_019656835.1. NCBI lineage: Eukaryota > Viridiplantae > Streptophyta > Magnoliopsida > Ericales > Ericaceae > Rhododendron > Rhododendron ovatum. Next base: position 1,986,653 of record CM033800.1, read on the forward strand.
CATATCATCCACATAAAGAAGCAAGAAAATATAGGAACCATCATCAAGACTCTTAACATAAACGCAACAATCATACTCACAGCGTGTGTACCCAATCCGTATCATAAAAGAGTCAAACCTCTTGTACCATTGTCTTGGAGACTGTTTCAGCCCATAAAGGGACTTTTTCAACTTACAAACAAGATGTTCAGTCTCTGGCTGCTTGAACCCCTCAGGCTGTT